>PVJD01002235.1:0-213104 GCA_004026545.1 Mormoops blainvillei | reverse complement strand
TGTCTCCCAGCCAAGCCCTGATAGGATTCCTGGCCCACGGGCACCTCGGTCACAGCCTCGTGAGTGGACAAGGTGCCCAGAAAAGTGTTCCCGGACTCCTGATCCACAAGAACTTTGAGGTAATAAGTGTGTGTTGTTTTAAGCTATTATGTTTGGGGATAATTTGTTAGGCAGCAATAGAAAACCAATATAGACATAGGTAACAAAATATTAATAGTAGCTTCTGTCTGGGTAGTGGGGTTTTGAGTGGCCTGTGTTTTCTCCCTTTTGCTCATCCACATTTGCTAAGTGTTTTATATGACTTGGATTACATTCAAAAAGAAAAAACAAATAAATGTCATTTCCAAATCATGCTCAAAACAACTTCTAGAGGAAAACAAAGGAGAAAATATTTATGACCTTATGTTAGGCAGAACTTTCTTAGACAACTCATCAACAAGGATGATCCAAAAAAAGGAATTGGACATTATCAAAATTAAAAACTTTTGCTCTCCAACAAACATCGTTTTAAAAATATGAAAGACAAGGTCTAGACTGGGAGAACAGATTTACCAATCATATCTGATAAAGGACTTGTTTTTAGGATCTGTAGAGAATGGTAAGAACATAAACAATTCAACTAAAAAATAAGCAAAAGATTTGAACAGACAGTTCTCCAAAAAAGATACACAAATGGCTAATAAGCACATGAGAAGATGACCGTCATCATTAGTTATTAGGAAAAGGTGACTTGAAACCGCAAAGAGATTCCAGTACGTGCGTATTAGAGTGGCTAAATGAGCAAAACGATGTGCTGCTGAGGCTGTAAAATGAAAGGGTAAGTTCATTCATTGCTGGTGCAAATATAACATGATGCAGTCACTTTGGAAAAACAGTTTGGGGGCTTCTTAAAAAATTAAATATAAATTTACCATATAACCCACTCCTAGAGAAATGGAAACGTGTCCACAAAGATTTGTAGGCAACTGCTTATAGCAGTATTGTTTTTAGTAGGAAAAACTGGAAACCATCCAAATTTCCATGGACAGATGAGTAAATAAACAAAATGTGGTGTATCCATACAATGAGGCACTACTCGACACAAAAAGGAACAAAGTCTGATCCATGCTATAACATCACTGGACCACAAAAACACTATGATAGTTGAAAAAAGCCACACAGCAAAGAATACATAGTGTATTATTCTGGTTACATGAAATGTCCAGGAAAAGGCAAATCTATAAGAAAGAAAGGAGATCAGAAGGTGTCTAGGGCTGGTTGGGAGTGAGCTCGACAGCAAATAAACACAAAAAAATGTTTTGCCGTGACAAAAATGTTCTAAAACTAGGTGTGGGAATAGTTGCACGACCGTAAAAACTTATTTAAAATCACTGAATTATATACTTACAACGGGTAAATTTTATGTTATATAAGTTATACCTCAATAAAGCTGTAAACAAGTTATGTTCATAACCTTGGAACCAGTAATTTCATGCCAAGGGCATAATCGGAAATGTACACAGACACTTGATAGAATAATATGCAGCCATTAAAAATAGTATTGACAAGGAATTTTTAACGACCTGGGGGAACTCTTAGGATAGAGTACAAAGTTGTTTTTATGGCCAGATTTTCCCAAGAGAAAAAGAGTCTATGTATAAATATTCATTTTTTAAACCTAGTTAAATTTGTTCTGAGAATATGTGTGTGTGTATCATAACTGGATGCATATATAAATATAGGGGTTTTTTTCCTTCTGGACATTTATAAATAGTAAACTGCTGATGGCTATATAAGTAATTTCTGTTTTTTCCTTTGTCCATCATTATCTTTTCTGATCTTTTTCCCCAAAAAGCATGTATTCATTTTTAAACCTGGGAAAAAAAATTGTTAAAAGAAGGAAAGCAATAGCAGGTCTCTCCTATGCTGGTCAGAGGAGAGGCTGTGGGTCCCTCAGGGAAGGCTACGCCCTGATCTCAACAGAGTGACGTGCGGAGTGTATCGGCAGCTGCGTGCAAACAGCAGTGAGTGCACCTGGAAACAGCTGTTTGAGTCCCATTCATCCCTGCTTGGACTCATCAGTCTGTCAGAGGCCCACTTGCCCCCTCATTAGCCAAGAGAAAGAGGGGCTCCTATCATGGACTGGCTCTCAGGGCTAGTTTTTTTGTCACTGCAGCGTGACAGAAAAGGGAGCAAAGACCTTAGAAACAGATGATGAGACTTAATAGAAACTGCTGGAAACCCGGTTCTCCAAGCTGTGGCACCAGAGAGAAAGCCTCAGCTTGAGGGACAGAGAAACCAGGGTTGGAGTCCTGGTTCAGCTATGAAAGCCATTCTTTGTGGATGGAGCCTGGGACAAGTGTCTTCATAGAATCTCAGTTTGTCACCTGTAAAGTGGGGACAATTAGATTGCTTATATCTGAAGTGGAGATCTGTATCATTGGTTAATAAAATTCAAGGAATAAAAGGGTTGTATTAGTTCCCTAGGGCTGCTATAACAAGTTATCACTGCCTGGGTGACTAAAAACAACAGATATTTATTCTCTCAAGTTCTGGAGACCAGAAGTCTCAAGATATTGGCAGGGTCATGCTCTTTCCAAAGGTTTGAGGGAAGACCTTGTCTCTCTTATGCAGAATCCCCAGTGACCAGAACAGCACTTATACATACTAGGTGCTCAACAGAATTTGTACAAAGAGCAAACTGGTTAATAATTTAGAGGAGACTGGGTTCGTGTTTTGTTTTATGATAAACTCTTCTTTTCCTTAAAAAAAGTGACATTTACTTTATAAAATATCAAGAACACACACATGCATAAAGATCAAAATGTATCAGAATTACACCTTTTACAGATAAACCCCTGCTAATATTTTTGCATATAGCTACCCAATATATTATTATATATAGTAATTTTTTATCATCATACTATAAACACATTTTTACACTTGACATTTTATGACTACAGTTGTCCCCCCCTTATCCTCAGGGGCTATGTTCCAAGGCCCCTCAACTGATACATGAGGCCACCCATACGACCAAACCATATATATATATAGATAGATAGATAGATAGATAGATAGATAGATATAGATATATCTATATCTATACACATACACACACACTATGTTTCTTCCTATACATACATACCTATGATAAAGTTTAGTAAATTAGGCAAGGTAAGAGATTAACAATAACTGATAATGAAATAGAACAATTACAGTGATATGCTGTAATAAAAGTTACGTGGATGTGCTCTCTCTCAAAAGGTCTTCTCCTCCTGTACTCACCCTCCTTCTTGTAACGATGTGAGACAATGCAATGTCATGAGATGTGAAGAAGGGAGGTGAATGAATGGTGGAGGCGTTGTGACAAAGCCTTTAGGCTACTATTGACCTTCTGACAATACATAAGAAACACTTGATGGCTTCTCTTTGGCATATACCCGTTGCCAGCATCACTACTCTTGTGCTTTGAGGTCATTATTCGATAAAATAAAAGGTACTTGAACACAGGCACTGTGGTACTGTAACACTTGATCTGATAAGCAAGATGGCTACCAAGTGACCAACAGGAGAGGCACATTTTCAAGTGCTGGGCCAGAAGAAGCAGGACTTGCGAGATTTTGTCGCACACCTCGAAACAGCGCAATATTTAAAACTTACCGATTCCTTAATTCTGGATTTTCCATTGAATATTTTTGGACTTAAGTTGACCACCAGTCACTGAAACTGAGGAAAGCAAAATCACAGGTAAGGGAGGACTGCTGTATGTTATTCAACACTATCAGTTTTTGTTTGCATAGCAGAATGACAGACTGAAATAGTAACGAAGGTTTCTCCACGCTTCTGAATGTCCTCTTTCCCTAAGCCTCTTCACACAGGCCGAGAGCAGCTGAACCAAGCGAGCTGCTGTGACTGGCTCAAGGAAGGGATGGTGAAGAGGGAGACACAGACGATACCAAGCTTTGGGGCAGCAAAACAATCCATTCCTCCTCAGTGGGTGAGATGGATTAAAGATCACTGTGAATTTTTGCCACTGCTCCCATTAAGAGGTGGGGGTCTATGTCCCCTCTTGTTGAAAACAGGTGAATTTGTGACTACTTACCCAATAGACTAAGGTGGGAATGGTGTTTACCAGTTGCAGAGCCTAAGACTTAAGGGACTGGTAGCTTCCATTTCTGGTTCTCAGCTCCAGGTCCCAGGGCCTCCGTGCAAGAAGCCTGGCTAGTCTGTGAGATCCTTAACTGCGTGGAAAGGCCCGGAAGATTCGACTTCATGTGAAGAAAGTGAGACTGTGAGCACCCAGGCTCCAGACACGTGCATGCAGAGCCGCCGTGGAAGGACAATAAAACTCCAGTGGACATTCTACCTTCAAATGCTGTAGATATTTTATCCTGAAATGTTAGAAAATTAAAATTTATTTTAAAATACTATACAAATATATATATTTAATCGCAGTAAAATTTGAATTTTACATTAATCCATGGATATTTTAGTATAAGTATATTCCACGCAATATTTGGGACACATTTATACTAAAAATTATTCATCATAGATCTGAAATTCAAATTTAACTGGACGTCTTATAATTTTATTTGCTAACCCTAGCAACCCTATCTTGGTCACAGTTTTGTGGGTCAGGAGTTGGGGTGGGGTCTGGCAGGGCGGAAGGAGACCTTGCCCACGGTTTCTGTTCACCTAGGTTAACACATCTGTGAAGTGATTACTTCCAGGCCCCTCCTTCTAAGATGTAGCCACCCTCAAGAGAGCAAATAACCTTAACTATCCTGTAATCCTATCCCCATCTTGCTTTCTTGCGCCTTTGTGTACATTTGCTTATTACCTCTAATACATAAAAGAAGCTAAAAACTATTATTCTCCAAAGCATTTGAGATCTTACTCTCTAGCATATGTCATCGGTTGGACTCTAAGAAACTCTCATAAAAAATTCTCTACAGGTTTGGATGTTTCTTACCTTGGCAGCATGGACAAATGACCTGGTAGCAAATGGCAAGGAGGCCCTCTCAGTGCAGACACCCTCCCACCACCTCACCGCCACCCCCCACATATCTGGCACTATGCACCCCAAAGAAAGGCTCAGGGCAGCCCCTGCACTGATGGAGATTAATTTCCCTCACTCAGTGAGATGGGCCTTAAAATGACACTCGTTTCAGGCAATGGACATGGTGCGATGTCTCCCTCTACCCCAGCCGAGTTAACAGGTCGAAATTTCTACCTGCGACAGCTGACAGGCACACCGACGCGCCTCAGCGCCCTCTCACATGCCACACTCACGCTCTCACCAGTCAGCTGAGGGACCGTTTCTAAGAGCTGCATGGGCATTGCTGGGCAGGTTGATTAGGAGCACGCTCTTTGGAGAGAGATTGCTCTGCTCTGCGTTCTCAAGCAAATTACTTAGCCTCCCTGGGCCTCCACATCCTTATTTGTAGAACAGCAATAGCGGTAATAATATCTACCATGTAGTACTGCTGTGGGGATAAAGTAAACCTGGCCCATAGTGTGCATTTGTAAGTGTTGGCCGTTGTTCTTCTTTGTGCACTTACTCGGAGATTGTATTTGGTTCTTACTATTTCGTAAAAACCAATGGAAAATAGAAATGTAGATAGGTTGGTGTAGTGATCATTAAATTGTGACAAAGATGGGCAATCATGCAGAAAATCATTCTCAAGTGAACATCCTCTGGATCGGCTTGTCGCCTGTAGGTTCACTCGTTAAAGACCAAGACTGAGGAAAAACCTACAAAATCTAGAGATGCGCTTGAACACGGGCTATTAGTACCCCCCCTGCCCCCCCCTCCCCCCCCAACCCCTCGGCAATTCCCATTGCCGTGCGCTGCAGCCTGGCTTCACTGCCAGCTGCTGCGACTGCACCCCACCCCCCACCCCCCAGGGCTTTCTCTGGCCCTTGGAGCCTGTTCTGCCTGCTCAGGCAGGACAGACAGGAAGTGCTGGAAGCCACCCCCTCAGGACCGGCCTCAACCAATAAGGATGGGAGGAGGTGGTTAAATACCCCAGCTCCCCAGCCCCTCAGGAGAGGCATGTGCTACTCTATTTCCCAGATCTCTTGGCAAAGTTAAGCTCCAGTTGCCTTCAGTGGTAACTTGCTGCATAAATTACCCTTTTCCAGCTTTCCCTCTCTTCCTCATGTCCCTCTTTCCCCATCAGCATTTCCTGGGATCACTTTGCACATGAACTACCTGCCTTTGACTTTTTTGTCTCAAGTGTTAATTTTGGGGAAACCCAAACCAAGGCACATATTATTAAAGATTGTGTCTAAAAGGTTAGGCACATAAACACACACAACAGGGGCACACTCGCAGCCAGTAGCACACACTCCGTATGCCACGCTCCCTCCTCCACCAGCCCCCAGCCCTCCACACACACACACACACACACACACACACACACACACACACACACACACACACAGGTGAGGCAACCATGTCAGGTGCGAAGTCTCAGGACCTGGGAATCAGGCATTAAAGAACATCAGGAGGCAAGATCAAAAAAGGGCCGCTGGGGTATAGGTGGGACAGGACACGTGTGTACAAAGAGTTTGTGCACAGACCACAGTCCCACTGTGAATTTAGGTGAAAATGGCTCCCCGCTACTTACCTGGAAACCCAGAGCCCCTGCGCCATCCAGTGTGCTCTCACCTAAATTAGTGTGCATTTACCACATGGACAATGCCCCTTAGACGGACCTTTGAGCAGTACACAACCTGAATTCCTGAACGTGAGCTGCAAGGCATCATTCATGCAAGCTCTGTGAGCTACACCCAAGTGGCATCCCAGTGGCGGGCTTCCTCTCAGACCTGGACCTTGGGCCCTGCTCAGCGTAAGCCCAGGGATGGAGCAGAGACTATGGCGACTGGAGCAGGGAGGGGCTGGGGTAGCAGAATCCAGCGCAGGCCTCAACCATCATCAGGTAGTTCTCTGGACTCAGACCTGCCAATTAAAGGCCTTGAAGATGAAAGAGGAAGGCTTTGTAAGCAGCCAGGCAAGATGAAAGCCAAGCCCAAGCGGCGTTTTATGGCCTCCTGATGGGAGGATTCTCGGTGCTCCTTATTATGCTCAATCAAGAGCTTGTAATTACAGTAACCCAGAGAGATTCTCACAGAGGAGGCCACCTGGCCTTGGCTTTCACTCCTGACCATCTCTGACAAATCACATGTTCCCATCTTCTCCCTCCCATCAGTCATCTGGGGGACATGCTAATGGCCCCAGTCTTCTGGCAGCAGGCCCCACCCAATCCTGGACCAGATCCTGCATACCTGCCCCTTCCCCAGCTGTGAGCCTCAGCTGTGCATCAGACCAGGGCCAGGGAGCACTGGGACAGATCAGCCCCAACCCCTTCAGCTGTGTGCACCCACAGGGGCATGAGAAGTGGGGATGCCCGTGGCTTGGGGGCCAGCAGACTGAGCAGCCCCAGCCGCACTGCCCTGCCCCCTGCTTCATGCTGCTACACCCAGCTCACCATCCCCGGGAAGGAGCATAAACAGCTATGCCACACACCGCTATTTCATTTATTTCCTTGCTTTCTATCTCCCCCTATAAGAAAATGAGCTCCACGAGGAAGGGCTTACATTAGTATTTTCTTGCAGCTAAGAGCAAATTCCCACAAATTTAGTGGCTTGAGACAACACAGACTTATTATCCTGCAGTTCTGAAGGTCAGAGGTTTCACTGGGCCAAAGTCAAGGGCAGGGCTGCGCTCCTCCCGGAGGCTCCGCTTCCTTGCCTTCTCCAGCCTCTACAGGCCGGCCTCATTCTCGGGCGCGGGGCTCCCTCCATCCTCAAAGCCCGCGCTCACACCACTCAGCCCCCTGCTTCATCACCACGCGTCCCTCTGGCTCTGCCTCTCCTGCCCCCCTCTTCTGCTAAGCAGGACCCTCATGATATCATTGAGCCACGAAATCCAAGATAATCTCCCTATCTCCTGGTCAGATGAGTAGCAATCTCAATGCCCCCTTGCCACATAACGTCACGTATCTACTTGTTCTGCAGCTTAGGACACAGCCCTTTTTGGTGGTGGTGGTAGGGGCCCAACCTCTACCTACTGTATCTTGTTCACTGCTGTATTCACAGTGCCTGGCGCATAGTAGGCCTTCGGTAAATACTTGTTGAATTAATAAGTGAATGAGTATATGCATGAATTATTAAGGATAATACTTAATATTATAGTAAACAGCAATCGTGCTTACTAAGTGCCAGGTACTGTTCAAAGTGCTTTGCGCGTGTTATTAACTCATTTAATCCCCATCGGTTCTCTGAGTTTAACTTTGTAATTGTCCACGGTCTGCAGATGAAAAAAGTGAGGCACCGAGGAGGTGCCTGCCTGGGCTACACAGCTAGTGAGTGGTGAAGCCGGTATGTGATCTCAGCTTTATTGAGCACTTACGGTGCCGCCCGCCCTGGCTGGGTACATTACATTCCTGATCTCCTTTCATCCTCATGAGAGGCCAAGAGGAAGGTGGTTGGAGTGTGAACTCCAATCTCAGGCACAGAAAGAATTACATCACACATTTAGCCGAGGGTTTCTGAGGCAGTCCGTGGCTCAGCGACTGGGGCAAGGGATTGCATGCGGCTTCTCAAGCCTGCTTTGATGCCAATCAGACCAGGGCCCAGAGCCCTCCGGGAAACCATGGTGCGTTCATGTTCCCTCCACAAGTCAGGCTCCTGCCTCAGACCCTGCTCTCTGGTTCTCCTCCTTCTCTATACAACCAGTGCCCAGGCTGCTGTAGGCCTATAGCAGACCATGACCTGTACCTACGGCTGGGCTGGGCAGCTATGCCTTCTGAAAGCCCATCCTTCTCCATGGGCAGATGCCTGCTTCAGACCTCACCCAGAGCTGAAGTGGCATTGCCTGTTTCCTTAATGACAGCCCTGGGGACCCTCCTAGTTGGGCCCCATCCATATTTTGCATGTGCTGGATCTGCTCACTCTCTGCATACTGGTCCCTGTGACAGGTTGTTTTTCCAGAACCTGCTCTCCACCTGCTTGATTTCCTCTGCCAGCCTGCTCTTCGAGGCTCCCCAGCCTGCAGGAAGCTCCCAAACGCGGGCCTCAGCTTTCCCCCAGCTCTGCAGGGGAAGTGATGCTCGGGCAGGGAGGTGGCACTGTCTCCTCTCATTTGCATCTTAACCTTTGGGATGAAAGCCACGAGGAGTGAAACTCGCTAGTGCCTGCCAGCACAGTGGGGCATCGCACTTTCTGTTCCTGCCAGTACATTTTTCTAGGTCAATGTCAGGTCAGGAAAATCCAATACCACAGGTCCAAACTTTTTATTTGAAAACAGAGAAGTTGCTTTCCAAAATAAATAGTGTTTACAAGTAAAGCCTAGAGAAGCTTCCAGCAGAAACACACTCAGGGGCCAGACAGCACAGGCGCTTCCTGACTTGACTGCTGTAAACCCAGCACCAGCCCCAGCACCTGCCCTAGAAGGACCGGCTGGATTGGGGGAGAACACATGTATGTACTTATGTGTTCCTGTATGTGTGCACACAAATGCATTTGCACAAATATGCATGTGTATATTTCCTTAAGGGCCTCTGGCTATGATTAACATCTGTATGTAAATTGGGAGGGTTATACATGTGTACTTGTGTGTCCAATGTGTGTATACAGGCATGTGCCCATGGCGGGGGGGTGTTTCTACCTGATGATTTTGCACACCCAGTCCTCTCTGCAGACACTTTCCTCCCCTCTTCACTGCTACCTCCGGCCTCAGCCCTGATCCTCTTCTTTTTCTCAGCTGAAAAGGGGGGTTGGGGTTCATACTTTGATGTGCTCTAAATGCGTCTCCTCCATCCTGTTTCCTTGCGGTGCCCACCCATTGTCCGTTCCCATTAGATGTGGACTTGTCATACAGACCGACCGAGGATCATTTCTGGCTGCCATGTTGGGGCCCCGCAACTTGAGCTCACACCTGGCTGAGGCTGCCTTGGCTTCAAGATCTCAGCTCAAGGCCCCACAGGCCTGGGAACCGGTTCATCAAACTCAATCAACTCGGCCTGACTCCTGAGAGCTGAGTGATATTCTTAGCAAAGCCTCCTGGTCTCTGCAGGGCACCCTCAGGGGGGCTGCCCCTCCCTGTGCATTAACCAGGCCCCTCCCTCCCTTGCCAGCCCCCGAGCCTGCCCTGGCCCCTGCAGTGCCCCTACCCCAGCACCATGCTCCACGGCCGCTTCTCCGCCTCGGCTCTGCCAGCCCTCACCCTCCGCTGCCTGTCGGGCCCGTTCTATTCTTACCCCTCCCCCATGAGGCCTTCTCAGATAAACCTCCCACCCCACAAAATGCCTTATCCGTTGGGCCCTGTGTCACTGATGACACACTGCCCCGCGTATTACCTAAGAATTGTTTTCAGGTTGCTTCACGGCTCTTATCTCGCCTTCCCACCTAGATTGCAATCTCCTTCTAGGTAAGAGGCAAGCCCTGTGCTCTCTTTGAATAAGCTGGGCAACCTGACACAGGTTGGACACAGTATAAACCAGTGATAAGGGCTTGTGGGTGAGTGGATACAAGAGGACAGAGTCAGGGGTGGGGGTGGTCAGGCCATAAAACGTCGTGCCAGGCACTGTGTTCAGTGACTCATCTGCCTTACCTCATTTAATCCTCCCAAGAACCGTGGGAGCTGGGTAATATTATCCCCATTTCATAGATGGGAAAATGGAGGCAGGGAGAGGCTAGGTGACTTCTCCCGGCCACGAAACTAGTAAGTGGCAAGGTCAGGGTTTAATCCTAGGTCTGTCTTTTACTTCTCTATTACTTTGTAACAAACGCATCAATGAAAGGCAGTGTGCTTGAGAGTCCGGAACTTTCAGAAATTCTAAAGCACATCCTAGCCGGAAGCTAAGACCGCACTAGATCAGTGCTGTCTAATTAAACTTTCTTCAGGGATGGAAATCCTCCTTTCTATGCTGTACACTATGGTAGCTCTACCCACATGCCGCCGTTGACTTACGGTAGTCACCTGAACTGTGCGTGTGACTAATGACCTAGATTTTAAATTTATTTTTTTTTATTTTAATTAATGTCAGTGTAAATAGTCACCCCTGTCTAGTGGCTACCGTATCGGACAGTATAGCGCTCGAGAACTGCTTCCCAACCATGTTGCTGGTGAGGAAATACAGAAAATAATAATTATACAATGAACGAGGCCGCCTGTTAGTGGAGGCAACTGGCTCAAGGGGCCTGCCCTCCTGGCCCGCTCGGCCACCCAGGGGTCAATAGCAAACGTGTCGTCAGGCGCACCAGCTCTTAATGAGGCCCTGCTTCCCTGCCGGCTCTAGCCGCAGGCTCAGACCTGAAATCACTCTGATTCTGAAAACCCCGGCGTAGGAGGCCTTGACAGTCCTTACAAAGCACCATGTCCCTCATTCCGCACAGTCAGTGACAGGGTCTGGACAGGTTTGGGGAACAAAGAAAGACTCAGAGTCCAGTCTCACTGAGCACCGGGCAGCAGTAACAAACGGAGCCTTCTTAGCCGTCACCATTAAGGAGCCTGCAGCCTCATACTTGCTGGAAAGCAGGACTTGAGTCACAGCAACAGAACCCAAGGCCCTCTCTGGCCCTGTGAGAGGGGAGCCCAGGCACCCAGAGATGGACAGACACAGGCTCCCACCGGGTCATTCTTCTTGGCAGCCATTTGGCGCCACCTCCTGGGCACTTTGCAGAATGCCAGCGCATACAAACTCGCCAGGAAGAAGCAAGGACCGGACCCTGCTTACTGACGGGGAAAATCAGACCTCCCAGTCCGTCCCCACTCCTTCGTCCTCCAACCCGGCTTGTTGCCAAGGTCCAACTGGTGCACAGCCGTCAGGTCAGCTCCCTTACTGCAGTGAAACGGCACTTTGGGATGGGAGGAGAATGGGTGAGGACAGCAGCGCTGGGGAAGGGGCAGCTCAAGCACTGTGTGGGTCTAGAGTGGGAGCATTCCAGAATTCAGGATCTCATTCACACCTCTAATATTAAACTGCCAGGCCCTGGATATACAGGGAGAAACCAGAAGCAAGATTGGTGGCAACTGTAGGAAGCAGGGTGACGTCTGAACTGGTCTCTGAGGGTGAGAACAGTTGGGCACACATCAAGAGGGGAAAGAAAGTCATTTTCAGAGGAGGGAGTAACCTGAGATGACTACGCTCTGGAGAGGAAAAGGAGGGTCATCTACCGGGGATGTGAAGTGGCCCAGGGCGCCAGAATGTGGAGGATGTGTGTGGGGGAAGGGGCTGGAGGCGAAGCCACTTGGGGCAGGGGGGCAGCAAAGTCCAGTTCACCCAGGGCCTTTTCTGCAACCCCCACCCATCCAGCAGAACCCCAGGGTCAAAACCCCCAGGGGCTTCTGATTTTGAGTGGTTTTGTCCATGGCTACCCGTGACAGATCCGAGGGGCCAGCACATGCAGCAGAAGGACGCAAAGCCTCTGGGCTGCGTGGTTTGGTACTGAGGAGGGGTGCAGGGAGGTGAGGGGAGAGCCCCGGTATGGAGGCGGGAGACTCTGCCACTAACTAGCTCCATGTCCTGGCAACGTTCCTCTCTGGGCCTCAGTTTCCTCATCAGTAAACTACAGGGATTGACTTATGGTCTCCATCAACTCCTGTCTAACCAGGCTTTGTCCAAATGTACAGGATGGAAGTAAGGTAGGGAGATGTTTGTGCTCTGGGAAATGGTCCCTGCCCAGAAGGCATGTTGGGGCAGTGCTGTCCAGCCGGGCTCCAGTTTCATGTAAAGGGTGAAAGGGCTTCTTAAGCTGAGTCTCCAGTCGTCCCAGTGTGAGCGCTGGGGGTGTGGGGCCCTCAGGGACAGTTAGACAACCAACTGAATCACAGAGGCCCATGCAGCATGGGTCTCTTGTTCAGACTTCAGCCTCACCAAATTTCTCCACAGCACAAGGGGAGGCCTCTGTCAGGTGCTGGGCTGCAGAGGGAGCCTGGAGCGTGTCTAGCTTCAAAAGTCTGGGGGGCTCACTTCAGCTTTCTTTCCAAGAGATTCCCAAGCCCAGCAAAGAGGGAAGAGTCCCCTGAATGAATCTGAAAATTCTTCCTTGGGAGCTGCAAAGTCAGCAGCATCTTTAGCAACAGAATCTTCTGGTAATCAAGTCAGGATGGCTTCTGGCAATTCCCAGGCAGGTGGGATGGGGAGACAAAGTCACCAGTCAACAGACACCAGTTCAAAAGCACTTCCTGGGTAACATTGAGTTCTCACAGGCTGCCTTCAGCTGAAACTCTTATCAACCCACGAGGGAGGCAGGGCAGGGTAGGGCTGGGGTTGGGCCTCATTTTACAGACATAAAACTCCCCTCCAGGACGAAATGCCAGAGGTCAGCCGTCCAGCCCCATGTTTCATAGAGAAAGGACAAGACCACACTAGGGAGCAAAGTGCATGCACTGAGCTATTGAGGTACGTTGGTGACTCAGTGACAGAGAAGTATCTCCAGGCCTCCTCGGAGGGGGGCATGCCGCAAGTGTGAAAGACACAATTTCAAAGACTCGGTACAGGAAAGAAAAGGGATATAAAATATCTTATTGTTGATTTTTATTTTAATAACATGTTGAAATGACAAGATATTGGATAGATTGGGTGCAATAAAAGATAGTAAAAGTAATTTCACCTGTTTCTTTTTACTTCTTTTAGCGCGGCTACTGGAAAATGTGAAATTAAACAAGTGATTCGCAGCTGCAGTGTGTTACCTCTCCATTGGACAGCGCCGCACCAGGCCACCGGCTCTCACGCCGGCTGGGCCAGATTCATTACTGTCACCCCAACGTCTAGCCCACAGAGTGCGAGAAGGTCTCGGGACAGACATGGGAACCACACAGGCACGGGGCTAAGTCTCTTACACCTCGTTTTACCCCCGCGGCAACCCTGTGCTGGAGATGGGAGGGCCGCGAGAGAGGCGCAGAGCGGGAGCCTCACTCAAGGCCCTGATCGGGGTCAGGGTGAGGTCAAGGTGAGCAGTAGAGTCCTCGCACGGTTCTGAGTTTCTGAGAAACGGGAAGATGGTCTCTTCGTGCCCTCTTTCTATGTACCTCCTGGTCGACCGTCTTCCCACGTGGACTCAGCCATGTCGGTTGTGAAATCCCTCCCATTTCCGTTCAGGCTCCGCTCTCCTCTTCCAGACCCAGACACGGTTCCACCAGTGACAGGGCACTTCCCCAGCAACCACGCACCCGCCCCGGTGGTCTTCGCGGGCTTCAGCAGTATGACCGCTTTCAGAGGAGGGCTTCCAAGTGAGGCAGCTGGGCCTGCTGCCAGGCAGGGACCTGGACGTGAACCCCAGCTGGGGCCTCAGACAGCCCCGTTCCAGCAAATTGAGAATCCCCACTTCCAGGAGTGCCTTCGGGGACTTACCCTTGGTTTCGGGACTGGGGAGGAAAGCGACCACACCACCACAAGGTGGTGCTGTTTCCACAACCCTCCACTCTCCCGTAACTTCCCATCGCACCTGCATCTAAGACATAGTGGAGCATTTGGAATATCTCCCTGGACCAGCTGTTGAATCTCTTTCTCAGCCGTTAGCTGCTAAAGGTTATTCAGACTCAGGAATTCTGCTGTGCAAACAGGTCACCTCTGAGTGCACACTTTAAAATAAGTCAAGCAAACTACAAACTCATAGTCAATTCCCCTCGACAAAGGAATTCTGTGCCCAAAGGCCCTCATGCACACCTAGTACATGCAAGAGGAATGCACACCCATTGAGCAAATTGCACGCGGGTCCATGTGTGTGTGTGAAATGACTGTCAGAGCCAGAAAGATGTTACAGATTACTTAGCATGGGGTTTTATTTTCCATTTTTGTTTTAGTTCCAGGAATTTTATTCAAAAGAAAATAAAATCTTACACTGAAGCCAAATATGTAAAAAAGGGAAATTAAAAAAAAATCACAGAGGCTTCAGTTGCAGATGTGAGAACAGAACATCTTCCCAGTAACTAGTTTTCTGGAGCAAACCTTGAAAACCATCAGTCCAGTCCCACTGCCTAGTTCATAGGAGGGGGAACTGAGGCTCGGAAAGGGGAAATGATCCATTCAAAATCACACAGATGCTTTTAAATGCTTTTGTGTTTAACCTAAGACCGAAAGGCAGGTGTTTCTACTGAAAAATAAAATCTATTTTCTCTGACTTACATCCAGATTCCTTTCAGATTATGGTGACAACCCAGGGCAGAATGACAGTAACGCATGACACGTGTACCCAGCTCTGTTTATTTCGAGTCCTTTCAGCCTCTCTTGTGCTGCACGCCTCTCACAATGCCCCCGAGAATTAGGAAGGGCAAGTAGGGAGCCCAGGGATCTGAGGAGAAACCAAGGCACAGATTGGTGACTTGACTTGCTCCTGAGCACAGTGAGTGAGTGCCAATCAATAAAAAAATAAAGGAAAAGACTAGCACCTGGGACTCCCGTGACAACTCGGCACATAGCCTGGAGCTGGATTTATCCTCAGCTCAGTGGGAACACAATTTTTTTTTAAAGGAGGGGGCTGTTAGGCATGGGTTCTCAAACTGACAAAAAATAAAAGTGAGAACCAGAGGTTGTGCTCTTTAAGGATAGGACCTTGCCTTCCTCATTTTTGTATTTCCAGGGCCAGGTATATTAGCTGGTACATTGTAAGCCTATAACTATGCATTGGGTGGTTAAATAAATGTGGCATAAATATGTCATAGGTATTTTTGGTTCCCGAGACAAGAAATTAAGTTTCTGTACATGTTAATACCATTTCTATAATCCCCAAGACCAAAAGTCTTGAGAGGTGCGTTGAATGGGGGAAAGCTCTCCACACCCAGGGATGTGTTTTTCTTTCCTGTCCCTTGGAACAGTACGCTCTGGGAAAGGGCAGCTCATACAGGGCTGGGCTTCTGCCACATTTTTATTGTTCAAATCATTCATTTAGCTAACATCTTCTACCCACCTATTAAGGGTCACTATGCATTAGGCCCTGAGGGGTATAGAACAGACAAGTCAGATAGCATATTTAATGATACAATATTTCAAGACTTAGATTTAACATGAGAACACTTAAGAGGAACCGTGTGATCTTGAGCAAGCGCTGACTCGCAGTGTTGGTGGGGGCAGGGGAAGCAATCATTAGCAATTGGATCCAGCAACAAATTACTAAACCCTAACCTGCCAAGAACAAGTGCTGGGTACGTGGGGAGACAGGGATGAGTAAGATGAGCCACAGAGCTCACCAGATGGATGGAACAAGACAAGCTCATAAATACAACAGGAGGTGATCTACAATAAAAATTAGCTATTCTCAACCTTCCCATTCAGAAACCCTCCTTGCATGTTATGGTTCCCATCTTTTACTCGGGGTTACATAACCAAATACATCCCCCTAATACATGCAATGCATCTCTTTCCCTCTACAAAAATGGAATTTTGTTGTGCATATTTTTCTACAATCTTTTTACATTAACATATTGTGAACAACTTCATTCCTTGTAAAGACTTTCCATGTCATTCACTCTTCGAATGCTTCCTGGGAGCTTACCATGGACCGGGCACTGTGCTGGGCGCTGTGTAATACAAAGTAAAATACGGCCCCTGCTCTCAGGTAGTTTACACCCATATGAAGATACCGTAATTCAGGAAGTCATTTCCCTATTGCTGGAGATTTCTACTGTCACATTTTTTTCCTTGTTGGTAATGATAATGATAGCTAAGATTTACTGAGCACCTACTATAGGCCAGGAACGAGGAGAAGCATTTCATGTGGATAGTTGCATTTCCTCTTTGTAAACAGCCCACCGTTGCAGGTCCTATCGTAGATGAGGAAATGGAGGATGAGAGTTTAATAATTTACTCATGCAGCTGTTAAGTGGCAGAGCCAGGACTCCAGTCCAGGCATTCTGACTTCAGAGCCCAGACTTTTCCGTCAATAGGAACAAAGCTACAATAAACATACTTATTCACACACCTTTTTTTTTTTACTGAAGGATAAATTCTTGGAAATTGGAATTAGTGTGTCAAAGGATATACAAATATTTTTATGTCCCACAGAAGTAAGCTTTAAGCCAGAAAATGAAAGCGTATGTTATGAACTGCTGAGAGGCCATTCTGGGGCTGATTATGACTCTGTTGTCCGAAACGGCCGCCACCAGCCACGGGTGGCTATTGAGCACCGGAAGTGTGGTTAGTTCAAACTGAGATGTGCTGCAAGTACAGACTACTCATCAGACTTTGAAGACACACTAGGAAAAAAAGAATGTAAAAGATCTCATCTGTGAGTTCTAGCCAGCGGTAAGCAAAAGCAGGTTTACAGTTGTGAGCCTGCAAAACACAGAGTTTATTCTTGTATTATTATTTCTTAATTATTGTATTATTTCCCATACAGACAACTGCAAACCTACTTTTGCCCACTCCTGTATTGATTACATATTGGTATGATGGTATTTTGGGTGCATTAGGTTAAATAAACTATGTTATTAAAATTTATTGTACTTGTTTCTTTTATTTAAGTTTGACTACTAGAAAATTTTAAATTGCATTTGCATTGACGGGTACTAGACTAAAGAATGGACCCAAGGGGGCTGAGAGTGGAGGCTGGAAGGTCCCTTCAAGAAGTTCATGTGCAGATAATGAGGACAGGCTTGGACTAGAGACCTTGGGAGTGAACTGGAGCTGAGGGGCTGCACCGGTGAGGTAATGAGGTTTGAGCCGGTTCCCAGGAGGATAGTGGATATCAGACTCCTGGTTTCTTGCCTCTGTAACATCTTCCCATTCCCCCCACCCTGACCCAGGCCCTTCTAAGCAGAAGCCACTGTCCTCACCTGCAAGGCTTAGCCAGTCTCCCAGTTTCCAAGTTTACAGGAACACACACCAAAGCCCCCCTGCCCAGCCACCAACATTTGGGCATCTCATTGCCTTTCCCACTCCCATTTTTTAAATGAATTCTGAAATAAGAATAAGTTAGCATTTACTCTTCACATCTGCCAAAGAGAAAAACAACAGCAATTCTGAGAAGAGACTCTCCTACCACGGTCATTATAATGGCTTCCTACTCAATTAGCATAAACAGTGGGGAAAATGTACAATCCTAGAGCAGACCTTTCTTTGACAAGTTGTTTTTGACTTATCTCAGTCTTATACATAAGTCTCATTCTTATTCTCAATGGATGTTAAGTGATCTCTGGCCTTTATATGAGGATATAATTCATGAACCGGACATACCTCTTTAAAGGTATTGCGAAGTTAAGTTTGTTTGTCAAAATGTGGAAGGGGACAGCTATTGGGAAACTTTTTCCACAAAGAAAAAAAAAGCAATAATAGCTACGATTCTAGGCCCAAGAATCTATTGCAGCAGAATTTTTGATGTGAGGACCAGAGACTGATAATTTAAAAGCTTCCCAGAAAATTCTAATGTGCTATCCAGTATTGAGAAATACTGGCCAAAATTAATATTAATAACTATGGTCACTACATACCATCTGAATTTTGAATAGAACCCCCTCTTGACTGTAGGTTCCATATGCATAAGAAAAATTAGTTCCATATGGAAAAGAAGGTCACTCTCTGTGGGTATCAGTTTAATGTACAGTGAAGACTGTCAAAACTAAATGGCTTTTCATTTTTTCTACAGAAATAAAAATTGCTTTTTCTTTCTGAAACCAACAGATCCTTATGACTTTGATTAAATTTAGTTTTAAATCTGTCTCTCGCTCTTTCTCTCTCTCCATATGCATATAGTCCCCAGGAACCCCTCCTCCCCTCAGGATAACCAGCAACCCCCAAAGCAGAAGACAGTAGCCCAGGCGTGACCAGCGGTCACATGGTCCGAACCTCTGGCAGGCTAAAGCTAACATCTTAAGTTATGTTTCAGCTCCTGAGCCCTAAAGTGGGATAACTCTGTGGCTACTTTCCCATGAGACAGGGCAGAGGAATGCTGGGAAAGGCCTCAGAACTGTCCTCAAGACCTGAAGAAATGATTTACTACCCTTACTTCACCTCCAAAAACTCGGCTCCCATCATGACCCTCGACCCCTAACCCATGGCGATCTGTGGTTTTGCCATATAGAACCTGTAATGCACAGGCCATTGGAGAGTTGGGGCTTTTGAGCATTAGCTTCCCATTCTTCTGTGTGGCACCATTCATCGACAAAATAGCCAATGTTTCTTCACTGCAATTCTCTGTGTCTAGTGTTTGGCTATCTGCTAGTGTGGGGTGGACGACCATTTTCTGTTTTGTAACACCTCTGGGAATTAGGGTACTTAATCTTTGCTTCTGAAGTATAATTTTGGTCTAGAAGACAATTTAAAATATAGTATTGGTGAGTTTATATATGGTAAAAAGAGAAGCCCAGGAAAAGATTACGTGAATCCTTTTCTTAGATTTCTTACTTGCAATTTTTCTAAAACTCATTGAACATATGCACTAGCATACAATTTTAGCTTCATGAGCTATGCGGAACCCACACTAATTACGCTTTCCTGGGCCTGCCTTTCGCCCTTCCAGGGAGAGAGGTAATTTCATTTGCCAAGCCCTCGTGTGACCACCTGGAGCCAGACAAGCCATGAGCAGAGGGCGGTTCCCACCAACTGCCAGACAGCTGTGTACTAGGGCTGGGACCTGCAGACAGGAAAATAGGAACTGAATTCAGAATTCCGGTGGGTTTAAGGGGATTATGGATAATTCACTGGATGTGATGGATCAAATGGAACCGGACCAAATCGTCTTTAGAGGCAGCTGGGGAGGCATTTAAATACCTTGAGAGTCAAAGAAAGACAGACTTAAAGGGGTACCAGGTCTGACTCTGAAGCCAGCACTGAATGATGTTGAAAAAGTAATTCATTAATTTACTTTTAACTTTTTATGTAGGAAATACATACATACTTCACAAATCTCATTAGGTACAGAAAGGTCAGTAGGGGATATTCCATGCTGACAGATACGTGGTGATAGAATAGCACACTGTTTTGTATTTTCCTTTTTCACCTTAGCTGCTCATCTTGGGGGTGTTGCTGTTCCTCCCATTTTTTCTAATTATTTATGAAAGTGAAATTCATATAACATAAACGAATAATTTCAAAGTGAACAATTCTGTGGCACTTAGTAGATTCATAATGTTGCACCACCACCACCTCTCTCTCGTTCCAAAGCACTTCCGTCACTGCAAAGCACAACTTCGTACCCATTAAGCAGTGTCCCCCCATTCCCCTCCCCCTCCAGCCCCTGGCAATCACTGATCTACATTCTGTCAGTATGGGTTTATCTGCTCTAAATGTTTCATATAAACAAGGTGAGGCAACATATGACCATTAGTGTCTGGCTCCTGTCACTTCGTACAATATTCTGGAAGTCCCCCAGGCTGTAACGCCTCATTTCAGTACTTTATTCCTTTTTCAGGCTGAATAACATTCCATGATATGTATATACTACAATTTGTTTATTCATTCACCCACTGACGGACACCTGGGCTGCTTCCACCTTTTGGCTGTTGTGAATAGTGTGGCTATGAACACATGTGGTCATGTACTTCTGTGAGCACCCATTTTCCATTCCAGGATTGGAATTGCTAAGTCACATGGTAATTCTATGCTTAAACTTTTGAGACACTGCAAAACTCGTTTCCGTAGTGACTGAGCCATTTTACATCCCCGCCAGTAACGTATAGGGTCCCAGCCTCTTCGCCTCCTTACCAATATTTATTACTTATTCTTTTTTTATTATAGCCATTCTAATGGGTATGATGAGTTTCGATTTTCCTTTCTTTAGTGACTAATGATATTCAGTGCAAGCGGTAAGCTGTTGAGTGTCTTTTCCTGTGTTTGTTGGTCGTTTGTGTATCTGCTTGAGAGAAATATCTGTTCAAGTCCTTCGCCCATTTTTAAATTGGGTTGTTTATCTTTCCGTGGTTGAGTTCTAAGTGGGTTTTTTTTTAACCTGTTCTGGATGCTAGACCCTTACCAGATACCATTCCTCACTTTCTTCATATCTGCTCAAATGTCACCTTATCAGAGAAGTCTCTCCAAAGCACGCATAAATAGCAACTCTCACTTATCCTATCAGTCCTCTTTCTGCTTTATTTTCTTAATAGTATTGATCACCACCTGAAATATAAATATGTAATATTACTTCTGTGTGTAGATTTCGAGGTCTCTATCCTGTGAAATGTAAACTCTGTGAAAACAGGGGCTTTGCAATTTTGTTCCTTTCTATTCCCAGCTCCTAGAACAGAACATAGCGCGTGTAAGCATCCCCAAAATATTTATGCAATGGATGGATGCATGAATGAACGAGAATAGAGCTGCCTCATGCTTTTGATAGGTGAAAATAGTATCTCATTGTAGTTACATAAAATGTGATTCTTCAAACATAATGTCTCTGCTCATCTAACTCAGGTTTTAAGAGAATTATGAGGGGGACCCCCCCAAAAAATAATTATCTTCTGGAGGGCAGGTCCCTTATAATGCAGGTTTCCCCTGCTAGGTGAGTGTTCTAGGAACCCATCCGTATCAGTGTACCAGCTGGGGTGGTTGTGAGAGGCTGTACTCGGCTTCAGTGAATCTTTTTTAAGACTTTCAACGCATTTGCCCATTCCTTGATGGGTGATTTATGAGCACACCTGACCGCATCGCGCTGAGCATTCAGCAGTTCTTGACCAAAAAAACAGCATGACCCTTGTGCCCCACCTCCCTGTTCACCCGATCTCACCCAAGCCACTTTTTTTTGTCTCCCTGGATGAAAACATTCCTCAAAGGGAAACATTTTGCTGATGCGGAAGAGGTGAAACAAAAAACAGCAGAAGCACTAAAAGGTATCAAAATCAACGAGTTCAAAAACTGTTTTGAGCAGTAGAAAAAGCTTTAGGTGTATTGCATCAAATGCAAATAAAGGTGACTGAAGCTTAAACATGTTAAGAGTCAATACACAATTTTTTATAATAAATTCCATTTTGCGTTTTTTTGTTTGCTTGTTTTGTTTTGTTGCATGCCCCCTTGTATTCAGTCCCGTCTGGTCCCAAACCTCCAGCTGCCCACTCTAGGACTTATCTAGCCATCAGCTCATAAAAGCAGGCTGCCCTCCAGCTCCCATACACCCCCTACAGGTTCGGGGCTGCACTGCTTTCCCTAACCTGTGTCAATTACCACATCGGAAACCCGATTCTAATCTGCTCATTTTTTACCATCTCCCAGTTTCTGACCTCACCTTACCTTGGCTGAGACAGCCAGCCTTTCTTTTTTCAGCTCTATCATGTGACTATCAGCTGTATTCCATAAGCATCTACCTTCGTCCACCTGGTTTCTGGGCCTCTCCTCAATGGTCCATTTTCTTTCTTTCTTTTTTTAAAATGTATTTATTTTTAGAGAGAGGGGAAGAGAAGGAGAAAAAGAGGGAGAGAAATATTGATTGGTTACCTCACACATGTGCCCCAACTGGGAACCAAACCCATAACCTAGACATGTGCCCTGACCGGGAATCGAACTGGCAGACTTTCACTTTGCAGTATGATACCCAACCAGCTGATCAGGGCAACAGTCCATTTTCTTGAGCAGAGTGTGCAACAGTCTCTCCTCTCTTAGTTCTTTAAGCCCAATTGAGAGCCTTTGGTAGGAGCTGCTGGCAGAAGGCAGAATGTAAAATTTGGAACACACCTCAGTTTTCCTTTCAATTTTATCTGCAGTCTCAATCTCTCTTTCACTTGGACTGGGTGCCGCCAACACCTCTATCACCATCTTTTAACCCCTGGGGAAGTTTGGTGTCTCTTGCAATGATCAAGAATAGAGGTTCGAAAGATTTGGTTTCTGAATGGGCAGTATCGGCATCACTTAGCAAATTGTTACAGATGCAAAGTCTAGGGGAGTAGGTATGTTTAACATCGATGCTCCCTCTCCCCAGGTGATTCCAATGCTGGTTGCTGTCCGAGAGCCAACAGCTGAGAAGGTGATGGGCGCTGGTTGCGCTACCTGAGAGCGCTGGCCAGCCTCGGGGTCCGCAGGGTGATTTTTCAAAGCAGCATCATCAAAAGAGCAAGGGGCTATCATTTTGCAGAGATACTAAGCAAATAGACCAACTTCAAGTGTCTGTTTCAGATCAAGAAAGAACAGCCAGAGGAATAAAAATAAGACACAATTCCAGCAGTGTCTATCGAAATTGCTTCAATCATAGGAAGTCTTTCATGTGTTACCAGTGGGACCAGGAACAAGCCCCTTCCTTTGAATCTTGCACACATTTCATCAGAGGGCTGGATGGAAATCATATTGCAGAAAGGAGCATGCAGACCCTGAGCAAGAACAGAAAAGGAGCCTAAAATGTGAGCGCCGCGGCAATGGGAGCTAAGCGCGGATGGGAGCGTGTTTATTACGTGGACTTTTCCTGACCCAGTCAGCCTGGCAACATTGTGCGCCAAGACAGATAAAAGGTTTGCCTGCGTAAACAGAAAACAGCTTTCTGCACCAAGATGTTCTGTATTCCTTCACAGTCTAAGCAAAAATTACTGTGGACGCTCCCCTCACCCTGCCTTCACTAGAGCCCCAGCTGAGCTCACACAAAGGGAGCTCTGTTTGCCGCTCGCCTTGCCTGAGCTTTGTTGCCGGGCCTGGTGATGATGCTGAGGACGATAATTATCTTAATAGCTAACAATCATTGGTGCTTACTACAGGCCAGACGTTTTCCTAAGGGTCTTAACAAACTATTTCTTGCAAGACACATGATAGCCCCATGAGGCAGGTGCAGTTCCGGTCCGCCCTTTGTAGATGAAGAAAGTGGGGCTCAGAGGCCTGGAGAGAATTGTCCCAGTCACCTGGCTTCACAACGCAGGACCAGGGCTTCTTGCTCCAGGTCCACTGCCCTTGACAGTGACACTGTGGTACCTCCCAGCGAGGACTTGCTTCTTAAAGTCAGCTTTTCTTGTTCTCTTTCAATAGGAGAGATTATTTTTAAAATGAGAAAACCAGGGCTTGGCAACATAAATGAGCTTATCCAAGAAATCTAGCAGGTAGCAAAACCATGACTACAATACAGCTATTTTACCCAGATTATGAAGTCTCACCGCTGGCTTCTTTGTCTAGCATCCCTGACCACAGACAGAGACCTGTTTTTTGAGAAGTGCCACCTTCACCTGTGGAACTGCCTGAGCTTGTGAGCAGCCATGTTGCATTGCAGATCAATTCAAAGTCTGGATCCAGGGGTTCAATGCACCTGCTGGAATCCCTGGCTCTGACCTTGGGCAAACTATGTTACCTCTTTTTTTACCCCATTGTCTTTGAATTTGGTTACATACATTAAATTTAGTTACATACATTAAATTGTTTTTTTAGTGTATAGTTCTGTAAGCTTCAACAAATGTGTATCAACATCCTCTGCCCACTGCCACACAGTTAAGGTATACAATCTCCCAAATATTCCCATACCTTTCCCCCTCATCCCAGCCTCTGGTAACCAATGATCTGTTTGCAGTCCCTACAGTTTTGCTTTTTCTAGAATATCGTATGAATGGAATCAATATATAGTCTTTTGAGTCTGGCTTCTTTCACTTAGAATAATGTGTCTGAAATGTGTCCGTACTGTCATGTGTATAAGTAGCCCATTCCTTCTTATCGCTGAGCATGAAGGATCTTAACATAACAGACACCAACATCAGCCCCCGCTCGCCCCAGCTTAACTGAAAACACCCTGCCAGGCAATTGAGAACACCACTTATTAAACCTTAACTCATTATTTTTAAGATGGAATAACTATCTTCGAGGTAATAGTAATGGAGGTGACTGGAAACCAGGGCTGAATCTCAGATTTCAACGCCCCCCCCACCCCCGCCGCCACCAGTTTAATTAATTAATAAAATCATCAGATTTTTCCACATCCATGGAAAAGCAAGCCCCGTTGGCCTGACCACACTGTTCCGCAGATGGGAGGACAGGCTAATGGGATGGGAGGAGAGTTTTTGTGGAGGCCTGATGATAACAGAGTCCTCAGCAAGGACCTTCCCAAAACATAGCCCAAGGGGCCCCGCCTCGTACTTACTGAGTCAGCATCCCCAAAAGGCACTTAGGCATCTGCATTGTCTAGTAAGCTTCACAGTGATCTGCTGCTACCTCGCATTGGAAATTGCTCCAGGGAAGGGATACCCACATCATTCTGTCCCCAAGCAATGGAGAGAATTAGGTAGAAACACATTTCTAGACATTCTTCCTCCATAGTGGCCTAGCGACATTCATTCTTGGCTTTTCCTCTTTTAGCCCTGGTTCCATCAAAACCCTCTTTCTCCGTAGCCAGCCTCCTCCACTTGAGACCCACATGCAGGAGTACACAGTACAGAGCAAGAATCCACCTGCTAAATAAAAAACACACGCACAGCAGGCAGGCTCAGGGCTCAGCCCTCCTGTGCTGCACTGCGAGGGTGACGGTCAGGAATGTGGCCCTCTGGGTAGCTTTTGTTCACCCACCCACGGAAACTTGGCAAAGTAAGTGTATGTTTTGGATCTTCAGTGGCTGTTACTCATGGAAACCCTGAATCCACGTGAAAACTCTTTCCAAAGCCAGATGGAGTTTCCATTCAGAAAAATCTTGGCACCAGTTTCATCAGAACAATCACAAGTCCCAGGCAGGACCTGGGAAGGCTCGATGACATTGGTGGCTGGCACCAGGTCGGGGGTCCTCTAAGAAAGAGGAGGAGGGTCTTTGCTGGTTTTTCCCTGGTGGCCCTGTGTTTCTAATCCGTGGGTCTCAGAGAGGGGTAGCAATCTTCTCTAATGCAACCTTCCTCCAAAAGGATTGCCTTGTTAAAATATTGCCCAGACAGTTCAGTAGCCAGTAACAGAATATTACTAAACCCAGCCAAACAGAAAGGGAAGAATCTGAAAGCATCTCACAGAGTCCAAGGGCAGATGGTGCAGCTGGGTCTCAGATTCATCAAAGGCTACAACCGAGAACCAGAATGACATGGAAGGAGGCAACTACTCTCTTCCTCCCCATCACTCCCCCTCTCGGACTCCTGGAATCTCATTTCTCTAGATGTCCCTCTCCCTCATTCCCTCTCTCTCTTTCTCTCTTCATATTGGCTTTCGTCTTCTAGCAGCTAAAGGGTGTCTCCAGTCTCAAAATCCAAGAATGCAATCTCAAGTCCAGTCAAAGTAAATGTAGGGCCCTGGTGGGGTGGCTCAGTTGGCTGGAGCACTGCCCCATAGACAAAAATGTTGAGGGTTTGCTCTCTCCCCAGTTAGGGCACACATCCAGGTTTCAGGTTCAATTCCCTGTCAGGAGCACGTATAGAAGGCAACTGATTAGTGTTTCTGTCTCTCTCTCTCTCTCTCTCTCTCTCTCTCTCACTCATTCTCTCTCAAATAAATAAACATATTCCCGGGTGAGGATTTAACAAAAAAAGTAAATGTAGATTGAGAGGTATCCATGTGGGTACCACATGATACCCCACTCCCACTAGAGTTAATTGGACCACGGATGGACAACCCCAAAGACATTCTAGAAACAGTTAGCTTTTATTATATTCTCTTTTTTAAAATTTATTTTTCAACTACATCGACATACAAGACTATATTAGTTTCAGGTGTACATCACAGTGATTAGATATTTATATACCTTACCAGGTGGTCTTCCCACTAAGTCTAGTACCCACCTGGCACCATATATAGGTATCACACTGTTGTTGGCTATATTCTCTGTGCTGTACTTTACATCCCTGTGACAATTTTTATAACTGGCAATTTGTATTTCTTCACCCTTCTTTCCCTTAGTGCCAGTTTCTCTGTCTTTTCCTCCACCTTAGTGTCCTGGAATTATCTGCTTACTTCCCTGTTTTTTCATATACTGTAGATTCCTTGTGGGCCAGGATCCCCACCTCAAGCAGGCCCCCCATTCTTTCGGCATCTCCTTATTTAATGCTAACTCTCTGCAGGCCCTGGCTGGACTGGAGATGGTTGCAGGAACAAGCATCTCGCATCCCGCGCAATCTCACATTGCTTGCATTCTGACAGAGAAAACAGACACTAAATAGTCATGGAGATGTGTTCTCTCTGAGCCTGCTCTTCACGTTTTTCCAAGTTATGTTCAGTCCGGTCTATATAAGATGGAAAGGAAAGAAAAAGAGAGAAATGTGTGATCAACCCTCCCCTGGCTTAATTACTTATTCTAAATGGTTAAAATGTTACAAATCAGTGCATAACAGTCACCTGTCATGACTGAGTGTCTATACATTCTGGATACCTGAGGCTTCCTGGTTTGTGCACCATTCCCTCCCTGGGAAGGGAACCGATAAGCCTTATCTGCTGCCCAGAGCCATTAACTGGCTCCAGCTGCCTGGTGCTTCCATCCACCCCAGGAGGAAAGCTTCCAACAATTCAAGCAGACAGAGGGCCCTTTATGAAGAGAAATGCCCCTCCCCCTGCGCCTTGTGTGGACCCTCCCACTCTGGCTTCTCACCTCACAGTAATGGAGGCCACTGCTGGGCCTGCAGGAGGGGAGCGTTTCTGTTGAGAACCGATCTAAGAAAAGTCTGTTTGGCCATAAGGCCATTTTTGTTTTGCTTTGTGAGTGCAGAGTAGGGAGCTTGCCCTTTGCTTTTATTTTTTTTGGGGGGCGGGTTTCAATGTATTCACCAACTCTATTAAATATACCAGAAATAATACAACAGACACACCTATAAACTCATATGTAATGAATCAACTGTGATGATTAAACAGATGTGAATATTTGGACACTTTTGCTTCAGCACTCCTCCACACTGGCACACTCTCTTTCTTAAACAGAAATAAATGTTACAAACACAACTGAAGATCATCCCCATCGCTTCCTCTGCTTCCCACCTCAGAGGCAGCCTGCTCGTGTTTGTATTTTTTTCTGTGTTTGTAGCTCCCATAAATAATATGTACTGTTGTTTTGTGTTTTTAAAATACGCACACATATTATTATGCACATGTTTTGTGAATTGGCTTTTCTACTCCACGTTATGTTTCTTTGAGATTTATCCATGTTGTTGCCTAGAAATATTGCTCATTACTTTAACTGCTGTATTCTATTTGTAGAAATCCCAGTTTATCCATTTTCCTGCTCAAAAACACTAATACGTGATTTTCACGTTTTTGCTCTTGTAAATTGTGCGTCAGTAAACATCTTTATATGCAACGCTTTCCAGGCAGATGTGTAGCAGAGGAGACTGATAGTGAGGCGTGAGGTCTCTGGAGTCATACTCCCAGGTTCTAAACCACTTATTAGCTATGTGGCCTTGGGAAAGTGTCCTTATTTATAAAAGGGGGATAGAAGTAGTAGTACCAGCCTCAGAGGTTAAGAATTAAATGAGTTATACCTGTTCCTGGCACATAGTGAGTGCTCAGTGACGGTGTTGCTGTACTGATATATTTCAACAGCCATTGTTATAATAATCAGTTCATCATTTTCTCAGGGACCACGGGTGTATTATGGCTCCAGCCCTGGTGACACAAAAGTAAGTCAGTCCCTGCCTCCCAGGAACTCCTGGCCTCATCGCCGGGAAAGGGCCAGTGACCAGGTAGATCACAGCAAGTCAGGGCTGCAACGGGGAAGCACATGGTGCTGGGACAATGTCCAGACTGAAGGAGTAAGAGGAAGAAATAGGAGGTCTGATAAATGAAACACTTGCTTATTCAAAAAATATATGAGTAATCCCTGTTCTAAGCACTCATATGGTTTAAAAAAAATTTTTTTTAATAGTGCCACCTGTTCTAAGTGCTGGGGACACTGCTGTGAACAAGACAGTTTTGTTCCCATTTCGATAGTGAACACATAACCCATGCGTACCGCACACTTCCCATACCCCTTATGCTTGTTAACTATGAGGTACCCTTGCAACTATAACCTGCATTTTACATTCGGGCTCCCTGGAGTGCAGACAGATCTGGTAACCTGGCCAGATAAACGAGGTCCTGAAGAACAGAGCTGGGACTCTCCCAGGCAGACTGGCTACGGCTGCCTGGCCTTAACTGCTCAGCATCCACCCCCAAGAGGCTCGCTGCCCTTCTGCTGGACTATTCCGGGAGCTCCAAGTGGGTTTTCTTGGCTGGAGTATGGTGTCAACCGAGGCAGGGAGATAAAGGTCAACCTTTGATGGGCCTTGAACACCAAACTGTGGGGCAGGGATTTCATCCTATAGGGCTACTCGCTGAGTGGAGGATGGCTTGGAGAGGGCCAGGTGGGACGCAGGAACACACCCCTTTCTCCGTTCCCCTTATTATGCTGTTGAAAGAATGCTAGAAAGAGACGGCAATGGACTAGGATGCCATGCGGCCGCCGGGATTCGAAGAAGGGGACAGCTTCCTGTAAGACTAGATCGCGGAGGCAGGGGAGGCAGGCCTGGGGCGGGAGGTCGCCGGCGCCGACTTGGCCAATGGCGGCGGGCTGGGCGCGGCCTCTCCCGCGGGGCGGGGACCTGGCCGGCGGGCTGGCGGGCGGGGCGCACTTCGGGCTCGCTCGGGTACCAGCGCTGCCGCATCCCCACCGTGCTCCTGCACCCGCGGCCCGCCCACCGCGCCGCTCCGGCTCCCGCAGCCCCGCGGCGGCCTACCGGCGAGGCCTGGCAGGTCCAGCCCTGAGCACAGCCCTGTCCAGTCGGGTGGGTGAGGGGCGGCGGCGGAGATGGGGATGGCTCTGCTTGGTCTCGCTTGGGTGGGTGAGGGGCAGGGCGCTCGATTGTGGTTTGTACCAGAGGGGAGCGTGCAGACCTGCGCTCCAACCACCCAGATGGGGCTAGGGTAGGGTTGAGGTGGGAGTAGGGTCTCAGCACTAGAGCTGCGCTCTGACCTGGTCGAGGAGACTGCAGGGCTCGAAACCGCTGAACCCAGGAGGTGGGGTGAGCTGGGGGCTATTAGCGAAGAGAGCCCGGTTTCCGATGCTCCGAGCAGGGGGCCATCCCTAGGGGCGGGTGCAGAGCTCAGCCTATGCGTGAGGATAGGGTAGGGGTACGGAGGGGATCAGAGCGTGGGGGCGCGGGGCTGGATCTAGGCGTTGCTTCTCGGTCCAAGGGAGCTGCGTCCTGGGGGCACTCGGCTTCTTCCAATCGAAGGGTGGGTGCGGGGAAGAGAGGCGCTGAGGGCGGACCTGGACTCGGAGTGCCCAGGGCGGCCGGGCGGGGCGGCGAGGCTTGCGAGGGTGGTCGGCGCACTCTGACTGTGTTCTGGAACACAGGCGGAGGCAGCGGCGTTGGGCGCAGAGTAGAGATGCAGCGGCTCGGGGGCACCCTTCTGTGCCTGCTGCTGGCGGCGGCGGTCCCCACGGCCCCCGCACCGGCACCGACAGCGACTTCGGTTCCCGTCGAGCCCGGCCCGGCTCTCAGCTACCCACTGGAGGAGGCCACCCTCAACGAGATGTTCCGCGAGGTAGAGGAACTGATGGAGGATACGCAACACAAACTGCGCAGCGCGGTGGAGGAGGTGAGTGCGCCGCAGGGTTCTAGGAAGCGCAAGGCTCCGGGCCGGGGACCAGGCAACGGGAGGTATCAGTGCTTCAAGCTAGTCCTAGGTTTCGCAGAGGGTCTGGGAAGGGCCGGTAGTAGAATCGGAGTGATCTGGAGGCAGCTCAGGGTGATCCCAACTCCCACCTCGCCTGTCTCCCTGCCAGAAGATCTGGATCTGAGCCTGTCCACCGAAGAGCCTCTGGCTGGACCCACCCACGGGCAGCCAGCTCTGGGTCTCCACCTGAATGCAGACTGCCTGCACAACCCAGTTTTCTTCACGTGTGCAGTTGGCCTCCCCCTGTTGTAAGCAGATGTTTGTAAGGCCCCTGGTATCCCGACGTGTGGTTTTCAGACAGGCTAAGGAACCTCCGGCATTTCAAGTTCCAACTTGTCCATTGGGCTTTGAGCTTGTGCCGTCTTCCCGAGACGCTGTTAAGATGCCATGTGGGGACCAAGAGCCGTGAGCTTTGTTGGCCATCTCTCTGGACTTCCCCCAATGCCATGTGGGGCAGAGAAGAAATTTGGAATCCTGAGCCCAGCAGCGTGAATTATCAAAGGGTGGTGGATGGGAGGAGGAGGGGTAATATGAAAAGTAACCCCACCTCCACCCCAAGAATGCTTTGGAGTCAGTCCTGGGCTCTAGGTCCTCTTCTGCCATTCACTAGCAGGGTGACACTGGACAAATCCCTTAACATTCTGTACCTCAGTTTCCTTTGTCAAATGTTATGATATGTGTGGGCACCTGACAAATACTATATAGCAGCTGATAGTCTCAGATGCTGCCTGGCTTCTCCCTTCCATCGCCTCCCAGGCATCCTCTCTTGTGGATATACAGCATTGCCGGTCCTGCCAGGCCAGAAGGCGCAGCCGGCCCAGCTCTCGTAGCCTAGGTGTGGGGAGCTATCCCTGGTTCCTGGGGTTGGTGGCATAGTCACTGTTAGGCCCAGCTCTGGCTGCAGCCTCTTTTTGGAGAGAAGGAGCTAGCAAGAGACCAGATGTCCAGGCTGATGATGGGTCAGGTGTCTTCACATCCGTTTGGGCAAAGCCACCAGTGCTGGCTGTGGTCTACCGGAAGAAGTTGCTTTCCCCCCTCACTCGTGCGTAGCTTGGGGATATGTGTCCTTCCTCCTACAACAGTCAACTTGGAGCTTTCAGTGAAGGGGGACGCTGGATTGGGAGGCAATTGCATGGGCAGCTGTACCTGAACATTCAGTATGTGGGCCAGATTCCAAAACGCATGGACTTTCTATTTCCTATGAAACCCCAAGAATCCTGACATGGAACAATTAAAGATTTAGGGGAGTCATGCTCCCACTGTCTCTTCATTCTGCGCTTTCAAATTAAATCGATCTTGTGATCCCTCTGGGCTTCTTCTCCGGATTCCAGGGTTTTCCCCCCTGCACGCAGATTCTCAGGGAAACTGACTAGGCCCCCGCCTGTATCTATTCATTGTGTACTTGTCCATGCAGCGTGGTCCTCCGATGGGAGCTGCAGGCGAGGGAGCAGCAGGGGCTCTTCAGGCTCTTCACTGATCAGAGCAGTTTGGGGCCCAGCAGTTTGGGGATGTAGCAGGACCTAATGGCAGGGTCCGCGCTGTAGGAATTGCCCACGTTGGCTCTGCTGGGGCCCCTTCCTCCAGACGTGGTTCTGCTTAACTTGTGAAGATGGGCTAAATAAAGTTTGCCACCAGAGGAGACACTGGCTGCCACTACTGCCCTACTCAGTGGCGTGTCCCAAAGAGTGTCCTCGCTAGCAGTGGGGACAGATTGAGAGAGAGAGGCTAAACACCTGAGTGGCAGGAGAACAGTCCCTGGGGACCAACCTTCCTTTATCTGATCCCAGCTACACCACTTACTAGTGGTGGCATCTAGGCTCTGAAGTGGAGGAAAAGTCTACCCTTGGGTAAAGGAGAGAATTAAATGGGAAGATACAAGTAAAGCAAGTCATCTGACTGTCTAAAGTGGGTTAAGTTTCATTGGTATAAGTCAGCCCCTAATGAGGTTGTTGTAAGGATTAAGGAGATTGTTACTGATAAATAATGGCTGTTATTATCATCATATTAACAGTACTAGTATGAATAATAAGAAACAACCACCAGTGTTCAACATATAATAGATTCTCAAGAGATTGGGGCTATCGATATTAATTCTTTTTAAAAGAGACTGCCAAAAGGCCCCTTAAATCTTGTAAACATAGGACAGTTGCTATTTACTTGTTCTCCCGGGTTAGAACCAAAAAGGACTGGGCCAGATATATTAATTGTTTACATAGTTGCATCATGAATCTGCTTTCAAGTAACTTCCTGACATTTTAAATATTCCAGCTGACTCAAGCTGTTGATTTTTCTAAGGGGGAAAGATAAAGTTAGCTGTACTTGTGGAATCATGACTGGGGGAGCCGAATCTTCAAATGGTTCAATCCAGGCTGTTCTTATTTCTTGTCTTATTCTGTATGTTACTGATAAATGTATTTTGAAGATAAAACCACTTCATAGCCCACCCCCCACCCCCACAGCCGCATGCTCATTGCCTTGTCTGTAACTGGCATATTTTAGAATGTTCCTAGGAAGGACCCCAATACCAAACCCGGATTTATCTCTCCAGTTTTTCCTACTGTACCCTTTTAACAAGCACACAGATTCAACCAACCATAAATGTCATTTTAAATAACATTTGCATTCCTCCTCTATGAAACAAGTCCTGTTGCTTAAGTTTTTCTTACTAGTGGCAATAATAGTTGTGGTTGAAATTTCCATTGTAAACTATACTATTAGTTCATGGTGCCATTAAAGAACTGTTAGCTCATTTTGTTGAAATAACCACTAGTTGAGAGGGAGGTTTTATGAAAAGACTATCTGCTCAGCCCAGAGCAAACTCTAGATTTGGTCGCTTGTCAATTATTTGAAAGCCAGACTGGAGGATTCAGATTCCCATGGGAATGTTAAAAACATTGAAACATCCCGTCTCCTTCTGGATATTCGCCTCTGTAGCATCTGTAGTCCCCTGCTCTCTTCCAGCTCCACCTAAACAAGCCAGGCTCTCTCGCTTACCAAAAAAAAATGAAGTTGTTTTCTTGCCCATCTTTGTCTTTTTCTTAAATCCATTCCATTTCTTCTCCATTTGTTAGCAAACTCTGCAAACACATGATAGATAATCTGCTCTTTCCACTTCTACCCAAGCATTCCCTGGCAAACTAGCTTCTGAAACTGCTTTCTTAAAGGGCAGTATTGTGAAAGTACCTGTAGCTATTTATTATACCTTTGTTTTTGTTGGCAAATACTGTATCAAGCACTTGGATTTTGTGATCTTAATTCTTCTATCTGCTCAGCAAAGTAGGGTCATCCCCTATTTTATAAAAAAGAAAGCTGAGCTTTAGGAGACATGTGTTTCCTTGTCCAAAGTCACTCGGCTGCTTTGTGGTAGAGCTGGGACTTGACCCCTCTTCACCTGACTCCAGAGCCCTGGTCCTTTCTACTGTGCTGTCCTGTGAAGATGCTGGGGGCAACTTTTTGCCTAATCCTGTGGCCAGCTCTCAGTGGCTTGGTCCATCCTTCTAGACATAGTTGGAGCCTTTACCACCTACAAGTCCCCTCCCCAGCCATAACTTCCTACACCCAGGCTTGGTTCTAGCCATCCTCTGACCGTATTCTTCTCTTCTTTCTCTGGACTCTATATGATTTCCCAACTAGTCTCCAGAACTTGCTGCAACTTCCCATTATGACGTGGAGCAGAGGTTCTTACCTGGGAGCACCTGGGCAGGGCGAGGATCCCAGCATCATCTGAGAAGCTCATTGACATCTGAGGTCCCACCCCGAGAAGTTCTAATGTGGCAGGCCTGGTGAGGGATCTGTATGTACTCACATATGTTTAAAGTGTGGGGCATGACTGCCATACCCTCCTGGTTGAGAACCAGGACAATGGCCTCTGCTTTAAAACTGCCCCCCAGATCTGCCTGTTGAACATTCTCCACTTCATTGTCCACCACTTTATCCTGTGCCTGGCATGGACCCTCTGCGGTAGCGCTCAGCACGCACCATTGCCGTCCGGGCTGCTGCAGCTTTGCCATCTTTATGCTGCTCCCTGCCCAAGTCCTACCCATTTTTGAGACCAACCCAGTCATACCTCCCACTGCTCCTAGGAGCCTTTCTCCTCTCTTCTTTGAACCCCTTACTTGCCTCTAGAGACCATCATAATTATCCTCAGACTGGCTTGTGTGGGGGCTGTCCTGTCTCCCCAGGAAAAGCATAAGTCACTCAGGCAGAATCATGTACTGGGAAAGCACATAGTTTGCAGACAGACTGACCTGAGTTCCAGTTCGGGCTTTGCTACTCACTAACAACGTGATGACCCAAGGCAGGTTCCTTCGCCCCTCTCAACCTTGTTTTCTTCATCTGCAAAATGAGGGAAATAACAAGATCCTCATAGGGTCACTGGGAATATTCAAGGAGACATGGTAGGTATCTGGTGCAATGGCTCACACGAAGCTTGTGTCCAAACATGGGGCTATAGTGATGATGACAATGACGACGATGATGGTGGTGAAGCCAGTGATCAGCTTTAAACATCTCAGCAATCATCTGAGGGTCAAACACAGCAGTCACTGACCAAGTCCTCTTATGATTATTTGAGCCTTTGTACCTATCAGAATTTCTTCCCACTCCTAGTTCAGTGTTTTTGAGACATGGAAATTCTTTTCCAATATCCACCCCAGCTCAGTACATCTGGTTGGAAGAGAAGAGAAAAGTGGGGGCCTCATGTAGTACCTAAGGAGATAGAGGACAGTGATTTTTAAATAAAAATGGGGAGGGGGATGTTTTTGAGGATTGTTTTAAATAGGATTAGTTTTCATCAGTTTTAAATGAAAATAGCCCAGAGTCAAAGATAGCAGTGTTGGAAAATTGCCAACCACCAGCTAGAACTTCTCTCTGTGTCTCTTATTTTTAATTCCTAGAGAGTATCTGATTGGCTCAACTATTTCATGATGTGGCCTCCCTTTAAGTCCAATGAGCTGTGAGTGGGTCATGTTGTTGTCTGTCCACTCACCAGGGTTGGGATGGGGCAATAAATCTGGAAGGGAAAATTAGGTGAAGATGTGAGTCAACCGATCCTCTACAAAAGGTCCCTCTTACATGCAAGAGATGGGGAAGGAGGCATAACTGTAGCCCTACCTGCAGGGGTAAGGGGCTGCCCTGGTTTGGGTCCTCTACCACCACCACCACCACCACCACCACCACCACCACCACCACCAGACCTTGCAACAAGGGTTTGGGAGCAAATAATTTATTTTGGAAGTGATCCCAGAAATACCGGGAGGAAGTGGAAAAGCGAGATGGAAAAGAAGAAACGCAATAAAGACTGTGCTAATGAGAAAGTTACTGCTAGGAGCAACTAGGGCTCAATCCCACTGGGGGTCCTCAGAGAGAGACCATCCCATTGAGAGGCGAGGGAGCTGGAGTACTACCCCATGACCCATCTCTCATTCGCTGAGGATTGTTCCTGGGGTGTTAATCACTGGCTCTGGGGCCTGTGCATACTGAGCACACTTCTGCAACCGGAGATGACCCTCAAAGGGAGACCAAGTTGGTTGTTGGCATGTAAGGGAACTGGATATAGGTGACCTCCGGATCAGGCCATGAGGAGATGGGCAGAGCACCAACAGCATTTGTACAGGGGCCAAGACTGTTCAACGGAAACATGCTCAAATCCCAACTCTGTCCTTCACTGAGAGTCTTGGAAAGTTATCTAGTCTCCCTGAGCCTCAGTTGCCCCATTTATAAAACACCCACCTTGTAGGGAGTTTGCAAGATTTATGGTTATGATACATGGTTAGTACAGTGTCTCTTCCTAGTGGGTATTCAGTTAAAGGCACCTATCATTATTACCATTATTTGTAACTGCAGTGAGGAAAAGAGAAGTAGTTATTTTTTTCTTTTTAAAAAAAATTTTTGGGGGTTGAGGGGTGGCAAGAGAAGGTAAAAGGTGGACAAATGGTCACAGAAAGAGGTATGACTTAGGGTGGTGAACACACAATTTAATACACAGATGATGTCTTATAGAATTCACCTGAAACCTATATAATTTTATTAACCAATATAACCCCAATAAAATCTATGAAAAAATTTTAAAAAATTTTTTTATTACATTTTATATTCAATATTATTTTGTATTAGTTTCAGGTGTACAGCATAGTGGTTAGACAATCATATATTTTACAAAGTAGTCTCCCTGATATTTCCAGTACCCAACCGGCACCATACACAGTTACTACACTATTATTGACTATATTTCTTAGGCTGTATATTATATCACCATAGGTTTTTTTTTTCCTTAATGGACTCTTGACTTACATAAAGAGAAAACGATTTTGCTCATTTAATTTATTGATTTAATAGATGGAGGCAGAAGAAGCTGCTGCTAAAACGTCATCAGAAGTGGACTTGGCAGACTTACCGCCCAGCTATCACAATGAGACCAACACAGAAACCAAGGTTGGAAATAACACCATCCACGTGCACCGAGAAATTCACAAGGTAAGTGTGGTCACGGCCAGCGCTCCCTTCTTTCTGTTGCGCCCAGTCCCATCCCGGAACTAAGATTTTGTTTACATATTTGATATACATGTCAAAAATGCAAACGAGGATGGTACAATACAGATTACAAACCAGAGGGAGTGAGGGCACTGCTTAAAGGGGAGAGAGATGTATCTAAAACCGAAGTTGCTTTTGCATTTAAGCAATAAATTTAACTCTAGGCTTCCTGCCAGTCCAATTGCAAAAGAATGTTCAGGGTTTGTTGTTGTCGTTGTTGTTACTTGAAAAAAGGAAGCAAACAAGCGTCTACGCAGAGATACTGTACTTTCCTAGTATTGGTCTTAGGGAATATATCTCATAGGTTTTTATGTATGTTTCAATAGAGTTCTGGAGTCCATGTTACTGTTTCCTTAGGAGGAACTCAAATGTGATATATTCCGCCTTCAGAAGGGAAAGCCTCAGTTGCCACAAGATTAAACATCTTGTTTGCTGGTCACCCATCTAAAATTCTACAGCAGTTTTTCCAACATACCACCTGTCTCTTGGTCTAATATCTTGCATGAAAAGCAAGCAGTTTCATTCCAGATCTGACGTGAGGAAGAAAACACTGCAAATTTAGAGGAACATACTTAGCTGACTCCTGCAGTGAGACGTCTCCAAGGTGATTTTGACAGGACTTTGAGACAAGCCTGTGTTATCTTGAAGAAAGTCTGCTCTGCAGATATTCAGGATCATTATTAGAGGCCGTAGAATTGCCATTCTGTTGTAACCATCAAGGAGCTTGACCTCTGATCTCCTTTCAGCTCCTATATGCAAGGCCATGACAGCTCTCACGAAAGAACCTCACTTTCATTCAAGTGCTCAGGTAATGGTTGAAACAATAACATTGCTGTGCCATAGAGCACAAAGGGGTCAATTTTCTTGGGCCATTGCCTTGACTATAAAGTAGCCTTTGTATGTGTGGCTCCTCTCTTACTGCATACTGATGGGCCCAGCTCCAGAGTGTACCCTCCTCCTAGATAAATGAATGAGTCACCCACTGAACAGAACCTTCTAGCACTTCTTATCTGAAGACTGGAGAGTGCTTCCAAAAGTGATTATTTTATTCTTCTCAAAACCAGTATTAAGTCATCCTTTCTGACAATAATTAGTCATTAAGTTCAGCTGCTTTTTGAAGTTGCTCCTTATAGATGTCAGAATATTTAAGTGTGAGTCCTCCTAGTAACTATTGTGATATTGAAAAATTATTTAAATACCCTGACCCCGCTGACCACACTTATGAAATAGGAGTATCAGCGTCTACTTTACCATATTGTGAAGGTCAAATGCCCTAAAGTATGTGAGAGGCCATTGTAAACTATGAAGCGCTATGCAACAGCAATTGTTTTTATTACAGTTCTTGTTATAGTAAAGTTATGTTATGAGCACGGCGTAGTAGTTCTCAAGTGGGTTCCATGGAGCCCTGTCCTATGCAATGCTTCATGAAAGGGGGGCTCAGTGGTGGTGAAACATATTTGGAAACATTGTATAGATTCTTCTCATATAGATACAAAGATCCACGCTGGTATAATAAAGGCTCTGAGAAGCCCTACAACCTATATGTACAAGACTGCAGAATTTTTTTAAAAATGTAACATTGGTTATTTCTATTAAAATCTGGAATACAGGGAGAAGACATTATCTCTTTGTTGGGGAGAAGAATTATTTAGATAACAATTTTAAAGTATGTAGATAAAGACATGATTCTTAACTCCTTAGAAATGGAATTTGATCCACTACCATAAATTAGGCTAAGCGTTTCCACTTTGTTCTGGCTGCAGGTTCCTGTGATATTAGAGCTGGCAGGGACTTTAAAGGTCACCTAGAAATGAGAAAATTATGAATCAGAGAAGGGGAATGACTTGTTTGCGGTTACATACCAGATGGTTGTTAGCAGTTGAGCCAAGGCTCAAAGATCACAGATCTCGCAGCTCTTGCATCAGCAATCTTTCTGTTCTTCATCATCAGCCTAAACATTAGACGTGGCTTCTGATGGGGGCTGGGGTGGCCTGGGCTCCATCAGGACTGGAAGGCCCAGCTCTAAGGTGCCTGCTTCTGCTTACAGAATCAGAGGCAGACAATAGATAGGAATAGGGGGCCAAGCCTCTCCTTTAACTTAAGTACTTTAAAAAAAATACTAATTTGTGTTTATCATTAAATAGCTAGTATTTATATTTTCTTACCACTGCTTGTCTTCTGCTCATTTTTTGACATTTGAACATGGACTCTCTTGTACTTCCCAACAGTTTCACACATAAGTCATCTTTTTCCCCTCACTTGACTGTAATCCCTTGGAGGGCAAGGTATATATTATTCCATTGGTTTTAAATCCCAGTGTGCATCAGAATTACCTGGGGAGCTGTACAATTTAACCAACCCCAGCCCAATCCTCAGAGGTTTTATATAATTGATATTGGGTAGTTTTTAGAGTTCTCCAAAGCTTTGATCTAGTTCTCACACGTGGCTACACACTGGAATTCATCTGGGGGGCTTTACAAACTAGCGATGCATAGGTCCATCTCCAGAGACTCTAGCTTAGTAGATCTGAGTGCTTCCTTCATTGATCGGAATGGGTTCTTCATTGATCTCACGGCCCCCTTTATTGATTTGAGAGCCACCTCCTTCGATCTGAGGGAAGCCTTCATTAATCCCAGGGTGACTTCACTGAGCTAAGTTTAAATGCTTTCTTGATGTATCAAAAGAGTTCACCCGAATCAGGAGTGGGGCCGCGATAGCTAAAACCTGCATGCTTCTCATGGACGATGTTCAATTAGACACCCAGACCTGCAGCTGTTAAAAAGAGAGTTTACCTTGAGTTTCAAGTGATGCACCCTAAGAATGATAAAAATAGCTAGCACTGAATGTTTGCGAGGTGACAGGCTCTGTGCAGAGAGCTTCACACAGACCACCTCCTCCCTCTGCATAGCAACCCTATGAGGTAGACTCTGTTATGTCTGTTATCACCGCACAGAGGGGAAGCTGTCCATTGGAGAGCTGCTCCTGGAACTCAGAAAGAGAGGGGAATGGGCAGTCTGTCCACTTGGCTGGCTGCCCCTGCTTCAAAAATAGGGGGAAAAAGGTTGTAGGATTTTCCCAGAATTCCTTCTATTGCGTATTCACTGTGCTTGTTCTATCATAGAGCACCAACAACCAGACTGGACAGACGGTCTTTGCAGAGACAGTGATTACCTCTGTGCAAGATGAAGAAGGCAAAAGGAGCCATGTGAGTTGTCCTTTCCCTTGCGCTCACGCCCCGAGGCACACATGCCTTCGTGCACCCTGCCAAGGGTGACCCAGGCTTCAGACCATGGGCAGGAGAGAGCTGACTCTCAGACACCTTTCCTGCCTCATTTCGGCCAACATTGTCTAACTCCTGACTAGACCAATACGATCTGGGAACAAGCTCTTCCTTCATGCACTTGGCGTCAGAAATGACAGAGAAATTACATTCAGTTGTCATGGCTCCATCTCGGCCTTGAGAGGGGAACAGGGAAGTGCCACGTACATTGTTTAGGGACCCTGATCCCAAGACCTGGTGCATCCAACAATTGTGGAATGCCCTAGAGCCTTGGCCTGGCCCACGCCTTGTATAATTTCAGCCCTGATCAGGGAGTTGGAGAACAAGAAAGCTCTAAGTGGAACCCAGCGGCCTACAGGGGGAAGAATGTCCTCCCACTCCAGGCTGCATGCTCCGGCCCCCTTGTGATTATGCCTGCTACTTAGGGGCCTGCTGTTTGGTCCAAAGGGAAACGTTTTGGGTTTGTTTTTTTTTCTTTAATAGAATTATAGAGTCCTAAAGTTGGAAGGGGTGTCATTTCACAGAAGGAAGACCTGGGCACAGTGACCCAATCGGAGTCGCTGGTCCCCAGGTTCCCCAGGCCAAAGGCAACTCAGCTGAAGTTTATCTTTTCAAAGAAGTGGCTGGCCTAAGATGTACATGCCCGATGAGGCATGGACAATGTGACTGCCTCGCGACATGACCACAGTAAAAATATGCCTCCTTTGTGGAGACTGCAAGGACAGCCTCTCTGTACCCAGGGTCCTTATGGAAACTGCCAGACCATGAGTTCTTCCCCTCTAAGGTGCAAAACGCACTCCTGGCCTTCCAAGGGGATCAAGGATTTTTCCTTGCCTCTTTTGGCATTATCTGCAGGAAAGAGCCCGTGTATTCATAGTGGTTAGGGAGGTGGTGTTCACAGGGTTTGGTGGTCAATGGGTTCTTCTGTGCTTGTGTTTGGCACAGAGCTCAGATGCTTCCTGCTGGCTGAGGGGTCCAGTCAGCCGTGTGTGACGCTAGTGACCCACCGTTCGAGGGATGGGGGTGAGGGCAAGCTGTGTGGTGAAGTGAAAAGAGCTCAAGCAGTGGGACCAGAACCATGAGTTTGTCACTTCCAGGCCGGGTCACCTCGGTTTCCCCATCCTCAAAGGAGGCAATGACTTTTACCGTCTCCCCCAACTCTGAAAGTACAGAGGCCTTTGAAACAAAGACAGAATTGACTAAGGTCAGGAGGGAAGAGAAGCGGGCTTTCAAAGTTGGGAAGGGAGAGCGCAGCAAAACAAGAAACAAACAGCTGTAGGTTCGGTCCTGTTGCCTGGAAGGAAAAGCGTTAGGGTGTTCCAGGTTAAAGTCTTGCTTTGGGGCCCCAGGAGGGAAGGAGAGCGGGAGCAGAAGCCATGGAATGCAAAGGGCAGGGGAAATAGAACTCACGGGGTTGTGAACTATGGGGATAAAAGCCATTGTCCTCACTTTTTAAAAAAAAATCACGTGATTGCACAATGATAGAGGTTTGCCCCAGGGAGCTTCCCAGAGCCCAGAGGGCAGCAACCCTGGCTGTGAGCACACCTGTACCTGCCGGGAGCCCGGGTGCGCACTTGAACTGCAACGTTCAAATCCCTCCATGCTCCTCTGTATTCCCCCAAGGGAGATGCCCTTTTTACCCCTGTGACGGGGGAACCAAGGCTCTGATCATGGTGAGCACGTGAGAGACAACATAGCAAAGATGCAGAGAGCATGCTTGGGTCAGAGAGCCTGCGTGTGTGTGCTGGTGCCAGGGAGTTTGTGCTAGCTTTCCTGCCAGTGCCCTTGTTTGTCCATGTGTCTGTATTTCCGGCTCAGCAGGGAGGCCCAGAACCTCCATGCCTGTGTACGCCATCTCCTATGTCCACTGGGTGATGTGGACTGTGCTGCAGCACCGTTGTGCAGTGCATGATTGGAACCCCGGTATGCGTGGTCCTGAGAATGCAGGAGGCTGATGGGGAGAGATGGATCCCACAAACCCAGGAGGCAGGACTCACCAAGGTTTTCTAGATTTCTGCTCAGACCCTTGGAATGTTAACTCACTAAGATGCTCTATGAGAATAAATTCCAATTCGATTGGTTAGAAGGGAGACGTGGTGCTTGACTAGCTAGTTTCTGGAGAACCCCACAGGTCTTTAGAGAACAGACGGGAGACTTCTCAAGCCTGCTGTGACAGGGATGACCTATTCAGAAATGGTGACATATGTCCCTTACTACAGAGACGCACTCATTGTTGGCGTGGCTTGCTAAAAGGCAGAGAAGCAAGATCTAGTTTCAGATGGCCACAGAACTCTTCCATTCAACTGCTTTTTGGTTCCTGGGTCACCGTGGTCCTAACGCAGCTGAGCAGGGACTCAAGCTTCATCTTCACAGAGACACGAAGCTCCCTTTCCTGAGCAGGAAGCTGTAAAGACGAGATAACTTTCAAAGGAGTACGAAGGGTCAGATGTTGTCACCACTGTCCCATTCCAGAGTTTTATAATGTAATGATTTTTACAGTTGGCTCTGAAACGTATTACATGCTGAAGAAACTTTCTCTTAAGTGGAAAAGGGAGATTTGCCATATTCAAAAGGACAAAAATCATATGCTTTTCCAATCTTCAGTTACTGTAAACAGGGGCTAAATTTCCAAGATTTAAAATTCCCAGATGAATTCAATTAAAAACAATCACCACGCTCCCCCTATTTTCCTTTCTTCAAATGCTGGTATGCGTATTAATATGTATGGTAACCTGAGGAGGCCCATGGAAAGTTACAGACAGTAATACTATATGCCCGTCTAGAAAACTTAGCACAGTACGTGCAAGGTATTGGTCTGTTTTTACATTCAAATGCGAAAGGGGAAAAGGACATTGTGGCTTATTATTTCACCTGCGTGCACTGGCGATGGCAATGTGGCCTGACGTCCTTCTATAAGGCTTTTATGCGCAGCCCTCGGCCTGTCTCCCTTCATGGGCCAGTGGGTGGCTGACCGAAGTGGTGCAACTTTTGTGCAGGGTGAGGTTAGGAGGAAAGTGGTGCATCAGAAGCTAAAGAGCGGACAAGCCGTTATGCATCAGTATGAAGCTTTTATCTATTTATATATAGCCTGTGGCCCCAGATATGAAGAATCTGGCCCAATTAGCCAAGACACCATTTTGAAGGGACACATCTTCTAATTAAAACACAGCTCACAGCTACCAAGCTTAGCACATCATTCATTTGTTGTCTTTTCTGTTTTTACATTAGAGTATGAGATGAAAGAGTAGGCCCATTTGTTTTTCCAGCTGAACAAAACTCATTTGACCCTACAGGTTCAGTTACACTACAGCCAACTCCAAGATCTTGGTCAAGGCTTCCGGGGCCCCAGGGAGGCAAACATCACTACCAAAATCGTGCAGATAGTAGCAATTTGAGTGGCCCAGCAACTTTCGTGTCCCAGAGAGTGATCGGAGTGACAGTACCTTTTTGACCTGACGTAGCGGACGGTGGACAGTGACAATGGAATTCTCTATAAGTGTGAACCAAATGTCTTCTCTGTTGTGAGGGTGCTTGTCTGTTATTTGTGCTGAAGAGTGGGAGAAGTGGGAAGGTAAACTGTGGCTGAACTTCTCAGGACTCATTTGTTGGTTTCCCATTGAACCATAAGCACCCTGTCACCTCAAAGCCCAGAGAGACCCAACGGGAGTGTGGGGGGAGAAAGGGTTTTGAATGACACTCTCCCTGTCCCCAGCTTGTCCACTCATCACAGAGTAAACATAGGTGGGGTTCTGGCTTTGTTTGTTCTCTGTGCCCCGATTTCTGATGCTGGAGGTGCCACTATCAGCCTAATGGAATGGCACCATCAGGCCAAGTCACTGGGGGGTTATTTTAACAGAAATGTGCAAGGGGAAAGCATAAGCCTGTTAGACAAGCTCAGTTCCCAAAGGTCCCTGCCTCCTGAAGAGTCCTGCTTGGGGCGGGAGGATGGGTGGCCGACCGTGGGGTCAAATCCTGCCCTGACCCTTCCAAGCTCTGTCCTTTACTAGTCAGCACCTTCATTTATCAAATGGGGTTAATAATCCCTGGTTCACAAAACTGGATAAGAGCCTCCATAGGCAAGGTTTATTAAAGCTCTTTATGTAAGGCTCATTATTATTGAGAAGTAATTAAGCGTGGATTCTAATTGATTTCTACCCTGGTTCCCACAACACACCACCCAAAGAATGAGTGTGCCCGGAAGCGGAGGATATGCTTCAGGACTCCACAGGCCTCTTTCCGCTGATGTTTGTAGCCCTGGGCTCAGTCCCCCAGAGCCCTGCCTCAGCGTCTGAGCAACGCGCTGCCCCGGGAGCTCTGCCTTCCCAGCCACATGGCTGACTCACCTGCGGTCCTTGCAAGTCAGATGTGCCTGGTTTGGGTGTTAGGGATACAGATGGAAGAAAGGAGGAGCCATAATGAATGACGAGAAGCACAGGTGATGGTCAGGTGCCGACAAGTTCCAGGGTAGGCCCCGGGTTGGCAGGGTGCGTACTGGTTTGTATGGAGAGCAACAGGCATGTGCTCCTAAGAGTGATGTCGTAGTCTTGTGTGAGTGCACATTTCCACAGTCCTGTAACCAGAGATTTGGGTACATCTGTGATTCTAGATTTACATTGTCAGTTGAATTTGTGATTTCTGGCCAAGTATAAGGCCCTCATGCCTTCATCCCATAGGAAAAAATTGCAGGGAAAATCACAGCGCTCTGGATCACTCTGAGAGATGGATAAACAACCTCCAAGCAAGTAAAGTCGACGTAGGTGTTTCTTTCTGAGCTGTAGCCTGGCTGTTTTAAATTATACTCTCCTCAGCCCAACTATCCTTCAAGAAGGAAGTCATTAAATATATATATATTTCATATCTAAAATCAAAATATGAAGTTAATAAATGAGTTTCATATAGGTTTCATGTAAGTTAGTATAAAAAGATGTCTTCATTAGAATGTTAAGTGAGTAAAAGCAATTGGAGAGCAGTATCTATACTATATTAAGTATATAAAATAGACCTTATACATGCAGTATATGTGAAAAATCTCATTTTTAGGAAAAAGGTATGCCTTAAAACCTTGGCAAAATATATACTAAATCATTAATAGTAGATATCTCTGGAGGAATTGCAATTTGCAGAGACTTTTCCTTTATAGAGTTCTATATTTTTAAATGTTTTAAAAGGAGCTTGTGAATTATTTATAGTTTTGCTATGAACATCTGTCTATATTTTTTAATGATTTTGCAAGTATTTCTCTTGTGCCAATCCTGGAAATTAAATTGCGAAGTCAAAGCGTGCATATCTAGAATTCTGAGGGATACTGCCAAATTTCCCTCTAGAAAAGTTACGGTACCTTTGCTTTTAGCAGAAATTCTGAGGCTATGTTTCACTCTCGCCTACAGTGGGTGTTACTGTGGGTGATTATTTATATCTTTGTCTGTTTGTTTTCTATTTCTCTGGCTACGGGTAAGGTCAAGGGGGATAACTGTTTGAGAGTTGCAAGCCGCAGCAAACATAGAGTGCCCCACAGTTTTCTCTCATCCCTCCCTCCCTTTTTCAGGGGGCAAGGTCAGTTTTGCATTACAGGCTGTTCCCAAGCCCAGACACCAGTGCCCCAGTGCGGGGCAGATTAGGAAGGCGTGATATCGCAGCAGGATTGTCAGAGTGCTCGGTGTCCGTGTGAGGTGGCTGATCGGCTGGGAGTCACGTCAGGAGTAGGGGATGCTGACATGTAGGCTCCTGCCTTCACCCCTGTAAACCCAAAAGGACAGGCACTTACCCCTTCCTTCCTCTCTGACCTCCACCGACGCCCCAAAATGCTGGCTTAGATGGCTCCCGGTTGGAGAAGCGCTCAGTAGGGTGGCTAAGTTCCCAGGCAGGTGAATTCAAAGTGCAACGCCATTGTCCATAAGCCACGCGACTTTGATTAAGTTTCTTAACTGCTGTAAGACCTTAGTTTCCTCATATGTACAGTGGAACTAGTAAAAGCACCTTCCATGTAGTATTGTCATGAGGATAAAGTAAAATAATCCAGGTAAAAAACACCATGTAGCACCTAGAATGCCAGAGTGAGTGGTCAGTAAGTGCCAGCCACTTATTTGATTACCCTAAACAATGGCTGTCAAAAATCCCCCATTTAAAATTACTCAGTGCATTCATTTATTTGTACGTTCATTGAGCACTTACTGCATGTAGGGCAGATAAATGTAAAAGATAATCCCTAACATCAGAGACCACCGACACTAGTTGTGCCCCCCCAAAACCCAGACCGTTCCGATGTGGATTCCTGTTTCCGCAGGCAGAGGTTGTACAGGGCATGGCAGGAGCATTGGGTGGCCACCAGATCAGGTGACCAGGGAAGACTTGTTGGGAAATGATCCTTCACGGTCCCTGGTGCTTCCGCTAATTTTATAAGCAGATGCATGAATTGCCCCTTTGTTCCAGACTATCTTTTCAAAGATGTTGTATAGCAAGCAGCCTTGGAAGACAGAGACAGCTGTCCCTCCTTGGCAGAGGGCAAGTTTGCTTGTGGTCAGTCCATTATACACAATTTGGATTCGCCAAGTGTGACATTCCTCAGCTGGGATGCACCCCACTGCAGGCACAGCAGCCACATGGTCCCCTCCATGTTGTCACATGGGAGCTGGGGGCAGGGAAGCTGTTGAAAACATGAAGCTCCCACTCCTTCTGTGCAGTCAGCAGTGAAGTCCTTTGTCCGCAGCCTGGGAATCTCATGTCTTCTGCTGGCATCCATGAAACTGTGGAAGGCTCACTTGTCACCTTGCAAGTAAATCCTCAGACCCCTCACACTTCTTGGCAGGCGTCCTGGAAGAGGTGGCAGTTAAGCTGTATTTTGAATGTTGTCTAGGACCTCTCCATTGTGGGGAGGAAGGGCATTCCTTGCAGAAGGCTTCTTTGTTCAAAGTCACGGAAGCATGTACAATAAGAACATGTTTGAGGAAGTGTGTAGTGTAGAATTCCAGAGCTGGGTGTGTGCTTGAGAAAGCAGCAGATGAGGCTGGGGAGAGGCAGGAATTAGATCAGGAAGGGCTTTGAGAGCCCAGCCAAGGACTTAGAAATACGTGCTGAGTTAGAAACACATCCTGCGTCTGAAATGCTTTAACGTGCCCTGTACTGTCGGCATACAGAGTCCTGAGGCTCTGCACAGCCCCCAGAGGTCCCCAGAAGAAAGAGCCAGGAAGATGTGGTTTGGATGGCAGATACATTGATGAGGACAGAGTTTTGCTTAATCCTGCGGAAGCTTGAGGCCTTTATGCCCTTCAAAAAGCCTGGCTTCAGGACTTGGAATCTGGAAACTTTTAGTTAGAGGTGGAACACTCTGCTTTTGTGTGGTGCCAGTAGGCAGGCCAGATAAGTAACAGTGATTGAACTTGAAATCTCATTAGGCTGAGGGCTGCAAAACAAGCCGGGTTCTGTGGTGTCTGAGTAGCCTGGGGCTGAAATGCTCCCCGGGCAGGCCTGCGGCTGTCCACTGCTCTCAGAGCCTGGGGATCTTCCAGACCAGGCTGGACAGCACTCCCCGTGGGGCCTTAACATCTGGCTGGAAGACACACGGCCCTGCCCTTGCCTGATCTTTGGCATCATTCTGAAAATCTTACAAAGCGTATGAGTCCATTTTGTTTCATTTTTTAAGTAATATCAAGGACCACTATGTTCCCTCATTTGGTTACTATGACTCAGAAAGTGACCAGATAAACCGCCGCCTCTCCAAAGCTGCCTATTTCTCGTGTTCAGGGTAAATCCTGGTAACAGTTCAGACCAACCCGTCAGCGATGTGATTAAATGCTCAATCATAATTAATGATCATAATGACTAATAATAATAGGTGATGATGAAGATAAGAACTATGGGGCCCTTGCTATGTGCCAGGCCCCACGCTTGGGATCTGACCAGCTTCCTCTCACATAATCCACATGACAGCCATTGAAGACAGATACCCTATCGACTCAGTTTTACAGATAAAGTAACTGAGGCTCAGTGAAGCTTTACAACAGAGCTAGGTGGCAGAACCAGTACTAAGAGGAAAAAACAAAACAAATCTCTTAGGCCTTAGCCATTCTAAAACTTCTAAACACATGCTCTTAATGGGATATTTTTAAAAGTTGTGATAAAATATGTATACAGTAAAATTTACCATCCTAGCCGTTTTTAAGTATGTGGTTCAGTAGTATTTTCACGTCGTTGTGGAACCAACCCCTTTTCCTCTTGCGGAGCTGAAATACAGTACTCATTAAACAGTAACGCGCTACTGCTCCCCTCTGCCTCCCCTCGCCCCGGCAACCGCTTTCCGACTCCTGTCTCTATGAACGCGACTGCTCTAGGTGCCTCACTTGAATGGAAACGCACAGCAGTTGTCTTTTTGTGACTGGTTTGTTTTACTTAGCACAATATCCTTGAGGTTCATCCATGTTGCAGCACGTACAAGAATTTCCTTCCTTTTTAAGGCTGAACAATATTCCTCTGTGTGTGTGTGTGTGTGTGTGTGTACACTACATTTTGTTTCTATTCACCTATCAATGGACACTTGGGTTGTTTCTGCTTCTTGGCTATTGTGAATAATACTGCCATGAACATGGGTGTGTAGACATCCCTTTGAGTCCCTAGTTTCAGTTCTTTTAGGTATATACCCAGAAATGGAATTGATGGATCATAGCAAAATATTATTTTTTTGAGAAATGTCCATACGATTTTTCACAGTGGCAGCACCACTGTACATGCCCACCAGGGGCCCATGAGATGGGACATTTTTTTACCTCTGGTTTCCATGACTGTGGGAACTAGGCGACTCAAGGATCCAGATTTGAGCTGAAGGGCTGTACCAAAATCCCTGGGCTCTGCTGCCTTTGGTCAAAGCAGTGCCTTCCCAACACTGGTCCTAGGGGTTGCTTCCGCAGGGTGTCAGTGACAGTCTCAGGGATGTCCCAGCCTCTAACCAACATGCTGAAAACTGCGCTGAGCTCAGGCGCAGTCTGCCTCTGGGAGATTCATCTCTAGGAGCCAAAGATGTGATTTTTTTTTTTTTTGACCATTAGGAATCTGTGCCCCTCTCCACTCCCTTCTTTATGGAATCCCCCACTGTGGTCTTCTAGAAGAATCCACAGGCTTTGGGGGCCTCCACCTTCCCTATGAGGGTTCTGCAGACTCCTGGGTGCCCAGGCCTCCAGGGGAAGGGTTTGGCGGTGGTGGCAGTGGTGGTTTTAAAATTCCCACCAGTGGTAGGGAGGGCTTCGTGGGACAAGGGCCAGAGGGCAGTGCCAACAGAAGCCTTGGTCATTCCCTCTCCTCTTCTGGGGCCAAAGTCAGGGTCAGTGGAAGGGAACTAGATCAGGGTGGGAGTTTGGGATGCAGAGGGACATGTTTAATGCTCTCAGGGAGTTTACATTCATGCCCCAGATTGGGTGAGCTAAGCTAGCCTTCTAAATCAGGCAGGAATGTGTACTTTGGTCCCATCCCAGGCAGACTGTAGGTGAAGTGATAGACAGGGACTGAGTCATCTACATGTTTGCCCAGATCTCATTGCTCTGTCTAGACCTGCTGTCAGTTCCATTTTTCACCTCTACTTCCTGGAAGGGAAAGAATAAACCAGATGTCGGGGTATGTTTTAGGGAGCGCAGTGCAGTGGGATTTGGAGTCCAAAGTGCCACAGTTTGAATCTCTGCTCCTTGGGCTACTTCCCTCCCCACTCTGGGCACTGGTTCCTGCTCGGTGTGAGTAGAATTTAGTGACTGCCTCAGGCAAGTGTTTTATAAATAAGTGACAATGTATGGAAACTATCTGGCACTTAATAGGAGCTCAATAAATGTAAATTTTCCTTTCTGGCCCAAATTTCCTGGACCTTTGAGGGCAGGAAGCAATAATTTATTGAATATGAATGTGATCAATCAGTAAATATGTGTATTTTGTTACATGGTTGCTGTCTCTTGAAACATAGTGACTGAGAAAGTTTCTCAGGTGATGGTGGCTAAGGTGTAGACCACACATGAAGAGGTTATGTGTTAAGATAGGCCTCCGTCCAAAGATAAAGTAAAGCAACACTTCACTGAGTCATAGAATATAAATGGCAGAATTCACAGGGTTCTTTGAGCTCCTGTAGACCAGGGATAAAAACACGTGGCACACACACTACTACCCACCCACCACCATGCCTATGGCAGACATTGTTAATCAGTTGCAGTTCTTCCCTGGTGAGCCCAGATAGAGCCTCAGAACTGAAGACAACATAGCACTTCAAGCAGGTAATCAACTGGAAAAACACTATGTTTGAGATCTATTTCTTACCCCTGCTTTACTCAAACCTCCCATTTTAACAGATGAGAAAACAGAGGTGGGAAGGTGCATAATTTTCTCCAAATCGTGCAGCTATTGGAGTTGAGACCTCATGTCCAGTTCATTTCAGTAGTTAATACACTGTGGACCTGGAGTTTCCTGTTCAGGAAGTTGGGTCTAGGTGCCACTGTTTTTGTGACATCTCATTAGAAGATTAGTGACAGGGAAGACATTCTGCCTATGGCTGAGAAAGACGGTGAAGACCAATGGAGAAGGGCCTTCCGAGACCCTGGGAGCAACATCAGAAGTTCATGAAGTGGCGGTCAGAAGTGTCTAGAAGACTGTGAGCCCTGGGAACGCAGGGACGTTGTCTGTCATGTTCACCTCTCTGTTGACATAAGCTAGGTGCTCAGTAGTTGAACAAACAAATTTATGATTGAAAACTGTATGACCAAGGAGTGAATTGGGGAATATAAACAGAAGCAGAAATCCTTGAAGATAAGATTTCTTAAAAGAGCTGCAAGTTGAGGAATGGTTTTATTTGTTTGAAAAATGATTTTCTCTGTGTTTCTCTCTCATTTATTCGTTCATTCATTTATTGATCTACATCAGCAATTTTCAACATTTTTCATCTCATGGCACACATAATTACTAAAATTCTGTGGCACACCAAAAAATATACTTTTTGCTGATGTGACAGAAAAGTAGGTATTAACTTTGATTGATTTAAAAATAGAATAATAATAAAACTAATTATGTATCCTTTTTGCTCCAAAGTGACTTTTTTAAAAAGTCAGGTTTCTATATACAGGGTCCGGCAGAAGTAACACCTGTATGAGTGTGGTTGGTAGGGTAATAATATGGGTGTAATAATTTATAGTTTTAATTTGACATTTCACCTAAAATGTCACATGGTATACTTGAGTATGATATTGTTATATTACAGAATTACATGCTTATGATTTTGTAATAAAAGATTTTATAATAAAAGGGCATTATTTGTCCTGGACCCTGTACATATATACATATATATTAGAATACATATATATGTATACACACACATATATGTATTTCAGATACCAAGAATTAAGCAATCAGATGCAACCTTATTATGCAACGTGACCAGTAAGATGCAGCTCCATTATACAACCTATGTATTAATGGTTCAAGACAGCATATTCACACCAGATAACTATTGTGTTGGCTGTTGTCATTTTTTAAGGGAAAATAGGTCAGTGCCCCTGAATAAGTAGTCAAGTATTGCATGTTTTAAAAATTCTTGTGGCATACCGATCAAAAATTGCTGATCTACATTACTGAACACCTACCATTTGTTGGGCTTTATACTAGATGTTTTTGCATGTTTTCTAACCCTTATAATACTGAGAAGTAAAAAGATAAGGAGGACACTGGAGTTTAGAGAAGTTAAAGTCATGGTAGATGTTGAATAGAAGAACTGGAATATGAACTCAGATATGAATTTTGGCCTTTTCAATAGAAAGATATATTCTGATAGAAAAAGCCTTGAAAGTTTATAGCCATCATTCTGGGTGGCTTTGAAGAGGCAACCACGAACCTTCTACCACCTGGTTATGTTCCTGTCATTTATATCAAGTCATTAAACATCCCCCTCCCCCATATGCCCCAAATAAAAGCCCAAGAAACACAGGGGTCACTCCCTCCAGGGATGGCAGAGCCCACAGGGTCACTGGGAAAGGGTATCAGAGGAGGGTGGTTAGGAAACTGTGGAATCTCTCACCCACTTTTGCTCTTACCAGTGATTGGGAATGAGACCTGCTGCCACTCAAGAGGGACATTCTAAACCATCGAAGACGAGTATTTTAAGTGGGTGGCATCTGTTCCTATTTGAAGAAGTTGGCCACTGACCCATTTCAGTGATGTGATGTGGCAAATATAACCAGGGGAAACAGCCTGAATTTTCTGTAGTCTCATAATTCAGGGCCTCTCTGAAGAGGAAGCATGTATGAACGGCAGAAAGAGCCCATTGCCTCGTGGTCAGGATGGAACGCATTTCAGCTGGAAGATGGAGGAGGACCGGCATTTAGGCCAGCAGGTCCCCCAGTGTCTCCAGGTGCGCAGAGGCCAGCAGGCTCCGTCCTGAAGCCCGGAGGCAGCAGGCCTTGGGCTCAGCCCTGCGTGCACAGGCTCCCACCCAGCTCCGTTCTGCTTTCACTATGCTTCCAGGGCCTCGTTTTTCCTGTCTGTGGGGACCTTGCCCCAGAAAGAACACACATCCTGCAGCAGAAAGGCCATACTGAAGGCCATTAGTCACACCCGCGGCCTGCCTTGGTGGAGCTGTTCTCCTCTCCCAGGCAGTTTTGCTAGGATTTAGAGGAAGGAAAGAGAACTAATTCATTGAGCATGTACCACATCCCACATACCAGGTACTGTGTGAGCACTTCATAAAGTTCTTTTCCTTAACTCTTACCCAAACCACCGAAACAGTGGGTACTAGCCCCACTTTAACTAAAAGAAAGTACAGAGGGAATCGCCAAGGTCACACAGCTAGTAAGTGGCAGAATTGGGGTTTGGAAATAAGTCTGACTCCGAAGTCCAGATTCCTGCTGTGTAACCCTACCTTACAAAAGCGTCAGTTGGGAAAATTACCAATAGTCATCGAATGTCTGGCAAATGCCGTGGTATATGGATACACTTAACATCCTTAATCTTCCTGGCAACATCAATGGTTGGGTTTTATCATTCCCATTTTACAGATGAGGAAACCGCAGCCCAGTGATACTAAATGACTTACCCAGGCTTGGCCAGCAAGGGGAGCCGAGGAAGAAGCAAACTAGGGGAGCTGACCGGTGGGGCGTGGGTCCTCTCCGTGGCCCATGACCTGGGTCTAGGCTTAGAGAGGTGGAGCAGACTGGGTAGTATGGGTGGGTTCTTGGTGCTGGCACCTCAGCGGGCAGCACTGGGGCCATTGTGATGATGGGTGGCTCCAGGGTGTCTGAAGTGTCTTGGGGTACCCAGACCACCTTCCCTACACCACTGCACCCAGTTGAAGCTCCTGTCATCCCACCAAAGTGAAGCAAATAGGAAGCGGCTGCGTGGGAGCAAAATGAGTCCAAAGCATGTTTTTCCAGGCCCAGAACTCATGAAGGCTTTTTTTCATGCTCATTAACATAAATGGTTCAACTTGAAAGGCTTAACAATTCCACAAGCCTGTTTTTCAGTCCTCGCTGTGGCAGGACTTTGCGGGCAGCGCTGGGGGGAGAGAAAGAATCATTCGTAAGGGCAGGAAAGAGGCCACACTGGAGGGGTTTGGAAGTTCCCTTGAGGCCCAGGGTGAATGCCAGGCTGGCAGGGGGCTGGGAAGGTGACTTATTTCTGCAAAGGGAAAGACAGCTTTATGTTTGTTTTGTTTTGAGTTAAACTCTTTCCCCCACCCCACCCCCTTCTTTTAAGAAAGCTGAAGGAATTCTTTGAGATGTAGTTTGAAAAGAGGCTGATAGATTGCAGGCACTAAAGCGGTGGTTCTTAACCTTGGCTGCGCCTCAAAGCCACCTTCTTAACCTGGATAGAATCGGGGGAAAGAAATGCACCCTTGTTTTCACTGACTTTTAAATTAAAGCAGCACTTCCCCCAATCTTCGAAATAGGCAACAGACCTCAGTGTTACTAGCAGGACCTGTCTCCAAGAGCAATCACAGATAACCCCACATCTCGTATTGTAGCTGCCGGTGCCTTTAAACAGCACTGACACTCATCGCCACCTAGAAATTAAGATCTTTGTCAGACCTGCCAGTAGATCTTACTATTCAGTGTGTGAGTAAGGAAACCCATAAAACACTGTATCTCACTTGGATAACTATACTTCAGTGTTATCATTTTTCTTTGTAATCTTGTGTTTTCCTTTACTCATCTAAATGCATTATTTTGAGCAGGGGCCTGTGGCCTTTGTGTAGCTGCCATAGGAGTCCATGGTGAGTGGCCAGTGCCCACTGTGGGGCCTCTTGGTCATTCAGGTTTAGACACGGCCTCTCAGGCAGAGTGGGGAGGTTGTTGAAGGGAATCGGTCTGTTGCATTCCCTGGAGTGGAACCCATTCTAGATGGGACTTGAATCCCAGCTTTCCTAGGTAATGGCAGCCTCCATTCAGGTGGTTTGACCCCTGAGGACTGGACTGTGAAGACCCACTTGCAGAAAACTAAAATTTGAACAAATTCTGGTCACCAGCAATGCTGGGGTCAGGGGCCATCTCAGAGGCGAGAGGGCGCAGGTGGTCTCAGATCTGCTGTCTGATACCTGTGTGGCCCAGGTGGGAAGCCCATAGACTCTTGCTGCTTAGGAGTCCAGCGGAAGTTAAGGAAAGAAAGGCTGGGGGCCTTGGCTGCAGCTTGGATGCGTGAAGTTGCCTTCCGAGGTGTCCCCTGACCTCCTTCTCCCTCCGAGGCCTATTTCACCAGCAGTCTGTCTTGAGGACACAGACAAGACACCAGTTGGAGGTTTTTGATGTGTCAGGAGGGATCACATGCCATACCCACAGAGCCTATTGCTCAGAGAAGACTTCACCTGCTCCCCTGAAGAGCCCAGCCCCAGGCCTATGGGATGGAGAAAGACCGAGGCTTTGCCACTCCACAGTGCTCTCCAGTACCTGTGCCCAGGGACTGAGTCTCAGAAAGCCAGACTCTGAGAGACTAGGTCTTGTAGCGGCACCATCTCTAGTGCTAAGAGTAAGTAGGGACATGATACATTGATTACCGTTTCTTCTCAACGCAAAAAAAAAAAAAAAGAAAAGAAAAAGAAAGAAAGAAGAGAAAAGAAAAAAGTTTGAAAGGGTGGGATTAGGCCAAGTCAGCTCACCAACTCATAAGAAAAGTAAAGAAACTGACTGACTAAATATGGAGAAATTCTATCTTCAGTGACAGAGGGAGGGTCCAGAATACACCCAAATCTAACTGAGCCAAATCTAACATACTCATCAGCTTTGTAATTACTGAAAAGCATAAGCAGACACTTGTACCCTAACCCTGGAACCTACCCTATTTCTACCCTTCACCTTCCGCATTAGTCTTTCCCTTGAAGGAATCACATAGCCAATTGTGTGAACAATACCAGGCTTGTGGGCTGCAGGTAAATGATGTGAATGTGACGAGGTTTAATGCTATTACTTGCTTTGAAGTAAGGTGATTTCATGAAACACAAAGCTGTGGCCACCCCACAAGGCCCTGATGGGAGCCCGTTTGCCATAGTCACATGGGAACATCATCCTGGCCTGGAACCCAAGGCACAGGCCGTGGTGTCCCCTAGTCCAGAAGCATAAAGACCCAGAATGCCACTGCCATGGCAATGGCTCTGTTGCCCTCCAAGGCCAAACGCTATTTATCTGGGGCAGATACCGGCACTGAGGGGAGCTCCAATTCTGGTTGCGTGTGTTGCAAAAAGTGTCCAAGGCCTGGCAGGACTGGAGGCAAGGGGATGCAGAATGTGGATGACAACGTGAGCCAGACAGCTCTTTCAGTCCCAGTCTAGAGGAGGGGGAGGAGGGCGGCAGAGATTTGCCTGAGTTTGTGGATAAGAGGTCAGAAGAGGTAAAGCAGATAAAGCCCTTTGGACTAGTGACAAACAAGAGCCAAGACCTGCCTTCCCATAGGCATTCCCGGCATGACTTCCTGGAGCTGTCTCCTAGGAGACCTGTGGCAGTGACACCCCAGATCCCTCTCTCCCTGGGAGGGCCCATCCTCTCCGCCCAGGAGGGCTGGCCACAATTCTCCATGTCTCTCCTCCCAGATCTCCTTCCAGGCCCTGACACATCATAGTCAGGAAGCGTTCTTGGCTCCTCAGACACAGCCCAGCCCAGGAGGGCCCACTGTCCCTCCTCCCCCCACCATGTTCCTTCTGGTGCCTGCCATTCATTGCCGGAGAGTGGCCTTCTCCCCAGAGGACCACGGGGCACCTCCAGCAGGTGAATCTGGAGACTCACCACCAAGGACTGATACTTTATGAAAAATCTCTCAGATTCACGGGGATGCTAGCCCGGTCAGACTCTTGAACAGTGAGGGGTGAGTTGTCCAGCCAAGGAAAATGGCAGCAAACCTGCTTGACCAAAGAGACCGTAGAGCGGGCAAGACCAGCGAGAGTCAAAGGGAGATGAACGGATCCGTGAGATCAGCCACGGCGCTGTAAGGCGACCAGGCAGAGGGTGAGGAGTCGGCCCGCTCGCTCTGAATGGCTGGCCGAGGCTGCTGAGAGAAAGACGCCCCAGCCCGAATTGTGGTTTTCCCACTCTGAGTCTTGACAAGTCTTATCAGCACCTGTCGGTCCTTGGAGCCCAAACATATTCCTGTTTTTACCCACTTTTTCCTGGGGAGGATTCTGAGAGCTGCGGGTCAGAGGTGGGGGACCAAGGAGACAGGCGCCAGTTGCCCAGTGGGGAGGAGACATTTGTGCTTCTCCTTAAACAAGAACCATTGAGGGCATTCTAGAAGCAGGGACCAGGACTGGGGCTTGGGGTGGGTCAGGGGGTCAGACCTGACAGCAGGTTGGAGACTGACCATGAAGGGTTCTGTATGCCATGCAAAGTTGGGGGCCAGGTTGGTTGTCTGAAGATTGCCGAGTGAAAGAGAATTAAGCCTTGAAAGGTTGGTTCTGTTGAGGGCAGCTCATGGACCCCAGGTGACCCCAGTGATGGAGCCTCAAGGCCCCATCTCCCAGGTCACTGGAGGACAGATGAGTTTTCACTTGTTCCACCCTTGTCACTTTGTTTTATCATGCCAGGGTCACAGATGCAGCCTGGCCAGGCCTGGTGGGCAGCCTGTCCCCTTAGGTGCTGATTGACTTAGTCTAACCTCAGTGTTCTCCAGGACCCCTCAATGGAGCAGCTTTCAGAACAATTATGATTAGGGACGTGCCGTCATCAGGTTTGTGTTTTAGGAACATAACCTGGGCTGCGGCCAGGAGCCTGGCAGGGGGGAGGAGAGGCTGGGGCCTGGAGCTCAGCCTCTGCCGCCACAGTGGCGAGGTGCTGCGGGACCGGAGCCCTAACACTGTTGGTGCTTTTGAACCCGAAGCTCCTGTCCAGCCCTTGACGACTTGAACAGCAGCTCTGCTCTGCACACGGAGTGCTGACTGGGTCCTCTGTGTGTTTGGTGGGCGGCAGAACCAGGCCTGGTGGTTCCCCTGTGTCTGCCTTAGGAAGGGGGGAGGGAGCTGTGCAGACCCAACGCCCCCCGGAAACTTTGGTGGGGGAGAGGGAAGAGAGGGCTCCCTCCACTGCTTCTAACTCGGGAGGGATGCTAGCACTCCTTTGGTTAGAAAGGACTTGGGCACAAGGCGAAGTTTCCTTTGAAATTAAATATGGTGCAACTTTGCCAAAGGCAGCATCACTCAGACTAAAAGAAAGCGTTGGGAAATCCTGTGAGTGTGGCCTGACAGCGGGATGGCATCCCTGGAGGAGGGAACAGGCCCTGTTCTGGGACACCCCCTCTCTGTCCCTGAAGGTCTCCCCAGGAAGCTGGTGAGGAGAGGGGGCTCCCGGAGGGTGGGGTCTGGGGGCTGCATATGTTGGGGGAGGGAGTAGGAGGAGAGGGAGAGCTGCAGGACTATTTTCTTGAATGATTCTGGCACGAAAGGGTTGGGAGTCAGTGGTCCCCATACCTGGGATGCCCAGCCCAGCTGGAGAATGCATGCCCCCCTTTCAGGGCTGTGTGACTGGGGGGAAAGGAATTGGCTGGAGCAGTCCCAAGAGACACAGGCTTTTGCAGACACCAGGGCTTCAGGATAATAATAGCTGGCACCAGCTCCTGGCTCCCGCCTGGGATTTTCCATAGGGCAAGCTCTGCGTCGTGGGTTAGGCCAAAACCCATGGTGAAGTTTGGGGCCCCGGCCTGCCCTAGCTGGCTGGAAGTTTCTAGTGCAGCCTCCTGGAGAGGCTGGGGGTGGGGGCGCCCTGCTGTGAGAGAGACAGATGTGTATTTTACAGGTTCCTGTCAGAGGCGGATTTAACAGTGGGCTCACCGGGCGCACCCTGGGCCTCGACTTCTGAAGGGCCCCCCAAAACCCCAACTTTACACTTTTTTCTAATGTCACCGAATTTGGTTTCATATGTGCAATTTTAATTACATACACATTTACAGTCGGTGGTAAAACCCGATAGTATGTTTAAATATTTTCTTCTGCGCCCGGGGCCTCCTGACCTTAATTTGCCTCTGGGCCCAGGGCGCGCGCCCGGTGTGCCTGCCATTAAATCCACCTCTCTATCCTGTGACTGGCTGGCTTTTAAGGTCAAAAAGGACTCAGAGGAGCTTGAAAACCTGACTTCAGTTGTGAATGAAGGGGAGACTCCCTGCTGTTCTCGGCCAGCACCTCCCTCAGCCCTCCAGGCACCTGGGACCAGGACCCAGCCTTGGGGACGATGCCCTCCCACGGAGGCAGCTGGCAGTCCCAGCTCCCGCCATCCCCAGAGGCCTCCTATCTCACACTGTCCCCTCCTGTCCTTTTCCTGGTCCCCCAGCCGCCAGCTGCCAGGGTCGCCCTTATCTCCACAGAGCAGTGGGTGGGTTTGGCAAGTGCCAGCCCTGCCAGTTCTCACCCATGACCTTGATAAGCGGCTTCATCTTACTGCCTCGCCTCCCTTGTCTGTGAAGTGGGGCTTCACTTGCTCACTGTAGAAGGTAGTGAGGATGACGTGGTAGATGCTGAGGTGCCCAGCACCCCGAGGCAATTGAATCATGTCGATCTTTTCTTGCCCCTTACATGCCCACTTGCCCTCCTTGGCCAAAAGACCAGTCTGGGCCCTTGTAGCTCTGTGACTGTCCTCCTCCGGCCTCCCGCCCCAGCGCAGGGCTTCTGGGTGAGGCAGGCGGTTGTCTTGTGCTGATGGATTGAGAGCCCTGACTAGACTGACGTTCTGGACCTTTTCATCAGGAAAGGTATTCGTTACTAGAATGAGATCCACAGGCCCAAACTTAAACTTGGAAGGTTATTGGAGCCTTCCCACAGACACCTGTTGAACTCCTGCTGGGAGTTCAGCAGTGCAGATAGAGCTGCGCCCTGAGGTTTAATCCTGGGGACCAGGCGCTCTTCCAAGCAGCATCTAGTATCTCTTTTAATCTGAGCAACAGCCTCACGAGGTCCTTCATTTTATGGATAAGGAAACTGAGGCACAGAGAGTCTCGGTAATTTGCCCTAGATCATCCAGCATGTAAATGAACCTGTTTTCAAGCCTCGCATGGGCCTCAAAGCCTTAGTCTTGCCCTCATGCCACCCCAGGTTCACTGGGCACCACACGGCCTTGACGGGGTGGGGGAAACACAGGTGTGACCCAGCAGTGTGCTGAGTGCCGCAACAGGGCTGGGGAGAAGTATGGGAGGTGACCACACCTTCACAAGGTGACCCACTGTCAAATCAAGACAGTTGGTCCCCACAGCCCGCTCTTCTCTGTGCGACCACCTCTGCTCAGGAAGGCCAGAGTCAGAGAACAGCCCTGCGTCTGGGAGGGACACTCGTTTACCTCACAGCCTGTACCATCCGCTCATCTCAGGGACGTCAGGGTTCAGCACCACCACCACCCCATGCTTGGGGCCAGAAATGACCATCCACCAAAACCTCGAGTAACCAGAGTGTGGGACTCGGGTGCCAGAACCTGGGGCTTCCTGGTTGGTGGGGGGGCTCAGTCAGGAAACCCTGTTCCGGTTTGTGGGTTCAGCATCCTTCAGAATGTTCCAGTGCCTCACCACCGGCCTCCGTTCTATTACCTCCCCTAGAGAGACGATGAAACCGAAGAGCAGCGGCGGGATGTGTGTGGAAGATCCGAAACAGAGGAGATTGGGGCCAGGGGCTGTTGGGGGCCAGGGGCCGTTGGGGCCCGGGGCAGTACTAGATTCCTAGGGCTGTAGTAACAAAGCACCACAAACTGGGTGACTCAGCAGAAATGTATGTCTCCCAGATCTGGAGGCTAGAAGTTCAAAATCAAGGTGTCAGCAGGGTTGGTTCCTTTGAGAGCTGTGAGGGAAGGACGTGTGCCAGGCCTCCCTCTGGGGTTTGTAGATGGCCGTTTTCTCTCCGTGTCTTCACATTGTCTTCCTTCCATGTGTGTCTGTCTTTGTGTTCATATTTCTCCATTTTATAAGGACACCAGGCATATTGGAGTAGGGCCCACCCTAATGACCTCATCATCTTAAGTAATTACAGCTGCAATTCCCCCGTCTCCCAATAAGGTCACCTTCTGAGGTACCAAGGTTAGGATTTCAGCATATGCCTTTGGCGGGGAACACAATTCAACCCCTAACTGTGTATTTGGAGGCAAGAAGATGCAGTGGAAAGACGGAGCCTCAGCTTAGGTGTCTGAATCTTGGGTTTGAAGCTCGATTTTTTAAACTCCGTCAATGAGCTTGGGCTCTGAGCCTCAATTTCCTTATTTGCAAAATGGAGATTGATCAACAGTTCATCTAGTCATCCCTTCATTCCTTCTTTATTCTTTTCATGGATGGCAACTACGTGTAAGCGCATGCTGGGGAGACGCAGCCGGTGGCCGACCTCAGAGGGCGGCCGTGGGATCGGAGGGCTGCCCAAAGCCCGAGCAGGTGCAGACACCCCGCAGGTGCTCTCCGAGCCTTCACTGCTGCCCGCCCCCCCAGCTGTGGCGTGCAAAGCGCCGAGGGCCAGCAGGTTCCAGTGGGTGGCAGTGCCCCAGGCTGCTGTTTCGTGCGCCCTCACTCTTTCCCCTGAAGATGTTCTTTCCAGAGCCCTGGGCTCGAGAGGAGGCTGTGGACAGCCCGGCCCTGGAGAGGTCCCCCCACGTGGCCTCTACCTTCTTTGGGCCTCATAAAAATAAGAATGTCTGGGGTTCCTGAGGAGTGTGGGCAAAGTGCCCCTGGCCAGTGTGCGAGGGGAAGCATGGCAGCCTGAAGACCACACAGAAGCCGTGCCCCGCCTGCCCCGCATGTAGGCGTGAGGACAGCCTCTCAGGGGAAGTGCTGTTCTCTTTCCCTCCTTTTCCGTTCCTGCTCACCTGGAGATGCTCTCCTCTGATAAACTCTGGACAGGAAAATCAAAGATGCAGAACAGCCCCTCTGCCATTTTCCACTGTTTCACGATAGTGTCCAAGCGCCAGGGCCATTTCGAGGCCCAGCACTCTGCCGGGTCTATGGCATGTTCCCCGCCAGCCCCGCCTCCCTGGGGCTCTGGCCAGGGTGTTCTAAATACAGCCCTGTCTGTGGCACAACAAAGACGCTGTCCTCTGAATGGCTGCCATCCGGATGGCCAACTTCAGACTGTGTGTCTGACTTCTCCACCAGAACGGGTGGGAGGAACGGGGACAGACAGGAAGCGACTAGAAGAACAGGGACTAGAGAGGAGCTGCGGAAGTCAGTTCATAAGTGGCACCAAGACCCAGATACCCAGGGCCCATGGCGTTGGCCCTGAGTCCCTGTGTTCTGTCTGCAGGGCTGCACAGGGCTTGGGGCACGGTTCTGTCCCTGAGGGGACTGATTAGTGCTGAAGGGAAATAAAAATTATCTCCCCAGGAGGAGAGGGAAAGAGGCTGACTTTAGGCTCAGACCGACTGGCTGGAATTCCTACCTTCACCTCTACGCTGGGTGACTCTGGGCAGATCCTCCACCTTAAATCTCAGCTTCCACACCTGTGACATGTGGATAATAAGACCCATGTGGAGGAGATGAAGGAGAACTTGTGACGAGCGGCTGGTGCTGGTGGCCCCGTGGCACCAGGACTGTGCCGGGAGGCCGTGGAGTGCCGCCGTAGGCTCTGAAGGGCAGGGTGCAGCAGCCGTCTCCTCCCCGCTGCTCTGGGGCACCCAGCGCCCCTGCCTTTTGCACTGGTGGATGTCTTTAATATCATCTTGGGGTGGCACGGAGTTTCCCTTCCTGTCCTAATGGTCTGAGAGGTACCCCGAACTCAGAACATCCACGGCCTCTTACTTTATAGCTCACCTCCCCAGACATCGTGTACCCAGCTGGTTACAGAGGCTCCTTTAAAACATTGGCCCATATGGGAATATATAAGCCTTGAGCACAGGTAAGAGAAACTGGAATTATTGAAAAAAAAAACCATCCTGGATTTCTCAGCTCTGGGCCTGGCTCTGCATGGGGTACAGGGGTAGACCTGACCTGTTTCCAGGCCTCTGATACCACGAACGTTGGGATCCTGCTCCCTACTAGTCAGGGGTCCCCAGGAGAGACCCCAAACTAACAACCTTACCATGTGGGAAGGCTGGTCTGCATATAGTGAAAGGCCACTCTGTCCCAGGAACTTTACTGCTATGGGCATACAGGCTATTGTATCCAGATAATTCAGGTCTCCATGTGACATCCCCAGGTATTGACAGGGAGATGGAGAATTGCTGGTGGAAACATGAGCCCCTGTTGGGACCTTCCTTTCTGCTAACGAGCTGGTCCCCAGGCAGGGCTGCTCCCCGGGAGACCAGGTCATGGGGCAATTAAGCGGCAAAACCAGGATTCGAAGTTTGTGCCCTTTTGGCCTTTAGGGTTCATGCTTTGGAGTTCCAAGTTTTCCAGTGGGATCACAATTCTTAAAGAGCTTTCGCAGGGGCTGCTGGGAATGCGCATCCACAGTAAAGAAGCCAGCAGACTGTTAGAACAAAAGCACTGAACTTTCTCCAGGGTAGGTCACACTGATCTCACCTGCCAGCCCTCTTGTAGTAGCAAAAACATGTCAGCAAAGGAAATGAGTAGCTTTAGTGTACTTCAGTGTTTCAAAAGTCTTTAGCAAGGTTCCATGCCCAAATATTTTCCATACCTAGAAAAAAATATTAACTGCTTCACTCTGGCTTTGCAGGGAGTGCTTTGTCATGGGTAGGAGCCAGTTTAGGGAAAGAAAAACGTTCCTAAGGATGAACGTGTACTTTTCTTACGGAGAATTGTAAACAGCAGAGTCTCACAGGGCTTGGTGCTAGGAAGTCTTAGCCAATGTTTTTTTTAAATTAAAGATCTGGAAGAGGAAGCATAGAGTGAAAATTCTCAGTCAACAGGATTCTTGGGAAATGAGAAGTCAAATTAATGGAATTTGTGTGTGTTTTTGCGTTGGTCCCCAATCATTGCTAATGACAGTATTTTGTTAGCCTGTTTGCCACAGGGATGTACAAGTGCTTCTATCCATTCAATACCCATCCGTGTGAACCCCTGCATGCCAGGCGCAGTGCTGAACCCCAGCACATGTCACACATATTGTTTTTCTGCTTTACAAAAGTGGTATTTCACTTGCTTTTATTTACTGATGTAAACGTCCCAATGCAAAGAACAACCTCTTTCTTTTTCATGTCTGCTTGGTGGCATTTCCCCGTGAAATGACTATGCGGCAGTGTAATCGGTTCCCTCTTGTTGGGCATTTCCATTATTCCTGGATTAGAAATAATATCACCTTGTAGGCTTAAACACTCCTGTGCTCGGACATTTGTACGTGGGGACAAGCGTCTCTGAGGATACTCACCTGGAAGGGAAATTGGGTCAAAGTATACATGCATTTAAATTTTGATAGATTCTGATGAGTCGCCTGCCCAAAACACCTAGTTCCGTTTCAATACCCCCGCAATGCCTGGTTCTGCCTGTTTCCTCAAACCCCTACCAGTGTTGGATATTACATTAGTTTCCTGTTGCTGCTGTAACAGCTTGCCATACAGCTGGTGGTTTAAAAACAACACAAATTTGTTATCTTACGGTTCTGTAAGTCAGAAGTCTGGCGGGAGTCTCACCGACGGAAGTCAACGTGTCACCCCAACTCCACTCGTTCCGGAGGCTCTAGGGGAGACTCTGTTCCCTGGCCTGTGGCTCTCCATCTGCAAAGCCAACGCAGCCTGGATGGCTGGCGGCATCTTCCCCACATGGCGTCACTCTGCCTCTGTTTCTACCCCTCTTCCATCTTCATAGCCCCTTAGGATTCCATGGGGCACACCTGGATAATCCAGGATTCTCTCCTTATCATCAGGTCAGCTGATTAGCAACCTTAATCCCATCTGTGACTTTATGGCCCTTTGCCATGTAGCATGACATGTCCACAGGTTCTAGGGAGTAGGATGTGGACTTTTGTGGGGGGCAGTATTCTGCCTACCACAGATATTATCAACCTTTCTAATTGTTTTCATTTAAGTGAAAACATGGCCTCCTGCTCTCAAGTTGCATTTTCTTGGGTATTGGTGAGCTCAAACATCTTCTGTGTGGAGAGGAAAAGCAATTTCCGTTACTGTGAGTTGTCTGTTTATACCCTCTGTCTCCTTTCCTACCGATTTGCCTTTAAAAAAAAAAAAGAATTATAAATTCCTTGAGGGCAAGGACTTTCTCATATTCATCCCAGTGCTTCAAAACGTGGCTGGGTGCAGAGAAGAGACTTGATGCCTGTGGGCTCTCCCTCCCTCCCATCCCATTCTTGTGCTATTCTGCTTGGGCCGAAATGTCAGGACGCTTCCAGCTGAACTGGCAGCGTTGAGTCTGTGTCTAGGACAGCGTGGTGGCCGAGACAAAACTTGTCTTGTGGTTTACTTACGGCTCAGTTGACTTAGGCCATATGGGCTCTGGAGTCAAAGAGACTCAGTGCCCACCCTCACCCCCCCTCAGCTTTTGACTCGGGCAGACCTTTCACCCCACCCCGCCCCCAACACTGCGCCCTAGTTTTCTCACACACAAAAACAATGATGGTAGCATGCTGACATTTTAGAGTTATTGGCATGGAAACAGGGACAAGCACCGACCCCTCTGGGCGGGAGGACTCTGCTCACCACAGCGACCAGTGGGCTGACATGAGTCAGGCTCTGGGGAGAGACAAAGAGCAATTTTTGGTCATTTTGCAGGGCATCAGGCAACGTGCTCTCTTTTGATATTTTAAAAGAACTTATAGGAAAGATTTAAATTGCTTTTCAGCGATGCTGGTTGTCAGCCCTTTTTTCTCCTGGAGCCCCTGGTGCAGAGTGGTGGCTTGTACCACCGTCTCCAAGTTGGTCTCGTCCCCATTATCCTTCAGAGGGGCCTGTGGGAAGCCCATGCCAGTGGGACGGATAGTCTTCCCAGCTGGGCAAGCCTTGCTCGGTGAGCAGAGCAGGACCCTCTGTCTGAGGTGTACCCGGCTGGGGCTGAGTCCCAGGGCTCGTGTTGCAGAGGCCAAGCCTGTAGCTGCCCTAGATCAAATGCCCACCCTCTCGGGCCTGCAGCATTGGCCCGCGTACACCGAGACCTGGACCCAGGGACACTACCACTTCCCAACGACAGAGCCAATGAATCCCCTAAGCTGCCCAGCCAGGACCTGCCTGCTGGCCTCCAGCCTACCCGCATTTTCTGGCCTCCAGGGGCCCAGAGGGCCATGCTGGCAGCCTCCTCGTTTATCCTGTGAGCACTGCTGCCACAGTTCACAGAGCTGAGTGGGGACTGGTCTGGACCACACAGGCCGGAGCCTGCCCATCCAGGCCTTTCCAGGTCCGGCCTCCGCTCGCTTTCAGGATGGAGCACGCCCTGGTCAGAGTCGGGGGGTGGGTCCCCTCCACCCAGAACCTTCTGTCAGGTTTCTAAGGCCCTGGAAATGCTGCCTCAGGAGAGTCTTTCTCATCCACCAGTCTCTGACGCCTGCATCTGGAGCCCTGGGCCCCTTCTCCCAGGGGCCAGTGGTGGAAAGAGTCCCCCTGCCCTGAACTAACTGCGCTCTCCTGGGGGTCCTGTTGGCCTCTCTGAGCCTCTGTTTTCAGTGGGCAGCGTGGGAACAGTCATTCCTGCGGCCGCCTGCTGGAGGGGTCGCAGGCGGAGTCGCAGGCGGATCAGGACGGTGGTCTTTGTCACAGCCTTCCTGCCTCTCCTGTCCTTCTTTCCTTCGCAGCTGTCCGTTCCTAGGTCTGAGTTGACATAGCCCTGCTCCTGCCAGTGACCCTCCTGTGACCTCCCTCTCTAGACCTCGGTGCTGGACAGATTCCCTCCCTTCCTCCTCTCCCCCATTTCTCCAGCCGAGTGGGGCCGGTGGCCGTGAGAAAGCGCCTGGGCTGGCCGAGTGCCAACCCGGACCCCCTCCGTTTTGGAAGCTGGCAGCTGCCTTTGTCACTCAGACCTAGGACCCTGAGTGGGCTCCCTGTGGCCACCCTTTTCCTTCTCAGTCAGCAAGGCCCCGCTGAACCACAGCCCCTCCTGTCAGCCACCCGCGGTCTGGAACTCATTAGCTCTTTTTATTAAAGCCATCTGCTCTGTGCTGAAGAATGGCCCTGGGTCTCCGCGCTTCCCACCCTGGGTGTGAGGGGAGGCTGAACACAGAGGCGATTGTGTGAACTGGGTGTGGCATCCCAGAGGGCAGAAGCCTAGACGCGCGCCCTGTGGGTGAAAGCCCTGCCAGCCTGGGGGAGTGGATGCTGAGGAGTGCATGGGCAGGCTGCGGGGGAGGGGCGTCTGTTTATGAGCTCTGAGCCTGGGGGGCTGAGACGGGGGCGGGGGGGTGATAAGTGGGACTTTGCCCTTTTCGGCCATGGTGGGTTGCTGATGTGCCTTTCCTGATGAAGCCGCCCTCTCCACCCCCACCCAGGAGTGTATCATAGACGAGGACTGCGGGCCCCGCAGGTACTGCCAGTTCGCCAGCTTCCAGTACACCTGCCAGCCATGCCGGGACCAGCAGACGGTGAGTGTGTCCAGAGGCCTTGGGGTCTACAGCCCCAGGGCCAGGGGGGCCCAGCAAAGGGCCCTGGGGGAGAAGGCCAGCAGCTCCAGGGGCTCAGCTGGGCTCCCCGGAAACCTCCCACGGAGCCCCGCCATGGTGTTCCTACTCAGAAGAGCCCGTGATGGCCAGTGGGGCTGACTCCTGCAGTGACCAGGAGGCCGTCTGCAGACCTGCTGACTCAGGGGTGGCAGAGGGAGGCTCCACACCTGTCCCCCTGGGAAGGCCTGTCCCATAGACACAGCCAGTGACACTGTTACCGCCCCTGGGCAGGGAAAGGGCATCCTCTCACCCTTCTGACCTGCAACCCACTGGCCAGATCTTTCTCCAGCCTGCCCCATCAGAGAGGGCAGAAGGAGGGCCGGGAAGAAGCCAGGACACTTCCCTGATGGGGATTTTTCAGAGAAGCACGAACCAGGCGAGCAGAGACTCTCCCCCCACCCAACAGATGTTCGGAAAAAGCCATATGGCCTCAGACTTTTCTTGGCCTTTTTCATCATTAAGACAGTAACGCAGCACAGTAACAAGTCTGGAAAACAGAGGGCTTCTTACTACTTAACCCAACCCGGCCCCATCTGCGGTTAGGAGCTGCGGTCCTCCCTCCCAACTTGTCCCGCTGGGTGCCATCATTGAGCACAGCCGTGGGAAACCCACCCTGCTCGCTAACTGCCATTCCCCATGCATGACTCCAGGCCCGCGGCACCCACACGTGTGACCGTTCACATGGCCTTCCTGGGCTCGGGCCTTAAGGTAATCAGCTTGCGAGAATCACGTGGCTGCCGGCATCTGTGGGCCCTAAGCCACCTTCCCTCCTGACCTGGGGACCTAGTACGAAGCAGGCAGGGCACAGGTCTGTGGGAGAGCCACAGCGACACACCACATCCTGAGCAAAACCTCAAGCTGTGTAGGACGGCGTAGATTCATGCGTCCCCCTGGGCCATTTTCCCAGTGTCCCGACCCTTCGCGTCTGCCTTACCAGCCCTGCTTCCGTGACTTCCACAGACACGCCCCCCGCCCCGACCTAGGACCTCAGTTTCCCCCTCTGTTCGGCGGGATGATGTGGGTTCGCTCGCCTGGAGTACCTTCAGGCTCTCCCAGGTCGGTGGGTCACAGGCCGTTGTGTTTTCCCACCTCCAGCTCTGCACCCGGGACAGTGAATGCTGTGGAGACCAGCTCTGTGTCTGGGGTCACTGCACCAAAACAGCCACCAAAGGCAGCAATGGGACCATCTGTGACAACCAGAGGGACTGCCACCCTGGGCTGTGCTGTGCCTTCCAGAGAGGTGGGTGGTTCCTTTTGGGTGCAGGGTAAGCCCTGTCCCAAGCTTCACCCTCCCACTCCACCTGACTCCCCAGGCCTGAGGTAGCGCCTGGGTCCTGTCCTGTTCCCTGGGAACTGAATGGCTCCCTTCTTTCCCCATCTTCCTTGCTCACTGTCCCTCCAGGCAAGGTCAGCTCAAGCACTCTCCCCACCGACAGGTTTTCTAAAAACCCCTCCCTTAGCTAACTTCCCCATCCCTCTGGTCTACCTGGTACTTGCTGCTCCTGCAATTTTCCTCAAGGACAGCCCTCTGGCTATCACTCCTCTGGGGGGTGTGGCCACTCCTGATTTGTCAATTCAGTTAGACCCTCCAGTCCACCTTCCAAGCCTTGGCCAGCGCCAGCTGACTTGTCCTCCTCCTCTCTTCACTACTCCGCAGCCTGTTTGGGAACTGCACTGCCCCAGCCTGAGCCCAACCCCGGGCTGTTGCTGATGCTGTGCCCCAACCTTGAACACCTTTCTTCGATTCTTCATTTTCTCCAGACCTTTGGCTTCAAAAATCCAGCACAAGCCCATCTCTTCCAGGCAGTCCTCCTTAACTGCTCTGGCCCTCCCAGCTCATTCTCTCTTGAGCCATTCTTGTTTCCTTTCATTCCACTGCTTCAAACCTAACATCCACATTGGGGTTGAGGGTGGAAAGTGGGAGGCCACATCCCATTTCTCTTCTGCCCCCGCATCCCGCCGTTCCCGCCACCGGTGCCTGCCTTGGTGCTGGGCACGGGAGTGACTTTGGCTGGTTCTAGGCCTGTTGTTCCCTGTGTGCACACCCCTGCCCGTGGAGGGTGAGCTCTGCCATGACCCTGCCAGCCGGCTTCTGGACCTCATCACCTGGGAGCTGGAACCTGATGGAGCTTTGGACCGATGCCCATGTGCCAGTGGCCTCCTCTGCCAGCCTCACAGGTGAGGTCCCACCTGTCTTCCTTGTCAGGGGCCAAATGGGAATGAGATGCCACCGAGCAGGGACCCAGGAGCAGGAGCAGGGGGAAAATATGGATTCGGTTTAGGATAGGTTTGATTTCAAGTGTCCTTGGGTCTTACGGATGGAGGGGTTCAACAGCAGTCAGATGGATGGGGCTGAGGAGAAGGTGTGGCCTGGGGCACAGGGTGGGGGCTTATCTAGATGGTGGTCGAAGCCTCGTGAGTGGGTGGTCTGGGAAGAGGGTGTGGGGGGAGAAGCACTGAGGGTTGAGGGGAGCCCAGACCCATTCTAACAAAGGACAAGCAGAGAAGGAGACAGCAGAGGTGGCTGAGAAGGTCAGTCAGAGAGGTAGGAGGGAAACCGGGAGAGTCGGCCCCCAAGGTGGAGGGCACAGCAACTGTTGGAAGCTGCGAGAGACCAAGAAGCATCAGGGCTGCGCCACAGCCATTTCTCAGTGCACCTCTTCCTGGACCTCTCAGCAGCTGCTACTGAACCTTCTCTCCTAGCAGAATCCAGGGTGGCTGGGCCTACGACACCCCTCTCTGCCCCTTAGCCCCTGGGTGCCCCGCAGGCACAGGAGTTGAGGCAGTGAGACCCTGTCCCAATGTCTGGGGCCGCTCCTGCCTGGAGGTCCAGATGGGCAGGGCTGTACGTTCTCAGACCCGTGTCTGATGCTGAGCCTGATAGGGTCAGTCACAGGAAGACAGACCTGCCCCTAGAGGCAGGGGGACCTCCTCCTCGAGTACATTCTCCAAAAGTGAGCCCCCATTGGCAACATTTTCTAAGGCAAGATGCTGACAGGAAGTTAAGACTGTTGAAGAGATGTTAGAGGAGGGCTTGCGAAGGTGACACCGGGAGACACGTCGACAGCAGCATAAGGCAGAGCCTCTGTCTCAAGCCCAGGCTGCCTACGTTGAGAGCCCAGTTTTGCCCCCACGGGGAGACACAGCCCTCAGCTGAACCACAGCCCCATCTCTCCCCAGCCACAGCCTGGTATATGTGTGCAAGCCGACCTTCGTTGAGACCCACAGCGAAGACGGCGAGAGCCTGGTACCCAGGGAGGCCCCCAGCGATTACGGAGATGGCGGCTTCATTGAGGAGGTGCGCCAGGAGCTGGAGAACCTGGAGAGGAGCCTGTCGGTGGAAATGGCTCTCGGGGAGCCCGATGCCACCTCTGAGCTGCTCGTGGGAGAAGAGATTTAGACCCAGGCTTGTTCTCCGGGTAGATGTGCAATAGAAGTAGCTAATTTATTTCCCCATTTGTGTCCTCTCGGTGTTGACTCACCAGACTTTTTTCCATGGCCTCTTCCCAGAACACTTCCCCTCTGGCCTGAAACGCGGTGTTGCGCACTTGTCCAGCCCACCCCCGCCAAGACTGCGCACCGCGCCTCACAGTTCTGGTGCCTGGGGAAGGCACCAATTCTGGTGTGGGCTTCACCAGTTCTGGTGAAGGCAGTACAGGGATGCTAAACTGGTTCAAATTACTGGCCGCTTTGCCTCTGCTGGTTGGCAGATGGCACATTTCATTTCGTCCTACGTCCCCTGGGAAGGGATGGGAAAGGATGCAGAATTTCCTCACGATGGGTTTTGGGGAAATGTTGATGCTTATACATGTGGAGTAGCGTGCCCTGTTTTGCAAACATAAACCCGGTGAAGATGCCACAAATGAACTTTTCCCACAGTTCTTCACATGGGCATAGGTAAGCTGTGCCTTCAGCTGCTGCAGTGAAGCGTGCTGCCCATTCATCCAGCTTTCCAGTCGTCTCTCAGCTCCCATCTCTGTGCCAGGTACGCAGTTTCATATTCACAATCAAGTCATGCTCTGGCCACAGTCTGGTGAAGGGGGCATCGGTCTCTCCAACTGTCAATATCACAGAGGCTCAGAGACGTCACATCGCTTGCCCAAGTCACACAGCCAGTGAACACCAGAGTAGGATTTCACCCAGGATTTCACTCCAAGCCGTGCTCGCCCCTCTGCTCCTCACCAGCCTGGGTGCCACCAAGAGTATCCCCTAAAAAGAGAAAGAATGAGGGTTTTCTTTTTCTGAGGCACATCTGGAATTAAGACCAAACTAGTTCACACATCTCTGTAAGAGTAGACTTCTACTCTTAGAAATAGCGTTTTCCCCAGTGTGGGGGCAGCCATCATCCTGGTGGTGACAAGTGGTATTGACACTGTCCCCCATGGCAGTTAGTTACATTAGTAACTTTGAAGGTACATGATTGGAGCATAATATTTAAGTTAACTTGCCAGAAACAATACTTAGGTAATTGTAGGGCCAGGATTATAAATGAAATTTGCAAAATCACTTACCAGCAACTGTAGACCATTATCAACCACATGGAGAAATTCAAGCCGCGCCAGGCTCTGTGAAATATGGTTGTAATATCCACACTGAGAGCACTGAACTGTATGCTGTTCCACAAATGATATTTTCAGGTGTCATGGACTGTTTCCATCGTGTATGTATTCAGGGTTATTAAATTTTAAATTTGCACACGATTGTATAAGCATGCTTTCTTCAAGTTTTAAATTATGTATAAACACATATGTTGCATTTAGAAATGAAGCATAAATCACTTAAACTTCTCTTTTGTAGTTCTTGGACTTCTTTTTTTCCTTTTGACTTTGAGTAAATATAAAAACCCTTTCAGCCAGGGGGAAGAAGAAAAAAAAAAAACCTCTTCCCTGTAAATTTTCCAGACAACTAAAGCACACCTCTTTTAGCGTGAAAATATCTTAGAAATGTTAACCATTTTTGGATGGGAATTAGTGTTAAGAGTGTCAACGTTTCACTGTCTTCTGGAAGAGTAAATGGAACATGTATGACTTTTTTCTTCGGAGCCTTCTTTAATCAAACACAGTTCTGGCCCATAACAGAGTAGGATTTTCAGGGACTGTAACAATAAAGCTACTATAGATTGAGGTCAGCTGGGTGGCAGGCAGTCTATATTAACTCATTTAACTTCCCTGGCTTCATGAGTATTTTCTTCATTTAACAGATCAAGAAATGGAGGCTCAAAAAGACTTAATAGAGCTGGAAGTCAAACAAAAACTATATGAAGTATAGTATGCCTAGGATCAAGTGCTAATTTGAATATCATAGAGTTGTGTTTCTCTTCAATGTTAACAACCATCAGGATCTACATTCTACATTCTTATTATACTATAGCCATTTACAGAAAGCCCGCTCAGAGCCAGGTGTGGTGATATGCTCTGGGGGTGCCCAGTTGATCCAGGCAGGGTCCCTTCCCTGAAGTCATCACAGCTCAGTGAAGGGGATACACTAAATCCAGCACTGATACCGTAAGCAGTCAACCTGATACCGTAACAGAATGTTACGGTGTCTGAAAGGAGCACTTGGCTTGGGAGACCTCCTTGAAATTGGCTCTCCATGATGATTTGAGTTGATCAAGAGGCCAGAAGGAATAGGAAAATGCATTCCATGCCGCAGATAGAGGGAGGGAGGCAAGAAGGCAGGGTAGTATGTAGGGGAAACTGCAAATAATTCATAGTGGCTGGAAGACAAGGTGAACTTGAGCCAGTATTTGGAGAAGAGGCTGAAAATTATTTCAATCAAAAAATACATTGAGCACCTACTATATGTCAGGTCCTATATTAAGCACCAGGGAGGCCATGGGACATGAGATAAAATTAGGTTCCTCCCTCGTGGAGCTTGTATGCATGTATATTATCTTGCTCTACTTTGTCATCATAGCCAGAAAAATGTAAGCACAGGAGAGGCTTTGCTAAGTAGTTGGCTGAAATCCATGTATAGAGTAGTTCTTTACTCAAAATTCTAAATGGAATGTGGTAAGGGTTTGGTAAGGGTACTTGAATTTTGCTGCCTGCCTTTCTCTGGGATCCAGAGTTCCTGCCAAGGGGGACAGGGCAGATGTCACTTGAGCTACCCGAGGCTATTTCCAACCCTCTTTCCTCCCCTTCTCCCACCACCGCAGAGGCTGGAAAAGCCCTGTCCCGCATGCAGCTAGGGATGACCACATGACCTGGTTTGGACCCAAGACATGTGAGGGGAAGGCTGTTTTTCCTGAGGAACTAAAGGAAAGAGGCCTCACCCTCCACCCCAGTCCCTGGTTCCCTGCCTTTGAGTCCAGGGGCTTAAGGTGTGCCATTCGACACTGGCAGCACCTCTTGGTCCTCGGTCATGCGATGAGGATCAAAGTGGTGTCCACAGGGGCCGCGTTCTTCACCGGGGGCTGTGGGGAAGAAACCAGTTCCTTGTCTCTTTTAGACTCTTAAGAGGTCACTCTCATCCCTTGTCTCAGGGTCCTCTTCACCTTCAAATTCAGCAATAATACGAGTGCTTTTCGTGACTCACACCTCTGGTTCTCTGCAGCTGGGACAGGTTTTTTTACTTTTAAGGACTCATAGGATTAAATTGGGCCCCCCTAGATAATCCAGAATAATCTTTCCATGTTGAGATCTTCGCTAATCACATCATTCAGGGGTCATCACTCTGCCTACCACAGAGGGATAAGACTGAGTCCTTGATGACGCTGGAGGGGAAAGAAATCCTGCTGTCGGCCATATCTGGACTCCTTTTCAAGTAAACCACCGACATGATTACAAAACTGCTGGGAGTCTTTCCGTTATTTGAAGCCCAAAGCATTTCTAACAGGAGATACCCCCTTGATGAACAAAGGCCAAAAGGGAGACAAAGTAGAGCTTTTTGAATTCCAACCCACCCACTTTTCCACCCCCCGTGTACAGCTCCGGAAAAAGCGAGATCAGAGAATGACATGCTTGGGTGTGAGGTGCAGGCTCCGAGTCTCTGCCCTCCCCTCCCCACAGGTGAGAGCAGATTCATGCACACAGCCACAGAACAAACAGGAAGAGGAGTGCGATGGGACAGAAATGGTGGCCACTGACTCTTCCTGTTCAGCTCCTTCTCCCTCTCTTCCCCCACTCCCCATGTCTGACGTGTCCTGCCTCACTAGCCTGGTTCTCTGGGCTTTTGGCACAGCTGAGAGAAAGGGGTGGAGGGCAGAAGGATGAAAGTTGAAGAGAGAATCAAGGGGCCCCTGCTGTGGCGTGGGGTCAGAAAAGGGATAGTAAGTATTCCGGTGGTCTGTGTATCCCTTCAGATAGTCAAGACATGAAACCAGATTGTTCTGAGAGTATTTTTAGATAGACTGGGTTTCTTGAGTTAAGAAGCCAACAGCTGTGGAGTAGGTACCTTCATGCAGGACTCACTGAGATGCCATTTCAGCAGCAGCACATCTGCTCTGTAGAAAGACTAGGAAGAGGAATCTCCTTCTGGGAAGTTGGTGTTTAGAAAACAGCGTTATTTCCCTCCCTGACCTCCCATGGAAGAGGGGACATTAGATTTATTCCTTTGACTAAAACTCAGGGAGAACTTTCGGAGAAACACTCAGAAATTTTGTATGGGAGCTATTGACACATTACGGGTGGAATGGCTGTGCAGAAGCCGCAGTCCTGCCAACTTGCCGACAGTTTCCCTGAGAAGGAGCACTGGAGAGAGGTGGCTCGCCAAACAGCTAGGCAGTGGGGCAGAGGCAAAAAGGATGGATTCTGACCGCAGTCATCCTGAGATATGGGTATGGAAGAAACATGAAGTAAGGGTCGAAGACTTGGTGGCCACCAGGGCAGCATGGGACAAAGTGGTACACGTTTCAGAGGAAGGCCCCTCACCAGCAGTACATTGGCATGAGAGTCCGGTTTCATAAAGGACTACCACTGCTGTTTGGAGTTGAGTCCTTGGCTGGCGGGGCCTACAGAGCATCACCTCAGTGACTTTACAGACCAGGTGAAAGGGGTCAGTAACCTCTCCATGACCAACAGGAGGCTGCACCTGTGAGGGCATGTCTTCACCCCTCTCTTAGCCTCCGGCAGCCAGAGCTGGCGCAGGAGGAGCAGGTGGGGAGAGGGAGCACTGGCCACGCCCTCCTTCCCTGTCCAAGCAGAGCGCAGCACACATAGCGGGCACTGTGTGCAGCGGGTAGCTTATGACTGAAACTTTAAAGAGACTGTTTTAGTAATACAAAGTGACTTAAAAGTTATAGGATTGTACTGAGAGCTTGATGACAAGCCAACTTCCAGTGGGACACTGCATTCAACAGAGCAAACACGGTTGGCAGTTACTGGAAGAAGAGAACCATTGAATATTTATATCTCAAGTTGATACTCCTTAAGTGGGTTACTTAAGCATTATAATGAGCTGAAAACTGTGTGCCTTCTGTACTGGGGGAGGGGGCAGGTTGGGAGCAAAGGAAGCCGAATGCAAACGTGGTCCCCACCTTTCAGGCTAGGCCATAGGGTCCACTGCTAACTTCTGGCGGGGTGAAGACCAATCAGAAGACCAGCTTCTGTTCAGTTAGCCAGAGAGGGAAAGGGGCATTCTGCCTCAATGCTTTTCTGCCCTCCCACCTTGGACCCTAGTGATCGCTACATTCTTTTCCAAATGGTCACACTTGCTTTAATGCACTCTGGATTTTGTCAACTGCTCTTGATCGCTTCTGAAAGCGGGCTTTTGAAAATTAACACTGTATCTAACCGTATGATCACAACACTCCTCCTCTCCTTGTGAACGAAGAAGAGACTCTGACCGAACATCTGATTTCAAGTGCTCTAAGTCTAGGCGGTTACAAGCTTTAGCTGGGCAACAAACTCCTTCATAAACCTGATTAAAAAACCATTTTACTAACCCCCTAGAAAACTGTACACACACACAACTTTGCATTTAAGAATTTATGGCCTTTTGACTGCTAGTGACCAAAGTATTGATTTGTTTTTCAAAAATTACACAGAATTGTTTAGGTGGAATCGTTTTATTTAGCAAACAAAAAACTTGTGAATTCAGATTCTCTTCTACCCCATGTGCTCTAGACCACAACTTGCAAGTCACAACAGCAAAATAGCTGGTTAGGGTCTTGATGCTGAATAAAGACAAAATTCAGAGGGAGAACTTCAGTAGCCAATGGAAAAGGACGTACTAGCAAATGGACCAGAATAAAAGGTTTTACTGTATTCCATACACTCACAGGTCACTTTGGGACTTGGCGCACTCAGGTGGCTGAGACCACACTGCGCCTCTGGAGCGCTCTCCTCGTCTGCTGGCCTCGGGATGTGTCGCAAGGCCATTCCTAACAGTGCAGCCTGGCAACCAAGCTACTGGACCATTTCTAGCTGTGGCATAGGTTCACCCCTGCTTTCTCAGAATTTTAAAGTACTTTCCATTATATTACAAAAAAAGATGAACCAAACATTCTACTGTAGGGCTTCTTCACTTATTTTTCTCTCATCATGACTACTATCTCTTTCACTTCCTTAGTCTGTGAAATGGACCTTCAACTAGTGAACTTCTGTGCAGGCCAGGTAACCACAGCATGGTCTTGAAACCACAGCTTTTCCTTCTTTGGCCAGAATGTACCCCTCATTTTCAACACCTGCATCAGAAATGCAGGTACTTGGTTTCCGCAGGGCGTGCTGGTTGACACAAACCCATCTGCCCCACAATAAAAGCACTTCGAAACCTTGGTGTGACCTGTGAGGAGCAGGGTCACAATTTATTGCTCATGTGGCCTGCCTCAGCCTCGGGGGACTCAGCAGATGAGTGATTCCCAAGCTCCTCGTCCTGCCCAGCTTGGGTACATGACCCAGTTAGTGCTCTGCCTTTTGGCCTCATAGGGTACGCACCTGAGCCTTTGAATCTGAGGGCAGCTGACTCACATTTACCTCCTTTACATAAATTACTGTTCCCGTCACGAGTCCATCTGAAAAGTTCAGCACCCCTTTACTGAAATTACTAAAGTGCTACACTGTGTTTTCACTCTATCAGGCACTGATAAAGCAAGAGCTTTAACTTTTTATTTTCTATAATGAAATGTATTTTCTTTACTCTTTGTATTTGCAATATGCCTGCAATTAGAAGTGACAAACAGAAAACAAAAATCAGGGCAGAAGGCACAGAATAAGAAGAATGTTACCATTTACTCTTTAGGAACACTAAGCGAAACCAAACCGAACAAACCCACAGCCAATTCTGTTTACAAATCAGCCTCCTCTGCTCCACAGTCAGTCAGTCCTTGAAAGCAGAAACCCAGTTTATTAACTCCCATGTCCCAAGTAAGCAGGCCTGTATCAGAGCCAAAGAGCTGTCATGTTACATCAGAAAATCCGTGACCTTGAAAAGCAACTCACTACAAGGCTTCCCAGTTTTCTTCTGAGAACACCACCAATTCCAATAATGCAAAGTCAGAACAGCACTTCAAATTGAGCAGAATGCTACATAGTTTACATGAAATAAAAATTAGCCAGAAAAATACCTTAGAAAAGATTTCCTTCTGGATGCCAAAAGACTTTTAAGCTATAGTAAGAAATTCTCAGTCATTATATTCAAACAGCAGAGACAAACTCTAATATTATTTTCTAATTATATATTTCTTAAGAGGAAAAAAGTAAAAATCTGATTTTGTAATATTGACAGGATCCTCCAAAGTTAAATATAACATCTTTTCATCTCTTATGAGAACTTTACTGTAAACATACCCTATCATAGAAGTGAGATAATTATTCAGTACACATTACAAAATGTTATATTTAAAGAAAACAAATCTATTCTTAAACCCAATTCTTCATCCACAAAAGTTTAATGACTAAAATAACACAACAGAATGAACAAATGTTTTATTGGCATGTTCATTGTTGTAAACAGCATCTGGCATGAAAAAGTTTTACCAAAACCTTTTTACTGATTTTTATAAATTAGATGGCATTTTCAAAATTTACGTATAATTGTGTTCATTGAAGAGTTGTATTTAGCAAAGCAAAAACTTGCTGACTCTAAGAGACTTTGCAATGAAATCAAGTTGACTGCATCAGCCTGTGCTATGACCTGACTTACTAGCAAGTTTATTCAACATGATGGTAAGAAGTTTCCCCAAAGTTAAACTACATGTAACTACAAATCAACTCCAAAAATTAAAGTGGGACTTACAAGGGTTCTATAAGATTCAAACTTGAAGTATATTTTCAAAAATAATGTACAAAAAAATAAAACTGAAGCCACTGAACAGAAAAACCTCATTAACAAGGGCAAATACAATCGTATGGAACCCAGCACTGAGGAACACATTTACATAGACTGCTATACTTCTCAGTGTACACAAATGTACATCATGAATGATATGGGAAATAGGTGATCTGCAATTATGATAACTCAATAGGATCAATTTTATTTACATGCTGAATGAACGAGTGAAACGTATTCTCTACATCCATAACTTAAGTACAGTTATAATTACAATATTCAGCAATTTGAGCTGCCATCTGCATCTGCTGGGAGTGGTCTAAGGGAAACATTTTGATGTTTCAGAATAATGTTCTTTATACTTCGCAAAAAATGAAACAAAAAAAAATACAACTTCACAATTCTTTACTGGGTTACGGCTGGTTCTAAGAATTTCTTTCTTCAGCTCCTATTTTTGCTGCTTTCCGAGAGTCAACACACGTTGCATTTACTTACAAATTGTCAATGAGGTAATGTGTGTATCAGTGAAATAAACAGAAAATCCATTCATTCATGGCCTTTGCACAGCTTTTATTATTAGGCTACCAGCATCCTGTTTGAGGCTAGTTTTACTAGCGGCTATGCGCACATTTGTCCGCAAAACAGACGTTTACTCATTCCCCTTCCCCCTCTCTAGTAGCAGGTTTTGCTTTTTGTTTTTTATTTTTTTGCACATCCCATTTCACTTTACAGTACATTTGACTATAGTGCACAACATGATTCCAAGTCAAAACAGTGGCCCACTGGGCACTGGGCGTCTGATTGGTGAAAGGCAGTCCAATCAGTGCTGGTGTCACGGGGTTACCCCTAACCATGTCTGGCCATAATGGCACTACACAGTAGCAGTGAACCATCTAATTAAAATCAAAATCCCCCAGGGAAAATGCTACACTAGTAGAGTCAGTCTTGGGTCAGATCTTTATTTGGTGCTCCATCCAGATATATTTTTAGTGCTTTCTCTTTCCGAGGTGAGTACGTTACACGATGTCCCGTCTTTTGGAGCCGGCTGCTTTCTTTTTTCATCAGTTCATTTCTTTGCTCATCTGTCAACTCCATTAATTCTTCTGTTTTATCCCTACATTTAAAATATTAATGACATATTAGGCCAGTAGAGCCATCTGCCTCTATTAATTTATGCTTCAATACTATAATGCTCCTCAGCGAGAAAATGAAATCTGATGTCACCGATGAAATTAATCTCACATACTAAGGCGTTGTAGATTTCTAATGTGTTTATTAGCATAGCACTCGCTTCTAAAAATGGCATAATGTCCATGTTATTAGTATAATAGTCATCATTTATCGAACATCCATTTAGTAACAAGCACTGTGCCAGTTTTTAAAAATGCAATAAAAACTCTAATTCTCATAAAATCTTGCAAGATTGACATCACTGCTCCCACTTTACAGACAGGAAGTTAGGTAAATAACAAAGCTAAATCTGAACCTGTATCTGCCAGGCTCCAATGACTTCTTTTTCCTTTACACTGTGCTGTCCAACATGTTAACCGGTAACCACATGTGCCTACTGATCACTTGTAGATGTGCCCAATCCAAACTGAAATGTGCTAGAAGTGTGACAGGCATACAGTATTTCTAAGACTTGCTACAAGAAAAACAGTGTAAAAACCTCACAAATAAATTTTTATATTGATTACATGTTATAATAATATTTTGGAAAAACTGTGTTAAAATATTTTATTAAAATTAATGTCACCTGTTTCTTTTTACTTTTTAAAATGTGGCTACAGGAAAATTTCAAAATAAAATGTCTGGCTCTCATTATATTTCTACTGGTCAGAGCTGCTCTATATCACAACAACAGTAAAGGTACTTATGAAAAACAAGACATTTATACAAAACAAAAATGTTACATTACTAGAAATAAAAAAAACGTCGTGCACATTACCTATAAAATATGACTGCACCATCATCACAGATATAAAGAGGCCAAACATTCAGGGTAGAAACTTTAGGATTCCAGTCCAAATCCTGATGAATATCAAGGACAGAAATATCGCAGGGAAAAGTTCCTCTACCCTAAGGAAAAAAGAATGAAGGAATAACCCATGCCATTAACCACATTTATGGAGCAACAGTAACCCAATGCAAACATTCTCAGGGCTTTACCTTGGCAAATTCAATATCTTCCAAAGGAATTCCACTGATTTCACAAAGCTGTAAAAGGAAACATTATATGAGTTCATTTAAAATATGAATTTGCTTTAAAAAGTTATTTTCCTTTTACCCAATGAACATACAAATAACTTGATTTTTTTCAAGAAAAAATGATGCTTGATATAAAAAAATTAGATAAAAAGGACAAAATAAAATTCTCTCCTCTAGCTACTTTGCAAATGCTATGTCCCAGAAATATCAATTTAGTATATTCCTTCCAGAGCTTTTCCTATGCATCTGTAAGTTATGCAAATATTTCTAAAATACATAAAACTTTATTTCTAAAATATCTCTATACAATACCTTTATTTTATAAGAATAATTATCCTATTATAAGAATAGGATACGGGGTAACCAATTCTCTTCAACAGCTGAGCTATTTTATTTCCAGTTGATGGAAATAAAACATTGAGCCTGTTTTTAATTTTTCCATCACAATGCTATACTATATACCTCCATGAATATCCTTGCATATTTCTGCAAATATTTCCTTTGGACTGAATTCTTAGATGTGGAATTGCACATATGGAATGTTGATAATGCCAAACTGAACCTTAAAAGAAATTATACCGTTTTAATCATTTATCGAAGGTGCATAATATTGCCTGTTACTTGACGGCTTTAGGTATGCATTGATTTTCTAATTCTTCATCAGTTTATAAAGTGAAAATGCTGTTGTTTTAACTTGTATTTCTTCAACAAATTGCCTAGTTATGTTTTTTGCCCATTTAAAAACCAGATTATTCAACTTTTTCTTATTAATGTAGTGTCTTCTTATAAATTATGGACATCATGTTTCATACATGTTTCAAATATTTTATCCCTTTCTTATTTTTTAATTTTATTTATTCACTTATATTGTTTAAAAAAATTGTTTGGCTATGCAAAAGATTTAAATTTTATGTAGTCTATCTTTTTTTTTTAGCTTCTGGTATTATCATGATTACAAATATGTTTTCCTCTCCAGGATTATAAATATCATTTCATCTAGTATATTTATCATTTTACTACATTTTTAACATAAATTTAATACATTGAGAATTTATTTTTGTGTTTGGTGTGAAGTATCAAAATAAAATTTTTTTCCAAAATGTCAGTTTTCCTAGTATCACTTTTAAATAATTCACTCTTGCCCTGGCTGCTGTAGCTCAGTGGATTGCTGGTTCAATTCCCCAGTCAGGGCACATGCCTGGGTTGCACACCAGGTCCCCAGTAGGGGGCGTGTGAGAGGCAACCACATATTGACGATTCTCTCCCTCTTTTTCTCCCTTCCCTCCCTCCCTTTCTCCCTTCCCTCCCTCCCTTTCTCCCTTCCCCTCTGTCTAAAAATAAAATAAACAAAATCTTTAAAAATAAATAAATAATTTGCTCTTTATCCAGAAATCTTTAGAATTCCCACCTTTTTAAAAATAAAACATTCAAAAGAGAACTTCATCTGGGTTCTCTTAATTCTACCTCCCTCATTTTCTTTTTTAAAAATATATATAGCAATTTTTTCTGGTAACTCCTAGCTACTCCTAACTACTGAGGCCAAAGTTGATCCAAGTAACATAAAGTGGGGGTCTACTTCTGAATGGCCAGAAGCCAATGCTATTTTCCAAGGCATCAGGAACCCTAAGAAATAACTAGAGTGTATGGTTCAAGGTGTCACAAAATGTGACAAAGAAAGGTTGCTGAGTCAGTATTTGGCACTCATTTTGTAGACTACCTCTTAGGCAACACAGAAAAATATAAAACGTACACTAGCTCATTTTGTTTAGAAAGAACTTACCTTCTCTCGCAACTCATCGACACTACTGCTTTCCAACACAACCTCCTGGAAGGGGTCCAACTTCATCTCTGAAGGCCTCCACCGTCTGGACAAAACTGCAAGCTGTGACATGGACTTCATCTTCTCCACCCCTATGAACATGCAAGATTAGGCCTGTCACGGTATTTTCTCTATAGGCTCATAATTCAACATTTTCTATGTTGCCCGACTAAAAAAAAAACAACCAAAGATTTACTTCCACTGTTACTCTTAAAAACTGGGCATAAAAGAAACCAATTATCCCCAGGAGTTTTTGAGAATAAAATTTACTCTCCTCTTCAGCTTCAAAAGATTAATTCTTAACTCTTCTGCAAGCTCTCCCTCTACCAGTATTCCTAATTTCGCCCTCTCCTGACTTCCGTGGGACACTGCTGTACCAATTACTCTCTTCTCTGGATCGCCAGTCTTTGCCTCTCTATTGGTTACTACCCAGAATCTAAAATCATAACTGAATCATTTTCATTTTACCTCCTTTTTTCACTCAAGCTATCTCATTAATCATTCTCTCTACATTTATACCCAAACTTACTGATTCCTCAAAACCCAGCTCAGTTGTCACCTTTCTCTCTGGTTTATACAAGACCAAGCTGTACTGATTTGGTCTTTAGTACCTATCATTTGGAATTACAGCTTTCGAGCTCTGGTTCACCCACAGACTATGGACATCTGGAGGGCAATCACTAGTTCTTATTCATTTTTGTAGCACCAGGGATTAGCAATGCTTCTTAGATTTAATTCTATGACTTACTTCTTACTCAACTATTTGATGCTAAAATATATACTGGAATGATACTGATTCAGGCACCCACCTTTCAGTAACATTTTTGTGGCTAATCCATCTCTGCTAATACACACTCAATCCTTCCTAAGGAGGGTGACTTCTGTGTTCTTCATGACGTCCTCCTGGCCTACCCAGACACAGTGATTATTCTCAAAGGCCCCAGGCCCTTAGAGAAGGAATTACCATCTGAAGCATTTCCTTACACATGATAGCACACAGTCTCCTTCCTGATTTTCACTGTCTCTCCATAACTTGTCAAATTAATCAGAATTTCAAACATTGAAATTTAAACCAAATTTGACCTGAAATAGCCTGAAATAGGTGAAGTGTTAGAATTACGGAGCCCTCTGAAAGCTATCACAATCATATACAGAAACATTCAGAACTTATGATAGATTACTTTCTATGGGAAAAGGAAAATCCAAATCTAAGTGACAGCAAAGTCACAAAAGAATACAGAAACCGGGTGTTTCCCTTGCTATCATCTCCTAAAAGCCAACTTTCCCCACACTGCCTCCTCCAAAAAACAATGCTTTAAATATACTAATGTTGACAATGAAAACCTGGATGTATAACAAACACAAGTGCCTCCTCTAGGTCACTCTTATGGGTTGAATTGTGCCTCCCCGCACAAACTTATTGAAGTCTTAACCCCACAGTACCTCAGGATGTGACCTTATTTGGATACAGGGTCATTAGAGAGGTAATCAAGTTAAAATGAGGTCGTTAGGGTGGGCCCTAATCTAAAATGGTTAGTGTCCTTATAATACAGGGAGACATTTGAGATAGGTAAGCCGACAGGTGAGAACATCATGTGAAGATGAAGGCAGAGATCAGGATGATACATCTACAAGGCAAGGAACACCAAAGGCTGTCAGCAAATCACCGTAAGCGAGGAGGGAAGCATGGAACAAATTCTCCCTCACAGCCCTCAGAAGGAGCCAACGCTGCTGACACCCTGATCTCAGACTTCTAGCCTCCAAAATAGTGAGGCAAAAAAACCTCTATTGTTTAAGCCACCCAGGCTGTGGTACTTTATTATGACAGCATAGGAAACTAATATAGTCACTACTCTCTAGATCTCTGATAAATTATCAATAGTACATCCTCAAAACAAAACAAGCCATAATGAAAAAAGAAACTAAATAACAAACATGGCTAAGAAACTATTAGAAAAATTTTCTCTAAAAGGTACTAAAAATACAACCTTGAAACTGCAGTGTCCCTGTAAGAAGGAATAATATTCTAAAAAATCAGAGAAAAAAGAAATATTTAAAAGGCAAATGGGATCAAGAGAAAAGACAGGAAAAAACTCACTATTTGATTTAAAAAACTATAGGCTCCTATTAATTCTAGAGCATTTCTAACTAATATTTCTCCCACAAAAATATTAGTAATACCATCAAGAACTTCAAGAAAAACCTCCCAGTTGCTGGAAATATTAATATCTTCTTCATAAATATGGTAATCCAAAAAGACAGTGCCAGGATTCTTCCATGTTTTTTTCCTTAGACGAAACCTACAAATGTGATAAAACATTTTAAAATACTATAACTTGAAATTCTTGACTTAAAAATATGATATTGCTCTAACATCAAGGAAAAATGAATTATGTTAAGTAGCTATTAAAACTGGAGAAATAAAATGCTCCCAATACTTCAAATTTAGTAGTATTCTACAGAGGAAATTCAAACACGATTCTAGTACTTTTGCTAAGTTCTATTAAATTAATTTGCAGTACTAAAATTCTGAATACTACAGGAGTTTTTAATTCTTCTAGCTTTAGAAAATCATACCAACTCATATTATTTGACCATAGTCTTTCTTCCAATCACTGATGATATGGTAGCTGTACTTTACCTGTCAATACTGAGTTCTAAACCACATTGCTCCCTGAGTTGAGGAATTAATTCCTCTTTTGATTGCCGTACAGTCATTCCTTTAGCAAACACAGCATCCAGCAGAAACTTGCATGGCTAGAAACATAAATAATTAGAGCTTGAGTTATACATTTGAAAAAAGGATTAACGACACATTTTACTTGTGATTTATACTGTGACAATTATGGGCCGGAGTCTGTGTGTCTAAGATATCTTCCTAGGTTCAAATCTTGACTCCATGAAGTATTATCTTGGGCAAGTTTACTTAACATTTCTGTGCTTCAGTTTTCTCATCTACAAACTGGGACAATGTCTTACTGAGTCATTGTAAGATTAAGACAATACATTCATATTTCTCTTCTTATAATAAAATGATCACAATTTTGAAAGTAAAAAGAATCACTTTTATTGACTAAAATAAGGGAAATGCATAACTAATTCTCCAAGTACATTCATTAATTATCTTAAAAGAGGCATAGTATCCACAAATCCCACACTTGGAAGAAACATATTAAGTCAAAATGACTGTCAGGGGTTGCATACAAGAGATATGATTGGTGCCTGGTAAAATTTTGTTAAATGGAGGCATTTATGAAAAATTTATCCCCTTATTTGCTATTTATTTTTCACATTTGTCTAGGTCCCCGGTAAGATATTATAAACATTTTGAAAACAGGGTCTTTGACTTATTCTTCTAGGTATTCACCACAAGCCTGTGTATCACAGGAACTAAAATATTTTACTGATTACTCCCTAAATATCATAGCCTGGTTAGATCCTCAATCCATTATTTACAAGTTGTATGACTTTGTGCAAGTTACTCAACTTCTCTGTGCCTCAGTTTCTTCATCTATAAAACGGAAATAATAAATAGCAGTTACAGAGTTAATTGATGAGGATTAAAGGAATTAATACTTGCAAGCACTTTGAGCATATGGTAAACACTAGATAAATGCCTGCTAAATATTAAAATGACACTCTGAACACAAAAAGAACCTATATACTCTACAGGTCAACTGCTATCCACCTGTAGCATTATACAATCATTCCCAGAAAATACGCAGAAGCAAATCCCCTTTTAGAAATAGGAAATATTTGCCTCACTCTAGCGTCTGTAGCTACATTTTAGAGGTGGGGCATGATAAAAAATGACCTGAGAGCCACATTCGACCCCTGCCTGTTTTAATAAATAAAATATTAGTGGGACATAGCCACTCACATTGGTTTTATGTATTGTTCATGTCTGCTTTCATGCTATAATGGCAGAACTGAACAGTTACAACAGAGGCAGTATGGCTTGAACAACTAAAAGATATCCTAGAAAAAGTATGCCAACATCTGGTTTAGAGAGGTAAAAACAAATGACTAGTAATAAAATGCCTGCACCATACATTTTTAATACCAAAAGTGACTGTATCTTGCTCTAAGTGTACTACTTACCTCTTGTTCATTGACTAGAAGTTGGTACACTTTAACTCTGTATTCTCCTTTTTTAAGTGCTCTCCCCAGTCTAATTGTAATCTATAAATTAAAAACATTTTTTTAGATGTACTTTCTCAGCAGAGCAAACAACCCATTCTCACCCATTGTTTAGCTTGTTTTCCAAAATTCTCTAGATAATGGGCTCTTTGAGAACAGGAATATCTTTTACCCTTGGTTCCCCAGCACCTAGAACAGTAACTGACACCATTAACATTTAACAAGTGTTTGTTAGATGAATGAAAACAACAACAAAAATAACCACTAAACATCAAAGAAAAATTACACTTTTAGGGTATCTATTGAACCTTACGTGGATGTAGTGCAAGATGTTCTCATATATATCATTTACAAGACTCTATTTATTCAAAATTATTTTAATCAACCTTATTGTCATCTGAAAATGACGAAAGTGTCTCATTCAGTCGGACGCTCTCAAATTCTTGATTGCTGGCATACACTCGAAAGACCTTGAAGTGAGAGGACAAAACTCCAACAAAGGGCTCTAAATGTTGTTTGAAAGCAGCCAGAGTAATCCTTTTATCAACATGTACCATCAACCCTAAGCACAAAAAAATCAAAACAGAAACAAAATTGTAAAAGAAAGCTCTTACAGTATAAAACAGATCGTATACATTTTATTCTATTGTAAGCGGGAAAAAGCACCCCCATCAGTTATTTGACTTTTAGCAAACATACTTTAGATGGACAAAGAATATGAACACTGAGTATATGATAGGTATAATCTGACAGATTTAAATGTTGAGATATTTAAGTGCTTATTTATTTATTTAGGCTGCTGAATTAAAAAATAAACTTCCAGGCAGTGTTTTCAAATACATACATTTGTAGTTGTACACAGTGAAGTGTGGGCTCTGGCTGGGTTCCAACCCTAGGTCTTCTGCTTCCTTGACAGGAAGCTGCCAGCCTCTGTACTTACATTTTTTCATTCAAAAAATGGAGATAATAATAGTACCTACCTCACTGTATTGCAGTGAATTCAATGAGGTAATATAGTTATCGTGTTTTTAGCACAGTGCCAGGTAATATATAGCAATTGCCTCAAATTTTATTAGTAAATCTAGCTCTGGAATTTCTACTAGGAAAATAAAGGTCAAGACCAGGATATGGAGATGTGGTTGGACTGTAACAGGAACAGTAAGTGAATCAGAAATTTTCTAATGCTTATTATTTTCATCTTTTGTCCTTTATTTTATGAGCCAGTCATGAGCATACTTCTGAAATATTTCCATTTACTCTGATCTTTATATTCGAGTAAAGAGCAAAAACACTCCTTTGTCTCTTTCTCTTATAATAGGCAGCACAGACTACAATAGCTGCTATGCTGCTACAGGTCCACGGTCTCCCTAGGGTAGTCCTTATTTTTCTGTGAAATTTATATGAAAGGTCAAGGATGAGACCCTAATATAACTGCTGGTTAATGTTCTCAGGTCATCCCAATTTGGGGGATGCATTTTTCTGAGTGGACTTTTTCAAATTAATGTTCATTACTGTTTTCCTGATTGTTAAATAGATTCACTACAGGAAATGTCACAAGTACCAATTAGAGGAAAAGATAATAAAAAGGATAATAAACTTTTTAAAAGGTCCATTTCTAAGCTTTAAGGAGTGCCCTGAATATTAATCCTCCAGCTTTTAAGAAACAACCCTCTATTTGTGCTATCCCAGGAAGGTAATAAATTTCTTGAGACGTGTGTAATGAAAAAAATTACTTGATTAGAAATCAGAAGCCGATGGCTGAATTAGTTTTGCCACTTTAGGCTGACAAATGGCTACAGCTAGATCATCCAGTCTCTCAGAGCTTCGGTTTTCTCATGGGATCATTACACCAGTCTCAACTGTTTTTACAACACATGTACTAAATTCTACAGCATTGTTCAAATATAAGCTACTATTGCTATTTTGGTTTCTCTCATAACTTGAAGTAATCTTGTATCACAGGAAGACACAAATGCTTGGTGATTACTGACTAGTCAATATGGTGATTAGGACCTGGTGGTTCTGGAGTTGGATGGCCTGGCCTGAGTAAATTCCTGGCTCCTTCTCATATAGATTTGTGACTTTGACTTCTTAACTTGTCTGTACTCCAAATACCTCTATTATAAAATGGAGATAATAGTATTTATAACTCAAAATATGTTTGTGGGTTAATTCATATAAAACGCTTAACATAGTCATGATAAAAAGTGTTAGTGTAATTGACTGGCTCTAATTATTTCATAGTTTTAGAGATTACCATCATACCATTTTTCTTATTTACCTCTTCAAACTGAAGAGTTCAGTCTCTTCACAGTGCAACTATCTTTAGGGTTTTCCTTTTTCTTTCTTTTATGTATTTCTTGAAAAAACTGGTAACCAAAATTGTACAACGGGATTTCTATGCGAATGCACATTTTTATTACCTTTACCTCCCTGTTCATATCCAAGTGCCTGCAGACTACAACTAGGTCCAATTAGAGCAGTGCTTTTAGAGAAAGGTATATAATTAACTCCCTGAAACAATTCCTGGATTATAACAGATAGCTTAGAGATCATTATTTTAAGGGTAGTTCGGTTATTATGTAAATGGATCACCTATATAGTACATAGAATGTCACTATTCAGTTTTCAAATTCTTTGTAGTTTTTATACCTTGCCATTTTCAACACTTTGAAGAACCTGTGTTACTACTCATCATCCATGTTTCCCAGGCACCTAATTTCAGATCACTGAGGAACTGTGATAAATCAGACTACAGACTTCTGAAACAGCTGGTAACCATTCCTACTTCCCTATCTCTAAGCCAGTTTTCTAAACATGAAAAGGCATTCTCTCATTTTCTTTTTTGTTTCAAACAGGGCTTCTGTGTAGCTTCTGAAAGCTTACATAAATGCTTATTATTTCAATGAATGCTAGTAAATCAGCCCACTATGAATTTCCAAAAAGGTTAAATGGTCAGCACTCCCTTTTTAAAAGATTTCATTAACCATTCTAAGATGGAAATGAGATTCTTCAGACTACAATTCTTAAAGTTGAGATTATCATGCAAATTTTATGCACATTTTAAAACAAACCACTTAAAAAATTTCTAACCTTTCCCTAAAGAGGAGCTACTTTTAATTTCTTCAATGCTCTTGAAGGGTTGAGGATGGCAAGAAAGCACAGTAGCTACTGGCTAATTTTCTTTTACTATGATGTGAAGAAAGTAAGGCACGGTGGTGGTGGTACTTATGGGGTGGGGGGATGCATCCTAGACGTACAATCAGAAAACCTGAGTTTGACCCCAGTAGTGTGACCTACTAGCTTTGTGACCTCGGGCAAATATTTAACCTATTTGAGCTGGTTTCTCCATCAGTGAAAAGCATCTAAGGACATCAAATTCACACAGCTATTGAGAACGAAATGAGATAATATATGTTAATGAGCCTTATGAGGTTAAAAAAACAAACACTCCATAGGAATTTAAAGCATTATTATGACAGAATTTCTGTCTCCATTTTGGCCCCACCAATTCACATTTTCTCACTTGAGTTTCTGCAAGATGTATGTATAAATGTCACATGTTTCCAGTGTTATTTGGACCTAATTAGTTAAAAAACAAAAGCACCTTTCCTTTTGACTTTCTCAGTTATGTACTTTTTATGGGGTGTGGGAGAAGAGCTGTTTGCAGTGGGGGAATAGAGGATAGGAAGGAGATACATCAAACATCTTCTTGGGTAATAAATACAGAATTTTCTGAAGTGTTTAGACTTTTCTTCTTTGTATATTATTTAATTTTGAAACTATTTCTTAATTTTTTACTTAGTACTTTTATCATAATTGTTTTCTTTTAAAAATATTCTGTTAAATAACTTATCCCCCCAGAGCTGTGACCTCATTGCTGTCACAGGTCTAATGTGTTGCACTGGTCTAAGAGCGCTGTTCTCTATCTGCATCGGAAAAGAAAGCTAAGGCGATAGGGAACAGTCTTATAACCCAGGAAGTTACAGGTGGTCTTAGAACAAAGTACCTAACTCTTAGCTGATTCTTTTACTTACTAAATTATTACTAAAAATTTAAAGAAGCTCAGAATAAATTGATGCTATTTCAGGGAGTTTTTTCTTTTTGAGTACATACATTTATGTCCGTCCCCAGAACCTTCATCTGCAGCATACGGTTCTGCTTTGAAATACATGTACTGTATTTCTCCCCTACTCTTGCCACTCTCATCATATTCACTATCAGTTCCAGAGTCTTCTTCTGCTGTATCCCACGTCTCTTTTTTCCCTTCATTTGCTTTAGTTCTTCTACTACTCGTGATGCTATGAGAGTCAAGTCCATTAGCCAAAGGGATTTGAGCATTATCGGCATTGCACAAGGTATCACTGCTATGACTGGAGCTTAGAATATCACTGTCCACTGAACTTGTACTCCTGTCATTATTCACATCTGAGTCTGATCGTTCTTCAGACTGAAAATTTTCAGGATCAGAAGTCTGAATATGCTGCTCAAGTTCTCTATTTTCCACTGATGCTGAAGAGTCTCTCTCATTAAGAGGTGATTCAATGTTTTCAAATTCACTTGTCTCAGTACTTTTGCTGCTGTCCCCATTATCTCCATCTTGCTGCTGCTGTAGTGACAAGCTTTTGAGTTTCTCAGTGCTTTCTTCTAGAATAGCTTCCACAGACTTTAGGTTCCCCACAGGTCCTTTGACTCTTTCACAATCATCATCCACATTACCAGAATCACCCCCGGCTTTCTGGTACGCTGTCCTTTTGGAGTAAGATCCTGGGGATTGTTCAGGTAACAAAACAAATAATCTGATTGTGTTTGCATGCCGATCCAGGAGTTTCCATAAATGAGAGTCTGTAAAGGCCATTTGATAATCCAAAGTCTCAGAACTTTCAACAAACACCTAAATAGTAAGTCAAAGAGTTATATTATATCATTAATTTTAGTGACATTCTCATTCACTATAAGGATAATATCACATCGATACCAGGCAGTACATAAGTTATTAATTTTGGGATAATAATGATTCTAAAGGACACATGCATTGCTTTTGGAAACTATACAAAATAAATATAATTTTCATATGTCTTTATAATTAGTCATAAAACTGTGCTAAGACAGACAGATCACACACAAGCAGATATTTTCTGGTTTGTTCATTTTCAGAAAATTTCTGTATCTATCTACATCTTGCTTTTTAGGAAATCAAAGCTTAGCATGACTACAGACGCCTGAGGAATGCAAGACCAAAACCTACATTACAGAAAAATACCTAATGGACAAGTGATTTGATTCTATAGCAAATTAAACATGCAGGGGAATCTTTAGATTAAAATAAACTTGAGAGGTGTATTATGAACTTTATTTGGACCCTGATTTAAACAGGCAAATCCTATTGGAGAAAAAAATTTTTATAAAATAATCAGGGAAGTTTGAACACTGACTAAGCTACTGGTTGATATTAAGGCATTTCTGTTAATTTTTTAGGTATAATAATGTAATTATAGTTATGCTTTTAAAAAGACTTCTCATCTTTTACAGATATATATTCAGATTACTTATAGATGAAATAACATGATGCTGGGATGTTTTTCAAGTAAACTGGGGAAGTAGGTGACTGAATACAGATGAAACAAGAGCTGGCAATTATAGAAGTTGGGTGATGAGTACAGAGGGGTTCATTCACTATTCTATTTCTGTATATGCTTGAAATTTTCCATAATAAAGTTTAAAAAATTAAATGCATTTATACAAATTTGGCAATTACAAATAGTGTTCTGAGTTTTGCATAGAAATATAATTATTATTCAATAAATCTTACATATCAGGACTAATAGCCAGCCTGTGGGGGGAAAAAAAAATCTGCCCCACTCCTTACCCTAAAACCAATATTAAGGTGGATTAGAGATTTTAAAGTTACACACACATACACTACACAACAGTATTAGAGGAAAAGAGAGGTAAATGAAAATTACACATTGGATTTATAAAAACAATACTAAAAATGGTTAAGTAAGATAAAAGACAAAGATGAATAAGACTGGAAAAGGTGATAAATAAAAGATGACAAACAAGGAAATTTTTGAGTGAAATTCGTCTAGACTAAACCAATCACGTTAGGAACAAACACATAGGAAAAATGAGAAATAATGAAACACATAATGATATAAAGAAATGAAACAAAAATATCAACATGAACTTTCTCTTTTCTACCAGAGATAAATGAGTATGCAAAGAAAATAATGTTGGGTGAAGCCAATATGATAATTTTCTCTATACTAGGTATGCCTCTCGCTTTCACCATGAAGTACTATATCATGGGAAAAGCTCAAAAATGAATAAAATTCAGAGGACATAACCATCATGGATAAAAATGGTCATGAAGGCTTCACCAAAGAGGCCAGACTAATCTGGGGCTTGAAAAAATGTAGGGAGAAGGAAAGGAACACTCCCGGCGGGGGTAGCTCATGAACAAGGCAGAGAGGAGAACCAATGAGACTGACTCAGAGGACAGACAGAAGCCTGGCCTGACTACAAAGAAAGGTAATTATTGGGAGGATGAGAGAATTTAAAGGTTGGTAGCCCTAGAGGTTGGGTTTATAATGTTAAACTTAATTTCATTTGTTATTACCAGCACAGAAAATAGTAATGAAAAAGTAAGAGATACCTTGTTACTCCTAAAAAACCCTTCAGCTTTCAGGGTTTTACTGGGCACAGTGAGAAGACGCAAATCATTGTAGCAGCGTTCCAGCACTATTCTCATTGTTTCAGCAGGTAAATGAATGGCCTATAATGAAAGTAACTTAATTAAATAAAGTACTCTTTTGGGAATAATTCTGCTTGACTTGGAAATATGAGAAAATAATACAATAATGAGTTCTTAAAAATAGAAGAAAGAAAATTAAGAGAAAAATAATCTTAGTATATGTTTAAAAAATTTTTAAGAATCTATATGGAAAAATTTTAGTCTCATTCATTAATTATGATATAAATTAGGACAACAAAGTATAGCTCATAAAAGTATTCTTTGAAATGATTTTAAAGGTAATTTTTCACTAAAAATTCTATTCCTCTCAAACTTACAAAGAAATGAAGGGATTTGATTTCAAAGAAATAAAATAATTGACTTTAAGAGCTGATATCAAATGAACATCTTTAACCTCTTGACTTTTGATGGGTTCTTTCGAATTCTTTGAGTGGTTGATACTTTTACTAACTCAATTTTCTTCTGTATAAAATGAAATTAAATTAGGAGGTATAATTTAAAATTATTCTAGAATTTCGTGTCCTTAAGTTTTGGTGTTATTTTACAAATTTCACATAAAATGAACAGATTAAAATAATTTATATTTTAAAAAACAAAACTGGTTTTCAATACAACTAATGGTAACTAATTCTTAGGCAGTCTATAGCTTAAATACTATTTCTTGGCACAAGGTTTTGTGACTGCTTCATCTTCACAGACATATTTTTCCCCAACAAAATTATCAGCTTCTTTAGGAAAGGGAATGTCATGTGTTTCTTTCGTATTCTACCTCAGTGCTCATACTTTAGATTAAACTGTAATACAGAGCAATTATAGTAATGTAGTCTTTTTATGAACAATTTAATCATAAAATATGGTTTCACTATATGATTTGTTTTCTCTAATTGTTACTTTTACAAAAATGGTTGAAGTCATTTTTTTAACATAATAATTAAAACCCAGCTTTTATAATACTTTATAAATTTTTTTTTTCATGGAGCACTTGTTTGTTTTATTAACATTTACAACTACCTGTTAAGAGGCACTGAAATCCTTGGTGAGATAAAAGACAAGACTACCATAAGATGAGTGACGGGAAACTAGATTCAACTCCTTGACTTGTGATTGCTGTACAATTTCCATTACACCCAGGGATCTTAATGTGGGGTTTAGGAACCCTGCAAAATTTTGCCTGTGTTTGTGTGCTCAGTGTTCTACAGAGTACAGACCCCCCGAAAGCATAATAAACATTACTCTGCAAAGACCTACTGTGTGAATGTTTTCATCATGTTTTCCAGCTCAGAAGTTCTGAATGAGCTTTTACGTTCTTTATCATTAACTCACACATAATGTGGCCAATATTTATCCCACCACCTTCCATGTCAAATCTGCTCCCCAACCGTATCCTTTTGTCTCTATTAATATATCACTATCTTTGTGGTTACCGAAGTTTGAAACTCCTCAGGTCATCTGTGCTCCTGCCTTACTCCAACATTTACCAATCACAAACACTACAGATTCTATTTACTCAAGCATTCTTGCAATCTGTACCTTTTCTCATCTCTAGGTATATACCTTAACCTAAATTATTTCAACAATCTCCTCATCTACCTTCCTGACACCTCTCTTAATCTATTTGGAACACTAGTCTAGTGTTAGCAGACTTCCCATTGAGCTCATCGTACCAATGTCATACTTAGAAAAACAAAAAAACTGCTTGCTATTGCCTATATCAAACAGAGGCCAACTTTTATGTTTGCCATTTAAAAGCCCTCCATGAAATAACTGAAGATACATTTCCAGGGCTCTTTACAATGATCTAGCCAAACATGTCGTTGTTTTATACATGTATCTCATATTTTCTTACTTCAACCCTTTGGTCAATCTGTTTCTTCTCTTTGAGTGTCCTTCTCTCCTAACTATAGCTGTCTTGAGAGAGAAATACTGGCTTCTAAAAGTAAACACTGATTCCTGTATCTTACTCATAACTATCACACAGTGCTTTGTACAGAGCAGGCACTCAAAAATATTCACTAACCAATTTTAAACTTACCTTTGAAATAAGTTGTTTGAACTCTGTAACTGTTTGATTTAAGTAAGCACGAACAGTGACAGGAGCAGCTACAGATTCTGCCTTTAGATCAACAACGTGAACTTTCACCATCACTTCTGTCACATTTGAAAAAAATGAAAACGTAAATGGAGGTTAATTTTAAAAATGTATTTCGCATGAGTAATGTATTTTTAGTATGTTTCTAATAGATGGTAAAGATAACATTTTTTTCTAGTTTTCAAAATGGTAGATGTATAATACGTTACACATTAACATGTTGTCACTTGTGCAATCTGTCACATTACAAACATATATAAAGATATGGAAATGAGCCTAAAAAAAAGTTCTAGATCTCTTAAAAAGTGACAAAAGTCAAAATGTGATTTTTAAAAATACATGGTTTGAGACTTCCACTCAAGTTGGCAGCATAGGTAAATATGGCTCGCCTCCTCACACAAACACATCAAAATTACAACTAAAATATAGAACAACTATTACTCAGAACTGTCAGAAATCGAGTTGAATGGAACTCTAACAATTATGGAGTTAAAGAAATCACATCCACCCAGACTGGTAGGAGAGGCAGAATGCAGGAAAAGGCTGGCCCCAAATCCACATGTGGTAGACAAAAATTTGGGAGGGACATCTCAGGAGCAAGGAGTCCTAGCCCCACACCAGGCCTCCCAGCCCAAGCTTTCAGTATCAGGAAGACAAGACCCCATAACTGCTGGCTGCAAAAACCAGCAGGGATTGAGTCAGTGGAAGAAATTTCTGGAGTCCCAATGAGCGCCTCTTAAAGAGACCATGCACAAACTTAATCAGACTCGCTCTCTCTGAACTCCAGCACCAGGGTAGCAACCAGAAACACACTAGTGGCATATAGGGAGAAAGTGAAGTGTCTGGCATCAAGGTGAGAGCTGGGGACAGCTTTCTCAGACAGAAAGGCGGGCCATTGTGCCTGTTCTGACCACTCCTGAGACTCCATCAACCTAGCTAACAGTGTTTGCCCCATCCTGGAGATCCCCAGAAACTCCATCCCACCCCATCCAACTTACCCCACCCAAGCTGCTTTTCCATATGAATGGCTGGTCTTGACTCATGCTTTACAACTTCCTAAATCCTCTCAAGCAAGCAATAATTAGCCTCAGGAAGCCAGTAGCGTCATCTCCCCTCCCCCACCCCATACCTCTTGCTAAGAGGCCCCAGGCCCAGTGCTAGCAGCAATCAGCCTACATTCACAGTTTGACTTTGCCTGGGAATCTCCAAGTCCAGCACAAGTAAGAGCCATCCCAGATTGCTTTATAGCTCAGGCAGGGTGGCCCCAGGGAAAACAGGTCAGCCCTGACCTTGGCCTGCATCACATGGGGAAACCCCAGAGCCTGAGCACCCAGTAGACGGCTACGGATTACATGGGAGTGCCACTACCCTTCCTCAGCACAGCTAATTCTCCAGGGAGAGTGGAGGTAGGTGGTCAGTGTTCACAGCAATTCCTTGCAGCTGACTGGCCTGGTTAAATCCCTCCTACTGACCTGCCCACAGCAATCAAGGCTCAACTACAAGAGGGGGGTGTATACAGCCCACAGGAAGGGTACACCTTGAGTATCCAGCTTGGGTGATAGCGGAGGTTGTGCCACTGGACTCTACAGGACACCTACTACATTAGGCCACACTACCAAGGCATGGAGTCACAGCAGCTCTACCTAATACATAGAAACAAATACAGGGAAGCTGCCAAAATGAGGAGACAAAGGAACGTGACCCAAATGAAAGAACAGATCAAAACTCCAGAAAAAGAACTAAACAAAATGGAGATAAGTAACCTAACGAATACAGAGCTCAAAACACTGGTTATAAGGATGCTCCAGGAACTTAGTGAGGATCTCAACAGCATAAAAAAGATCCAGTCAGAAATGAAGGATACACTAATTGAAATAAAGAACAATTTACAGGGAAACAGCAGGGTGAATGCAGCCAAGAATCAAATCAATGATTTGGAACAATAAGGAAGCAAAAAAAAAAAATCAATCAGGACAACAAGAAAAAAGAATCCAAAAAAATGAAGATAGTGTAAGCGGTCTCTGGGAAAACTTCAAGCGATCCAACCTTTTCATCATAGGGGTGCCAGAAGGAGAAGAGAAAGAGCAAGAAATTGGAAATCTATTTGAAAAAAAACTGAAAGAAAAGTTCTCTAATTTGGTGAAGGAAATAGACATGCAAGTTCAGGAAGCACAGAGAACCCCAAACAAGATGGATGCAAAGAGGCTCACTCTAAGACATATCATAATTAAAATGCTGAAGGTTAAATATAAGGAGAGAATCTTAAAAGTAGCAAGAGAAAAGCAGTTAGTTACCTACAAGGGAGTTACCATAAGACTGTCAGCTGATTTCTCTAAAGAAACTTTGCAGGATAGAGGGACTGGCAAAAAATATTCAAAGTCATGAAAAGCAGGGACTGAAAGCCAAGACTGTTCTACCCAGCAAAGATATTATTTAGAATTAAAGGGCGGATAAAGGGCTTCTCAGACAAGAAAAAACTAAAGGAGTTCATCACCATCAAACCATTATTATATGAAATGTTAAAGGAACTTATTTAAGAAAAAGAGGATCAAAATTATGAACCATAAAATGGCACAAATATATATCTATCAACAACTGAATCTAAAAAACAAACTAATCAAACAAGAAGAACACAGAGAGCATCATGAATATGGAGAGCATTTTGATGGTTGCCAGATGGGAAGTGGTATGGTGGAATGGGTGAAGAGGTCAGGGGATTAAGAAGTACAAATATGTAGTTACAGAATAGCCACGGGGATATAAAATACAGCATAGGAAATGGAGTAGCCAAAGAACGTATAAGTATGACCCATGGACATGAACAATGGTGAGGAGATTGCCTGAGGGACTGGGCAGTGCCGAGTGGAGAGAGGTAAAGGGGAAAAGTTGGGACAACTATAATAGCATAATCATCAATAAAACATAATAAAAAAATAAAAATATGTGCTTTGTTGCCTTATAAAACACAACATCACTGTCAAATTTATTAAGCATATTAAACATATATTTTGAAAGTTCCAAAATATGGACCCAAACCACAACATTAAATAAATATAAATAGCTAGAGAATACAAAATAGTAAAGGGGACATAGAGCGGTACTTGCTTTTGAATAATCTTCACTAAACATTCAAGACTTTGTTTATAAGTTTTACAATTCACACTCACATTTAGAGTTCTCTTTTAAAAAAGTGGTTTTATTGCTGACTCATGTTCTTCTTTGATAATAATTTTTGCTATCTAGCTCAAAAATAATCTGCAAGAAAAGGCTCCAAAGGAACTCTTTACAGATAGGGCTGAGTCTGACTGAAGAAGAATACCACACTTAATCTTTGGAAAGAGGTGTCTTCATTTAAAAAAGCAGGTGCACAGGGTCCATAGAGGAACACAATTTGAAAGGGTAGAAGAAATTTTTGTAAATTCAGCTTTTAGAAATAAAAGTAGAGAACATAAGCCTGATTTCTGATTAACAACCAACACCAGGGAATTAAGGTCAAGACAACAACAGTAAGAATTTGATAAAAAATTTTTAAACATTTTGATTCTGCCCTATTTGTTATAGTTTAAATATAATGATTACTAGAAAATTTTGGACATGTAACCTTCTTCAAGGATGACTTTGGGTAAAGCTCTCGGCATAGTATTTTGCTTTTCAGGTCAGTTTCAAAGAAAAAAAACCCTTCAAATACTGAGAAATATGACAGATTTAATAAAAACAAAAAAGGCTGAAGTCCCTGGAACCTCAGAAATGGGGAGGAAGGAGAAAAATTTAAAAGGTTGGCAGTAATGGGCTATGAAACCATTTGTTCAAGGAGACCTTGAAAAACGGACTCCGCTTCTAAGACTTTATGGGAACATATGTTTTTTGGCCCAGGGTTCTTTATAAATCCCTCCCGCCACACACCCCCCTGGGTGTGTGGCGGGAGGGATTATTCAATACTGAAGAAAAATCCCACTGAACACTGTTGTTTTTTAAATTTTGTGTACAGCTCTTTGAAAGTAATCTAGAATTTAATTCCAAGCTTGATGCTGACTACTTTGCAACCTATCAAAACTATTTTAAGAACATACAAAACATTTTAAGAAGATAGGAATAATTAAATTCATTTCTATAAATACAAAATTTTACAAAAATTTTAAGTCCAGTGCTACTCAAAATACTGTGAAATTTCTTACCCCCAGGTTTATAAGACTGAAAAACTTGGTCAGGTTTTCTTGTCTCCAACAGCAGATCAAACATGTATGTTGACTTGACTCCGCCTAGTAGAAGTCCCATTGGTGTATCTTCTTCTCCTTCATATGACCGTTCAAGATAATCGTGAAACTCATCATATTTAACAAGGCGACAACAATCCATGGGTATTATCTCTTCTAAATCCATCATCTAAAAGAAAATGACCCCCAAGAAAAAAGAAAAATATATAATGTTTTATTCTGATGTGTAAATGCACTCACATTTAGAGTTCTCTTTTTTAACATCTCTTAATAGGTCCTAACAAACACAAAACCCGTGTTTACGATTTGCATCAAAGCTCAAAGAAATCAAGGTTAAAGGCACAACTTAAATGCTACTTTTAAATAACCACATTTCACTATCTCTTAAATCATACAACCTATGCACTAACATATTTTAAAGACTATTTTGTTTTAAAAAGTTAACATTCTACACTTTAGATGGGACTCAAAATCAGTGTAAGCTATTGCTCTATAACCACTAAACTGGAAACATAAGGAAAAAAACCATCAACTAGAATAGTACCTTTTGGTTTCTTAATCCAATTTGGAAAAGAATTGGTAACTCATGTATCAGGTAACCATCTTCTAAGTAGAGGAGGGCAGGATGCCTCTTAAAACTACCATAAAAGCTGTAACTTCTGTGCCTCCCAAGTGCTCCCCCATTCCTCGTTGGACTATCCCCTTCAATATTAGTCTCCAGAATACCTACAGCTCAGGGCACAGAATATACTATCATAAAACTTCCCTCTATCCCATGTTGCTAGTAGATAGCATGCCTGGATGCAACATCTCTTACACTGGAAATGAACCTCCTGGAGAAACACAGAAACCTCATTTAAGTTTTGTGATTGTGACTTCAAAGAAAAACAGGTGTGTCCTCATTGACATCTACTCAACCTCCCTCTCATCCCCAAAGATGAGCTCTATTTTTGGTACATAAGGTTGATGTATTTCTCTGTTCTGTTCTGTTTGATTCTTTCTATTTGCAAACTTTTACTTCCTATTTTTAAGACAATAGTTTTTTCTTCATGCATTACAAACTGATGGAATACAAACTGCCCTTACTGCTATCGCTGATTGATCTTGCTGTGCAAAACTGTTTCATAAAGACATTTTCTCCATTTTAGTCTAATTTGGTCTCACTATGGTCTTGCAATGATGTCAATATGTTTAAAGGATTTTTACTTTAATAAGGTAAATCCAGAGCCATCCATCCATCCATTTTATTCTTTGTTCATTTACGTACTTTACTCATTCACCTAACTTTATAATTTTGACTCTCCTACATACTAGGCAAAACTATTGAAAATGAAATCATGAACTAAACCAAAACACTCTTCACCCTAGTAAGTGCTTACAGTTTAGTGAGCAACAGTGACATTAATTAAGTCACAGAACATAAATTTTCAATACTGATTTCTGTGAAGGGTCAGGTACCTTAAAAAGAGTGGATCTCAAACTTTAGTATGCTTAAAAAATTATCTGAGGTAATTGTTTAAAATGCATATTTCTAGGCACCAACACAGAAATTCAGAGTTATTTGCAGGAATTAGTTTTTTTAATAGGAATGTGACTCTGGGGCAGGTTGTGCCGAATCACATTTTGAGAAACAATGTCAGCTATCGTGTGTACTATTTTCTATTTCTCACAGTGGTTCTGATATAATAAGTAACGTAATTTGGTATACAATTATTTCTATAGGTAATGACTGCTTAATTTCAGTCAAATGATGTTAATGTTTATAGAAAAGGGCAAAAAATTTTAATTGGCCAAGTATCACAGGTGAAGCTTAGAATAATTTGGTTAAAGAATGCTTCCCTTTCTCTTTGCCTTTCAAAACCCACTAAAGGCTTTGCATTATTCTTAGAAAATGCAAACTTCTATTCCTGAAGTCTCTAATTTCAGATTATGCTTCTCTATTTTCATTCAAGACAATCAAAACCTAACACTCCTTTTTTTTGTTTTTCAGTTTCTTGATCATGCCAAGCACTTCCTCACATCAGTATTTATACACACTGTTACCTCTAGTTAAAATACTCTTCCCCCAACTTCTTGCATAGCTGGCTCCTTCCCATGGTGAAAGTTTCAGAATAAATAACCTCAATATATTACTCATTTACTTGATAGCATCTAAACAATAAAATATTTGCAAATTTTGGTGTTTAAATATTTTTTGTCTGTCTCTTTTTCCCAGTGGATTACGAACTCAATGAGTGCAGTAAGCACATCTTGTTCACTCCAGTACCATAAACACCTTATGTTGCCTTGTGCACTCTAGTGTCTCTGACGTCTCATGTGGTGGGCACTCAATAAAATACCTGCTAAACGCATGTAAAGAATAATAAATATTCTTGTGAGAAATTTCTCAGTACCAACTGAGTATGTTTCAAAAAAGAGGTATAACCTACACTTTTAAAAAGATACATGATTAAAAAAAAGAGCTATCAACATTATTGCAAGTGCTTATATTACTATTAACTATAATAAACAACCTTGGAAAACATGTTAAATAACATGTATTAACATGCAGACCAATAGCATGTTAAAACATTATTGATCTAAGATATCAATAATTAAATGCTAACAGTGCAATTAAACATACCTTGTAAGCCATTTCTACTGCTTCCTTTAATGTCTTATCCTTATGAACCTCCAATTTATTTTCCATCATTACTTGTTTCACAGGATGCAAACAGAACAATTTTATCTAGAAATTGTAAAATATCATCATCAACTCAGCAGGTCGGAAGTTAAAGCTTAATTCTTTTGAAGGCAGCATTTTTTTCCCTAATAGTCAAAAAACTAATTTTTTAAAAAACATAATTGGGATTCTTCTCTCTGGTGTCTTTTTCGTACTTAATAATTGATAGTGACTATATCTCATGTTATTAAAAAATCTAAAAACATCAATTTTAACAAGTTTATGATTATTTTTAAGCATATGTCATAATTTATATAATCATTCCCCCACTAATATACATTCAGGTTGTTTCCAATTTTTCCCCGGTTTGGAAAATACTGTGATGAATCCCTGTGGTCAAAATTTTACAGCATCTGTAATTATATCACTAGGTAATATTTGCTTAAGAGAATTATATATACAATAATATGAATCTGACTAAGGTTCTTGATAAATTCTACTCAATATCTATGAAGAAAAGTTTTAATTTATTCTTTTTGTAGCAGAATGAGACAATGTTCACCTTACTGTAAATTCACCAGTACTGAGTATTATCACGTTAGTGTTTTTTAATGCATATTACGAAATTATATCTTACCTCAGTAATATAGTTGGTTACACTGGTTAATGATCATGACAGCATAACTATCAACAGAATCAACCCAATTAGTTACCTATGAGAGTTGCAGTTAAGCAAACTTCAATAGCACTTTTTAATTAAAAGTAAAATTATGAAATCTAACCTTGCATGTGTTGCGCTCGATTTCTCGTTGCCTCTTTTCTTGTTCTTCCAATTCTCTCTCTCTCTGCACCAATTTTTTAATATGTTCTGGATATTCATCTACTTCTAGAAATTCTATTAATAATAAAAATGGTATGACTGTTAACTGAAATTGAGCTTTCTGTATTTAATTTTGTTCTGTGTTCCCATTGTATATAATTCTACTATACCTCTCATCAAAATACATCTCAGTTACATAAGTCTCTCCATTTGAAACATGAGCTTCTTCCAGACAAGGGTAAAGAAGTAGTTAATAATAACACATGATTAGGTCTCATATTTTAAAAAGACATATATTTACCCATAATAGCTCCTGGCTCCAGGACAACTCTACGTATATTAATATTTTTAGAATAAAAAATGTTTCTCTGAAACTTGGAAATAAAACTATTTCTGATTTCAAATCACATTATCACCATAAAATTATGTGACTGTGGGCAAGTTTACTTCTCCAGACCTTGGTTTCTTCAGCTTATTACCAGCACCTGCCCGCCCAGTTATTATCCGGGATGTAATAAAATGTAATAAATGCTGTTGCTAGTGCTACTACTGCAAATGCTATTTATTTATCATTCCCTAATACAATTACCCCTTCTTTGTTTTTAAAGTAGTCTTTTAGTTGCCCTCTAAACAAAGAATTTCATATGTAACTGAAGGATTAAGTGACATTATGAGGTTATGACACTGTTTAATAAAACCAATGATTATTAAGTATTAAATGAGAACAATTTTATATTTAAAAATCATGCCTCTTGTAAAAGGTAAAAATCTACTGTTCTTAGAAGTGAACTCTAATTCTAAAAATATTCCATGTCATACACATAGCGCCCTCTGGTGCTTCAGCACAAACCCAGAGCCAGGGCCGTGAATAGAAGAGCTGAGTTACGGTTCTACTGGAAATAATGGGGAATGCTGGGTGCTAGGGAGGACACGTGAACAACAATCCCGGCTCTGCCTCCACCTAGCTATGACATTGCACAAGTTACTTTTGGGGTTTTATCAAATGATTACTTCTCCTCTAAAATCTTTGTTCTAAAATGATTTCTTCTTACAATTTCCTTTCTTTTCATTAATTCTACAATAAATTATTGATAAGCCACTATATGACTGACTCTGGACTATACTTTTGGTAAAAAGATGAGTAAGTCCTAAGTCTTGCACCAAGTGACTTCACAATCTAATGAGGGTTACAAAAATGTAAATAAAGCATTATACTGCTTCAAAAAGATTTACTCATAGTATGGTAGTTTCTACATAAAGAAAATGTGTTAAAATCGATGACTGAAAATATTTTAATTATGAAAAGAATATAAGCGAACATCATCTGTGTATATAACTATTTACATGCACAAACACACACCTCTACTTTTTGTAATACTGCTTTAGTCAGAGTTAGCAAGTTAGCTTTAGTCAGGAACTGTAATTTTTTAAATAATTACAAAAAAAAAGACAACCTATCTTGCTTTGTATACAAGATTATCTGGGGGGAATGCTTAATAAAATTAAAATATAATAAAGGAGGCTTATTAGACTTATAAAACCTTACTTGCTTTTTAAGCAAACAGCAAAGATATTTAATTCTAGTTCTTAAGAAAATTTCTAGAATGTTAAGTGGTAAGTTTATTCCATCTGTGGTCCCCGTTCAATGCATTTAGATACTAAATATCCAAAAAGATTATAATAGAAAAAAAATAATAGCTAAATTTGAGTTTTTACTATGTAACAGACATGATGCTAAATGCTTAAAATATGTTACCTCATTTAATTTGTTAAAAACAACCCTATAAAATACAGTAAGTATTCCTATTTTATAGATGTGGAAAGTAAGACTTAGAATAGTTAAATAACTTGGTCTAGGGTATGCACCTGGTGAGTTACGACTGCTACACAGGCCTGGAGGTTATTATCACTAAAACAAACTGCATATAATACAATCTTACTGCAAACAAATATCCAGTTTATTCAATGTAAAGTTTTGCCTTTTAATGTATTAAAAAACAGTTCATTTTTTCCCAAGTATTTTTTACCAGTTGGTATTCTCTTTTAACAGTCTTTATAATTAATTCTTCTGTGCATAAAAAGAACGTGATTGTCCTATCAGTTAAAAGTGGTTATCTGGGTTTGTAAAACTTGCAAAAGAAATTAATTTATACTACAGATTAAAATCAAATAACTATATGTTAACATACTTGCATTTCTTGCTGGATCCTTCAGTCTATATATCAGCATATATGCATTTGTGGAGCTAGTAGAAATACAAAAAACGATTAATGGGGACAAAAAGTAGATTGGAAAGATTACATTTCCTAGCATCAAATATTTATTTAAAATATCTTTTGTTTCAATTAGAAAGTCACGAAACTGTTCTCAAACAGGTTCACATTTAAAACATTCTAGAAAAGAAAAATCTACTTTACTTTTACTGATACATTTATGAGAAGATTCCATACCTCCTCTTGGTAACAGTAAAGGTTTAAAAAAACCTGTGTCCTAGAATGATTACTATAGTTAAGTGAGGAGCCAGCAATTTTTTTCTGAAAAGGGCCAGATAGTAAAAGTATGATTTGTGTTGCAATTACCTAACTCTGCTGTTGTACTGCAATAAGGTCAACACACAATACTTAAACAAATGAGTATGGTGGTGTTTCAATAAAACTTTACTTCCAAAAACTAGAATTAGACTGGATTTGGCCCATGGGTTATAGTTTGTCAACCTCTAGGTTAATCTTTTTTAATGGTGAAAAATGCTGAGAACCTATAATTAATTTATAAACACTAAAAATTATGAAGTTATTTACCTTGCAAAAGCACTGGAGTAATACCCTCTGCTTCCTGAAGATCCACCATGTGTTTTCTTAATGTCTTCTTGCGTTATCTAAAAAGTTGTTACATTCTTTACTTTCTGGTAAAATCTATAACACCATTACTTTTATGGCTATATGGAACTGAATTTTTAACCTCAGTTAAATGGACCACAAAGATACCAATTCACAAAATTTAACCATAATCAGTGGCTGCTAGTGACCTATCAGTTCTCATGCTCCTAATGGGCCCATATGAAGGCTCAGGACAAGAAGAAAATTGGGAGTCTATCTCTGGAAACACTCAATGAACCCCAAACAAAACAAAATCAAGAAATAACATCAATAAGCAAAGCAGGAAATTTACTGAAAGTAAAGACAAACAGTTTGATTTGGTATGTGTCTTAAAATGCTTCACGGGAAACATTCAGTCTCCCATTCCAATAAACCCTGCCACTGACAGAAACACCCCTACTCTTGTCTTTTAGAATAATAATCTTTAAAAACCCTTACTTACCCTGCTGACATGTTGATCATTGAAGCTGTACCACTGATCATCACTGAATGACTTTATACAAGCATAATAATGACCACCAGCAGCACTCCCTGAATGAACCATAACGGAGAAGAGCTCATAGATCAAGGAATTCTAAGGGAAAAAAATAAAGGTAACTCAAGAACAGGAAAAACACAAAATCCTTATTTGTATATTTTCTATTCTCTATCAATACATAGTAAAGTAACATGTTAGATATCCTATACATTTACTAGAGATTCACTAAGATAATTAAAATGGCAAGTCACCATGTAATTTTACATACTACGAGCTTCGCAAATTTTACTCACTGTATCCCTTCACATTTTAATTATGCTACACCCTCTGGAACTATGCATATCTGAAATATAATTTTATTTATTTATGTAAAAAAGAAAATAATAGTCTGAAATTTGAGAAGTGTTAATATAAAACTAATCGCAAATAACTTGGTTTTTTTCAAATAAAATTCTATTTCCTTTACAAAGGAGATGAGGGATAGAATGATTTGCAACATCTAATGTATTTATGTAATATCTGTGATACAACTGTCTACTGACTTGACATCTTTCAGGTACGCAAAGTTGGTTCAAAATTAGAAAAGTAATCTATGTCAGCAATTTTCAACTTTTTTCATCTCATGGCACACATAAACTAATTACTAAAATTCTGTGGCACACCAAAAAATACATTTTTTGTCAGTCTGACAAAAAAAAGTATAATTTTGATCCATTCAAACTAGACAACTATTGTTTAAGCTGTTGTCATTTTTTATTTTGACAATCTAAGGGAAAAGAGGTCAGTGCCCCTGGCCAGTCAGGCATTGCATGTTTTAAAGATTCCCATGGCACACCAGTGTGCCACGGCACACCAGCTGAACTCACTGATCTATGCAATGTGGGTTAAAGAAGAAAAATTACATGATCATATCAACTGACCCAGAAACAGCATTTGACAAAATCCAATACCCATTTGTGATAAAAACTCTCTACAAACTGGGAATTGGGAAGCCTCAACCTGATAAAGAACATCTATAAAACACCTATAAGCCAATGTCATAATTAAAGATGGGAGGCTGACCCCGTTTCTCATGAGACTAGGAACAAGACTAGAATGTCCTCACTATCCTATTCAATATTGTAAGGGAAGTCCTACCTATTTTAATAAGCCAAGGAAACAAAAGACATAATTGTCTATAAAGAAAAACAGGCATGAGGTTGGATTTTGCTCTTAATCCAATGTACCAACCCTTACTTGAATGTAATGTTCTTTATACTAAGTTATAATGTATCCCCCACATTATTCATTTCATAGCAATTCACACTCATCTGTCTGCCCTCAAAGAAATAGGTAATTTTAAAAGGTAAAGGGTGATGGCGGTGGGAATACCGGTCTTGGTCTAAAAATAGACCAAGACCGGTATTTATGCACGTGAAACTCTATTCTCAAGTATTGCCAAAAAAAATCTGTATGTGTAATATGACTCTTAAGAGTGAGCTAGTGATCAGTTTTCATGCTAGTGATTCATATTCACACTGTGTTCAAGATAGTTGATCTGTAATTCCCCCCTCATTAAAGATTATATGAATGTGGAAGAAATGGTTTGATAAAATGTTAAAAATCATTGACACAGTGACAAAAAAGATTCTGCCCTAGAGATTATCCAGTTTTGTAGTTTTAAAATTATAACTCATGATTCAAGTTATAAAATTTTTTAAGTGTCTTAAGGGCTGTCATGGGGGTGGAAGGTGGAGGAGGAAGCAGAATGAGGGTTTTGTCTCTCCTCCATCTTAAAAAGATCAGTTCTGAGCAAGACCCAGGATGGTAGAGGAGCAGGTGGAAGCTACACTAACCTCCTCCCATGACCAATCTGGAATTACAACTAAATTGTAGAGAAATCATGTTGAATAAACAACTGAACACCAGCTGGAGAGAAGCCTTATAACAACGGATAGACAGAAGACACCACTTCACCACAGCATGGCCGGACTAACATACATACATACATACATACATACATAAATAAATAAATAAAATAAAAAGACCAGTTCAATTACTATTTCATAAAGGGTGCCATAGCCAGAATTTTAAAAATCAAAAGATCTAATGTTTTCATTTTGCTATATGAGAAAACCCTAAGACACAAGATATAGAGGCTTGCTGGGCGCAGGTCCTGATTACCACGGCCCTTACCATGCCGCCACCCCCCTTGCACACATAATCCCAGTTCAGCCTCCTAGAAATTAATGCTCCCACCTGGGAGTAGTTTCTCATAAGTTTAGTTATGATCACATAAATGCATAAAAAACAATACCTTAAAAAGCCTTAATTTTCAAAAATTAAACTTCTTTTAAAGAGAACTTTATCAGTCACACAGCTACATAATGACATACATCAGCCTAGAAATACATTATCCTCTCTTTCAACTAAAACCCACAAACTATTAAAGGTACCTTTTCAAGACCAGGTTTTGAAATCTTTTCAGTTCCACTATTGCTTTCAAGGCAGATCCCTTCATCGACCCCATCGTCATTGGAGAAGTCATTGCTCATCTGATCGCTGTGACAACTGCCTTCGTTTTCCGCTCCACTGTCAGTGCAACTTTCAGTCTGAGGAGATTTCTTAATAAAACATAATAATCTTACAATTAAAAACTAAATATAGGAAAATATATAAAACTCTTTATATGCTTTTTCACACAATTTAAGATATTACTGTTAATAAAAATACTTGTTATACTTTAAATTTAGTTTTTCTTTAAAAGACTTTAAAAAGTAAAACAAAAAAGTATATTTTAAAAATCATTTATATTAATTCCTTAAAATTCTAATACAACAAATCAGTGATTCAGAATTCTATTAAACCCAATTTATGTTTATAGTTGCAAAGTAATAATAAAAAATATTTCTTTCACCAAAATCAACAAAAGCAGAGAACCAAAGCTCCAAAATGAGCTTCTTTGTTCTCAAATCCCTAAAGAAGATCTTATCTTTCTTGAATAAAAAGTTCAATTCAGTTTATCATTGTGCTAGGTACTGTAGACAATTAGACAAGATGTATGTATCCTCAAGAATTTTATACTCTAGAATGTAGGAGGTGGAAATCTAACAACAGCAAATCATACTTTTTCATGCTTTTACGTTTTTTTTAAATCCCTACCATGCATAGTTAAATCGAAGAAATCTACTTCTAAGGCTTCTTTCTCCCTTTTCCTTTAATATTTTATATACGTATCTAAAATATTTTTATTTAAATAATTTAAGAATTCTCCTCTAAAGCATGGCATAGAAGTTCTTGAGTTAACCAACTAATATAAAATAAGCACCAATTTTTTGCCAAGAACTTTGCTGTAGAGACTGCATCTAACACATGGTCTTTATCCCTTTAGTTGGTTCAAGGAAAAATGAAGGTAAAAGCCTTTAGAACTCTACACTAAGTCCAAAGAGATCATTCCTGAAACTCCTTTAACTAAGCCAGAGGATCTTCTCTTTTCTTATCCCAAGAAATGAACTTACAACTTCCTAAAAGTTCCTGTCAAACTTTATACCTAGGTTTTCATCCCTTGAAAAACATCTCCTTTTACAATATTGGGTTGCTCAAAAGGTCCATTTAGTTTTTTTCTGTAAAATAAAAAACATTTTTCATTTTCACCAGTAACTTTTTGATTTGAATATTTTATGTCAGTTATCTCCCACATGGTAGAATGCTGGTTGCTCTCAAAGTCTCGATTTGATCTCTATCAACTCCAACTGGTCTACCTGACCGTGGAGCCTTGTCCCACAAGGAATCTCCAGCACGAAACTTCGCAGACCACTTCTGACACATTTGAGCAGTCACAGCACCTTCCCTATACACTGCACAAACCTTTTTTGCATTTCAGTTACATTTTTACCTTCCTTGTAATCAAGCATTGTATGCCAAAAATGTTGCTTATTTTCTTTAATCTTCGATATTAAAATGGCTACACAAAAATTCTCTAATTTTGATAATTTTTTTTAATGAATGCTGATATGACAACTGTCACAATACAACCTAACACAATTGTTTTGAATGAAGTTAAAGACAACTCAGTCCTTACAGAAAAAAGCCAACTGAACTTTTTGGCCAACCCAATATATTACGAATATACAGAAGACTGAAGTAATAATGACCTCTGAGAAGGAACCCTACAGTGATTATGTCTCCTCTGAAAGTCTGGTATACTTTGGGTGAATTTCCTAGCTTAAGCACAAGCATTTGAGATATTGTTTTAAACTAAACCTTTCAAAATATTACCTGGTCATAGGTATCATTTAAAGAACACCTACTAGAGCTATAAAAAGCCAATTATTATCCTTACTTTACAGACAAGAAAAGCGAGGCTCAGAAAAGTTGCTCTTTTACACCACATTGTCTCTTGGCACGTAACAACACTAAATAAAATTTGATGAATGTTTAACATTATTTTTTGAGCTTCTGGGAAAAGGCATTTTTACAACTATAGTAATAAATTCCAATCAGGAAAAACTGCTTCATGACAGAGAATTCTAAAGATTTATAACCCTAACAACTATGTTAAGTAATTGTAAATAATTTCCCATAATGAAATATTAAGAGTTTCCAAAAGAATACAGAGGAACATTATGAATCTTTTACTGGATAAGGAGAGAGAAACCAGAGAATTCAAGCATGTCATTGAGTGGAAGAAACTGATGAGCTTTACCCGTGTAGTTCGAAGTAACATTCTCAAACTATTTAAATAACATTTTAATTTTTAAAAGCTAATTACAAAAGCAATACAGACAAAATACCTTTCTTTCCTAGTTTTCTAATCTAGCCAATTTAAGAGCAGGCAAACCTTAAGACAGAATAACCCAGAAACCTTAATCCTTGAAAAAAACACTAAGACAAATAAAAGGAATTAAGGCTATCCTACCCAGTTTGCTTGTTCATTCATTCATATATATTTGTTCTCTGTTTGTTATGTACCACAAGTGTAGCCTACCTCTAGATTGGTTTGTATCAATAACTGAAAAAGTATGAAGCATAAGATTACCTCTCAAAGAAACAATGCCAGAGTTTTAGGGCTTTTTTGTCTTTTCAAATAATATGTTACTTTGATCAAAGAAGACTATTTGAAATATAATTTATTGTGGACACAGAAAGCTTATACAAAATTAGTTCTTTTTATAGAACCTGGTATTAGAAAATAGGAAAGGAAAAGCTTCCATCAAGAAAATAGTCTAGTGGGTAGAGGTGGAAGAGGGTATGGGGGGATAAATGGTAATAAAAATAAATAAACAGTCTAAACATCCGTGTTTAAGCTCTCCAAATAACTCTTTTAAACACGACTAACCAAATGGATTAATAAAAAAAATCTTATAATAAAAAATATAATAAATATTTACCTCATCTTCAACATCAATAAATGTACTCATATCTAGCTCTTCAGGAAATGTCATCCGATCATTCAATTTAATCCTGTGCATGGTTGTATAATCAAAATCAAACCTTTTCAATTGTAAGGTCAGCAGATAAGGGAAATGCAAAAACCGAAGACCCTAAAAAAGAGAGGTGGGCCTATTAAGTATTGACTATTACCTCAGTAATTGAGTATTAATTTCTACATGGCATCTACCTTTCTTGCATCACACTTCTTCTTACAACGTTCACAAAAATATTGATTTGGGCCATCCAGGATCTCTGGTTGAATAAACGCATGCAATGCTTCTTCCTAGTTAGAAAAAATTTTTTTCATAATTACTTAATTATATAATATTAATGACAAAGTCCTGAATATAAATGCATTATAATTACCAAAATACTTATAAATAGAATGGCTAGAAAATTAGCAACTCAAATTGCAAAAAGGAAAAATAAACAGAATCAATAAAATAATGTTATCATTATAAAAACTGAGCAAATATATGATTATTCCATTCTGTATGAGAGCTGTCTTTCCTAGTACTGCACATCAGTTAGCCATTTCTACCGAATTTTTATTAATTTTACATTGTGGTGTTTGCCTAAATAATCTAATAAAAATCCTCAGTCTTTAGGTTAAAAAGTAATTCCATATTCTTAGAAAAGCAATTCCATGTACCATTTCAATCTTCTTGTAAAAGGAGGCATTTTTAAACTGTACAGTAAATAACACAGAACTCTAAAGAATTCACACTATCCATACCCTTAAAAATCTAATAATCATCCTTAATCACTATATTTGGAGTCAATCAGTAATCCACCATTGCACTAGTATAAAGGTTGAAAAACACTGCAATCTTCTCACTGCATGTCAGATACTGCTACATGTGAAAATGTATAATGAGAACTCCTGGACTGTTCATCTAGCGGATTATGTTGTTCTCTTTTCTCCAAATAGCCTTAGGACAGAAGCAAGAAACTTAGTATGAACACTGTTAAAAAATCAGTGGGTATACAATTAATTTTTAATCAATATTTTTTCACAATAAAAATTAATTTTAGTTAATATAACATAAGACTGCACAATCTCAAATTTCATTTGATGTTCTCTCTTCACAAGATTTAAGCTGAAATACTGGCAATACATATCGATTACATATAAAGAAAAAAGTGGAATAATTAAGACAAAATATTTTCAAATATTTGTTGCTCCTCAAAAGACAGATACAGAGAGTTTGATCTGGCAAAATGGACTTAGTTGTAAGAGAGCTGGCAAAGCTTTTAAAACTACTATCCACATATTGTTTGATACAGCTCATTTTGCAATAAGATCAAAGATATGGAAAGGTATTTAAAATGCTTCTAACTTCAGCCATCTCCTATTTGTTCTCAAAACACAAAAGACCAAAGGTGGGGAGATCCATTAGTTGGGGGGGTTTCCACATGACCAAGCATTTTACTGGAAGTCACAGGAAAGAACAAATTTAGAAAATGATGTTTTTCTCTAAAGCACATTTTAAGCATAAAAAGACAAATGCCATAAAAACAACACAGTAAAAGACACTTGCATAGAAATCACATATACATATAGCTTAACATAGAATGACATCAAATTCATCATTTTCCAAATAGAGGTAATTTGAATTGGTAAAACAATATCTAAAAAAATACCAGAGCAGGAGTAAGGGGGGGAGCATTAAGGAGAAGAGGGAGACTGAAAAATTATCTGACTCTAATTCTACCTAACTACTGTGTGTACATACTGGTCTCTGGCTTATAGCTTATACCCAGAGTTTATCTTTTTCTTTTTTTTTAAACTTAGAGAAAAGTTTAAAGAACAGGAAATTCCCTTTAACCATTTACTCAGACTCACCAAGCATTAACCTTTTGCTACCTTTGCTTTATCATTATTCCACCTACATATACATTATGTATTGTCTCCAACCATTTGAGAGAGTAGGTTCACGCATCATGCTTTCCTCGTAAAACTTCGAGGTGACATTTTAAAAACAAGAATATTCTTAAACATTGGAGTTATCATTCAGAAAAATTTAAAGTGTTTTCTTCTGTCCATATTCCAATTCTGTCAATTATCCTAGTAACGTATTTCTTAATAGTATTTCTCCCCTTTCAGTACAGAATGGAATCCAGGATCACAGATTGCATTTGGATGGCTGCCTCTTCAACCAAAGCCTTTCTTTCATAACATTAGTATATTTTTTTTTGTGGAGGCCAGTTATTATACTTTAAAAAAAAAACCTCACCTGAGGACTTTTTTTCATTGCTTTTAGAAGGAGAGGAGGGAAGAGAAACACTGATGTGAGAGAGAAGCATCGACCAGTTGCCTCCCTTACGTGCATAGACCAGGGACTGAAGCCACAACACAGGTATGTGCCCTGACCAGGAATCAAACTGGAGACCTTTTGGTTACAGGATGATGCTCCAACCAATTGAGCCACACCAGTCAGGTCAAGGCCAGGTATTTTATAAAATGTTCCACAATTTGGGCTTCTCTGATGTTCCTCATGATTAGATTCAGATTATGCATGACTTTCTAGACTACTCTATGTCCTTTTTAAGGGTATCAGAGTCACAGACCATTATGTCCCTATCTTTACTGGTGATATTAGTAACTATAATCATGCTCAGAGTCTTGTTCACTTTGTCCACTATATGATGGGGGACCCCTAAAAAAACTTGGAATTATCTTTTGGAGGGTGGGCTCCTCCTGCTGGATACTCATCCTGCTGGGTTTCCAAGAACCCATCTGTATCAGTGTACCAGCTGGCGTGGTTGTGAGAGGCTGCGTTTGGCTTCAGTGACTTTTTTTTGAAGACTCTTTTAATGAATTTGCCCATTTTATGATAGGTAATTTACAAGCACACCTGCCCACACCACACTGAGTGTTCAGCAGTTTTTGACCAAAAACAGCATGACCCTCATGCCCCACCCTCCATATTCACCCTTTCTCACCCTGAGCGCTTTCCCTAGATGAAAAAAGTCTTCATAAAGAAATGTTTTGCCATGTGGAAGAGGTGAAACAAAAACAGCAGAAGCACTAAACGGCATTAAGATCCTGAGTTCAAAAACTGTTTTGAGCAGTAGGAAAAAAGTCTCGATAGGTATATTGCATCAAATGGAGAGTACTTGGAAGGTGACTGAAGCTTAAATATGTAAGAATAAACACACAATTTTTAATAAACTGGGATTTTCTGATTCCCCACACCCCCGTAGTTATTTTTTCCACTTGCAGCTAATAAGAAATCTGGAAGGAGACCCTTAGAGACCATGCAAAATCCTCATCCTTAAACTTCCCACCCTAGACTTAGCATCTAGTAATGGATTCTTGTGTAAACCAAATTTTAATGTAATGTTTGCTTTTGTAGGTCAACTTGAAAATTTTTTTCTTTTAATAGGCAATTTAAGCCCATTCATATTTGATATGACTGTTTTGTTTCATTTCAGTCACTACTGTATGTTATAATTACTGTGTTAATATTTACTGGGTTCCTTTCTCTATGTGGAATGTCTTCTTTGCTGTTTTTTAAATTTTCTTTCAGTATTTAGGAAGGTTATTAATTTTGTTGTAGTCCATTTATACTTTTATATTGCCCTTAACCCTCTTTCTTTTCGCTTTTCTTATTTAAGCTTGTAGTGTCTAGTCTGCCATATCTAAATGGTACTGTGTTTCCCACCATTCAACAGTCTATGATCTTATTTTACAATACTTCCCCTTTCTCATCCTTTTTTAAGAATGATATTCTGTGTACTTTGCCTAACATAAAACATTTCATATTATTCTTCTACCCATGTCCCCATCCTTTTAAAATTTAGTCCTCATTTCTACAATATTAGTTAGTCCTTAATTCTACAATTCAATAAATCAAATGCTCCCAGCCCTTTCCCTGAAGTTTCCCCAGTGACTCCTTGGCTGGATGGATCTCATTCTCCAATAAGCTCCACAGATGGGCTTCTGACTATAACGCTCAAGGAGTTCTTCCATGTTCAAAATTGGTTTTGTATCTCCACCACAACTGAAGGGATACTTGGCTGGATACTGAATTCCTGGTCTGTACTTTCTTCTTTCTTCCTTTGAGTGTCTCGAAATTGCCATTCTGTTGCCATGACCTGAATGTTCATGAAGAAGTATGAACAGAGGTACGTTGCCAGAAGTATGTCGCCAGTCAAATTTATTCTTATCGTTTAATGCTTAACTAACGAATGCCCCAGAGTTTGTTACTCCAGGCCGATTTGCCCAGAAAAATGGTGGGTCCTTCAAAAGGTAGGTTTAAATTTCTCTTATTCCCAGAAAGTTTTCCTGGAATATAATTTATAAGTTTTGTTTCACTGCCTTGTTTTTATTCTTCACAGACTCATTATGTTGGACACCTCCTTTGCTGGTCTTTCCCTTACACTTTCTCTGAGATCCCTTTTTTAAAAGTCTTATTTTCATTTGATGTCACTTAGATTTTTATTCCATTCTATTCTTTCAAGCACTTTATAATTCACTCATTTCTAGTTTTTTAAATTAATTATATTTTTAATCCTCACTCAAGGATTTTTTAAAATTGACTTTTAGAGAGGTAGGGAGAAAGAATGTTAGAGAGACAGAGACAGAGACAGAGAGAAAGAAAGAAATAATGATGGGTGGTTTCCTATACACGCCCCGACCAGGGATCAAACCTGCAACCTAGATATGTGCGACCTTTTGGTGTACGGGATGACGCTCCAACTGAGTAACCCAGTCAGGGCTTGTTTTTGTATTTTTTTAAAAATCCATTTCTCTCCTTAAATTTTTGGATACCAGCTTGTCTTGCTTGTTTGAGGAATATTTAATTTACTCTAGAGTACTGTCCCACTTGGTACTATTCTACTTTTCAGCTATTTTCCTAAGGTTTTCATTTTGGGGGGAGGGGGCGGATTTTCATAAACTAAAATGCTTTAATACATATTTTTTTGTTTTCTTTTAACAGTGGTGCTAAGTTTTTTCTTTCCTCCTAATCATTTTGTGGACAACATTCTTTAGTTTGAGAATACCTTTTGTCAACTTAGGAAAGAGTAGTTTCTTAAATTGGAAATAAGAGAGATTGGTGTCTTCTTTCATTTTGCAGGACCCTTAACTTTTCTTTTTCTTCCTATTTCCTCTTCACTTGCTTTGGCTGGGAAGTATCAGCCCTTCTCCATTTATCTCCTTCGTCCCCAAAAGCGATGTTGCGCCAAGGCTGCCACTTCTAATCCTGCTCATTCTGTAACTCCTTCCCTTTAGCTGATGCTATAAATTACCAAGTCCAGTCTATGTTGGCATATACTGTTGTATTTTTTCTTTATGAGGGTGATTTTGTCTTTGTTTTGCCTAAGTCCTTCAATCCCCTCTTTTCTAGTTTATAGTCTCTAAAGCTTCCCACTCCATTCTCTCCACCTACAGACTTATTGCAGCAGTGCAAGTTCTGTTGGAACTTGGTGGTTATTTATTTTGCTACTTACAGGTAATTTGAAGTTCATGATATTCTTTCTCCCACTAATGCAAAAAAAACACGAATGAAACCCAGATAACCCATACCTTGTACGGTCTGGGGGCAGAATGTGTTGGAGGTAGCTACTATTTTCCTTCAGACTGAGAAACCAGTTAGAGCTACATTAATAATTTTTTTGTTTCTATATTAATAAGTTTCTATAGCTTCCGTACTCTAGCTTTTTAAAAAAGTTTTAACCAGGATAATTATAATTAAGTTTAGTCAGTTACAAAAATTAGTGTCAATTCATCCATCCATTCGACAAATATGTGTAAATGATATGTAAATGATGGGCTAATATGGTTGTATACATTTATCTTCACTTAATGTTATATACAAGATAACTAAAAATCATGCCAAAGTGTTTTTTAGATATTAAAAATTAGTTACAAATTGTAAAATAGAACACAATATTATCATTGTAATGTTATTAATACATATACATGAAAAAAAGCCTTGTACTGCTCACCATGAGCTGTCATCCTGAGTATGTTAAATTGATGTATCATGCTTCCAAAGTAGCTTTGGGTTAACTATGATTGTTTTTCATCATTTCTGAATGAAGATTATAGTTTTACTTTCTAGAACTTACTTATATAGTACACAAAACGTAATTGTGCACATTTTTTAAGACTGTAATTTTCATAGTTCAGAATAGAACACAAAAAATTCTTACATCCTTAGTTCCCCAAATAAAAAATATCAGCTGTGGCCCTGACCACCGTGGCTCAGCTGGTTGAAGCATCGTCCCATAAATCAAAATGTCGCGGGTTCAATTCCCAGTCAGGGCACATGCCTAGGTTGCGGGTTCAGTCTCCGTAGGGGCGAGTGCAACAGGGAACTGATTAATGTTTCTCTCTCACACTGATATTTCTCTCCCTCTCTCTCTCCATTCTTTCCCCTCTCTCTAGAGTCAGTAATATATCCTTGGTGAGGATAAAAAAAAATCAGTTATCACAATTTTATATTTAATGCAGAAAATATAGACACAGTGCAATCAAAAGATATACCCAAAGAATGTTACTGTCTATAAATTCTCTCATTTTTGGTTTTACTCTTAACCTATATATAAAATTCTTTCTCTATCATTTAATGTCTACTTTATTTTGAGTGGAGAAATAGATATTAAAATGTGACACTTTATTTTACAAATTGACAAAGATAAATCAGAACCTCCACTGATAACTACTTCCTGATTTTGATATACTTAGCAATTTTGTGCTACTGATAATACAGTAGCAAATATATCCAACTATGTTCCCAGGATATGGTATATACTTTAATATACATATGTGTTTTTGTTTTGTTTCACTAGGGAAAAAGACTCCAAATACTTTTAACCTAAGTTATCTACTTATTTTAAATGCAATTTTTGAGATAATTTAGATTCGCATATAATTATAGGAAACAATACAGAGAGAACCCTTGTAGGCTTTGCCCAGCTTCCTCCACTGACATGACCACCTATTTTATTCCTGGTTTTTCCAGTTTTAGTGCACTCATTTGTGCATATAAAGTTCTACACAGTTTTATCACCTGTATAGGATCATACATTCATCACCAGTCAAGAGACTGAACAGCTCCTACACCAAAAGTATACCTTATGTTGCCTTTTTATAGCAACCACCTCCCTATCTGTCCTCCTACTGACCCCACCAAATCTATAAGCTCTGGCAATGATTAAGCTGTCCCCCAGTTTAAAAATTTGATCATATCAAAAATATTATATAAACAGAGTCATATCATATATAACCTTTTGAGATTGGCATTTTCCATTCAGCATAATTCCCTGGAGAGTCATTCAAGCAAAGTATGTCTCTCCATTTATTTAAATATTCTTTTCAGAGTTTGTAATTTTTAACACAGAGATCTTTTTCCATAACTACAAATGGTATTTATTTTTCATTTCACTTCCCACATGTTCTTTGCTAGTATTCTGAAACACAACGGATTTTTATAGGTTTATCTTATAACCTGTTATTTTGCTAAGCTCTACTCTAAATTAAATCTAGAGATTTTTTTTTTTTACATAAAATGCCATGTTATCTAAAATCAGGGGTGGGGACAATTTAATTTATTCCTTTAATTGCATTTACTCTTCTTGCTTTATTGTGTTGGCTAGGACTTCCAGTATTATACTGAATAAGAATGTTGTGAGCAGGCATCCATGACATTCTAGGGGGAAAACATTCAGTATTTCAGTGTGAAGTATTGTGTCAGCTACAGGTTTTTTGAATATGTTCTTTATTAAGTTGCAAAAATTAACCTATTCTTCATATCTATGTTTTTATCATGAGTGTTTACTGAATTTTATCAATCGAGTCCATTTATGTGATAATGTAAATCTTCTTCTTTTGGTAGATTAGTTCACTGATTCTTAAAAAGTACTGATTAGCCTTGAATTCCTGGAATGAACTCTACTTGGTCATGGCATATAATCCGTTTTATATATTACATATTTCTACCTGCTAAGATTTTGGTAAGGATTTTCCTATCTGTATGTTTTAAGGACATAGGCTTGGCAATAATTTTTGTTGGCTGGTTGATTGGTTGGTTGTAACTGTCTTTGTCTGGTTTAGTACCAAGATAAGGCTCTGCTATTGTTGAGTGCAGTGTTTTATAAATGTCTATTAGATTCTGGTGGTTGATGGTGTTTCTGAGTTCTATATCTTTGTTGATTTTCTGTCTAGAGTTTCTACCTATCAATTATTGAGAAAGGGACACTGAAGTCCCAAACTACAACTGTAGATCTGTCAATTTCTCCGTTTAATTAGGAAAGTTTTTGCTTCATATATTTTGCAGCTCTATTATTTAGTACATAAACATTTAGGGTTGCTGTCTTCTTAATGAATTGGCCTATTTTTTCTTTAAATTTTATATATTTGTAGGCAGAGACAAAAGGAAAGAGAAAGAGAGGGAGAAACATCAATGTGTGGATACCTCTCGCACCCCCCCCACCAGGGACTTGGCCCTCAACCCAGGCATGTGCCGTGACCAGGAATTGAACCGATGACCCTCTGGTCTGCAGGCCAGTGCCCAATCCACTGAGCCACACCAGCCAGAGCTGAACTGACCCTTTTATCGTTACATAATGCCCTTGTTTTACCTATACCAATATACTTGAAGGGAGTTTTTTGTAGATAGCATACTACTGGGGCATGCTTTTTTTTTTTAATCTAAAATGCTGATCTCTCCTTTTTAATTGGTATATAGTTAGACCATGTACAGATATCCACATTTGCTATGTTAGTTTTTTTGTTTGTTTTCTTTCTCCTGCTTTCCTGTGGATTACTCGAACATTTTTTAAATTCTATTTTGATTTATCTACACTGTTTGAAGGTATCTCTTTCTCAGTAGTTGCTCTAGGTATTGTGTTATATACACATAATGCCCATTGGTGCCTTCCTTTTACCAGTTTAAGTAAAGTAGAGAAACCTTACCTCCCTTTATGTTTTCTCTCCCTCTTCCATTTAAATATAATTTTCTCAAACATTTCCTCTCTATATATTTAGAATTATATCAGACAGTATGATAATTTTGGTTCCACCATCAAACATAATTTAGGAAACTCAGGAGGAGAAAGAAAGTCAATTCTATTTACTCAGCTTTTTGCTTACTATGTTCTTTTTTCATTCCTAATGGTCCAAGATACATACCTTTTAATCATTCCCTCTCTGTTTAGAGAACTTTCTTCAGCCATTCTTTAAAGTTGGGTCAGCTGGTGACAAACTCTCTTAGTTTTCCCTCATCCAAGAATGTCTTGATTTCCCCTTCATTCCTGAAGATTATTTCCACTGTTTCTTCTTTCAATACCCACTTGAAAAATGTGCCACTTCCCTCTGGCCTCCATAGTTTTTGATGACGAATCTACTTACGAAAAACCAAAGTGGTTTTTCCCTATAAGAAAGGTGCCTGTTCTCACTTGTCACTTTCAAGATATTTTATTTATCTCTAGTTTCCAGAAGTCTGACTATAATTGGACTTGATGTAGAATTCTTTAGGTTTATCCCATCTGGAGTTTGCTCAGCTTTTTGGATCTGTAGGATTATGCCTTTTGCCAAATTTGGGACGTTTTCAACCATTATTTCTTTGAGTATTTTCAGCCTTGCCTTCTTTTTTCTCTCCTTCCAGGGCACCAATGAAACAAATGGTAGGTCTTTCGCTATACAGTCACATAGGTCTCTGAGGAATGTTTTTTCCCCAGTCTATTTCTCTCTGCTGTTTAGATTGGGCAATTTCTATTATTCTATCTTGAAGTGAATTCACTGATGCTTTCCACTATCTTCTTCATTCTGCTGTTGAGTCTATCTGCTGAGATTTTTATTTTGTTACTGCATTTTTCAGTTCTAAATTCCCATTTCATTTTTCTTTATATCCACTACTTCTTCCTTGAGACTGTTTTTTTGTTTCAAGTGCGTTTGGAATCTCTCATTGAAGTACTTCTATGATGGCTCTTTAAAATATTTGTCAGATAATTCTAACATCTGTTATTTTAGTGTTTGTGTCTACTGATTGTCTCTTCTTTCATTCAAAATAAGATTTTTCTGGTTCTTAGTATGCAGAGTGATTTTCTTTTAAATTAAACCTGAACATTTTGGGTATTCTGGCCCCTATTAAATCTTCTGATTTAGCTGATTCCTTTGACACTGCTCCAGCTGGGGAAAAGGTTCCTGCCTCATTACTGTCAGGTGCAAGCAGAAGTCTAGGTTACCCACTTGGCCTCTGTTGTCACCTGAGTTGGGGGGGAGCTCTTCATTACTATTAGGCAAGGGTAGGGATTCTGGCTGCTCAGTAGGTCTCTGCTGATGTGACTTTGGCTGTGGGAGGAGGGCTCTGCTCCTTACTAGTGGGAGGTGGTAAAAGTTCTGATTCTCCCCCACTAGGCATCACTCCAGTGGAGAGAAAAAGGAACACCTCCTTAAAAGGAACAGGCTCCCCATGCAGTCTCTAGTAACAGTGAACCAGGGAAACAGGATAATGGCAGTGAGAAGGTTAGTTATTGCCCAGCATAGATGAAACTCCTAGGTAGCTATTCAGCCTTCTCTGAAACCACCCTGATGCAGGGTGGGAGAGCTTTGTTATAATTTGATGAGGGTGGAAATTTAGGATCCATACCAACACTGGCTGGCATGGGTTGGGGTAGAAGTCAAAGTCTTTCTGTGCTGTTTGGCTAGAGCAGAGTGGTTACTATACTAAAGTTTTGTACCTTACTGGACTGCCCTTTTCCTGGTCTTTTGATTAGAGGAAGCAGGTTTTTTAGTCTCTGCCTGTTGCTGTTTCCCGGTTGTCGACTTCAGCTCCAAGTCTGGGATATATTAGGCAAAAAGAAAACCCAAGAAACTCACCCTGTGTCATTCCTTGAGGCCTGAGGTACCTAGTCTTTATGCCTTTTCTTGACTTTTTAGAGTCTTCTTATATTTGTTTTATATATAACGTTCAAGATTTTTAGTTGTTTTAGAGGAGGAAATAAGGAAATTGTACATCTACTCCATTTTCCTGAAAGCAGAAGTCCCCACTTTTTAAACTGGTTCCCACTATGTCCAACCACACAAATTCCTGGAAAAATGATGGTGGAGTCTGTAAAAGAGATTCTTCTTTATGTCATGCGTATAGATTTAGAGCACTCCACCATCCAAATGACCTGATATGGCTGAGCCAGCCATACAGCAATGTCCAAATCACCTGTTAAATCAGGAAGTATGTCTCAGGACAGAAACTAGTATGCAGGACAAGTTTATAGCTTTATGATTTTATAAATACTTAGGAATTTAACAATTATCCATTCAAAACTTTAAAATAATCATTAAACTATATTTACTCATGAAACAAAAAGTCTTACATAATCTTTCTGAAGACACTATATGAAACTATATAGCTAAACCCATTTCATACATCTGAACACATATTGTTATAATAAACAGATATTTAAATGTACTTACCCAATAATAGAACCAAAGTATCCTAACAGAAAATGGCCTAGAACAGCGCTGGTCAGAGTAGGCAACTCAATAAATATGTTAAATGACAAAAAGATACCCATAAAATACAGTGTTGAAAACTTTACTGTTAAATAGAAAAGCACCTCCCCTGTTAGGGTCAAATATATGAGGCTCTGTCACTTTTGTTCAGTTTGTGAAACAAACTTTCATAATTAACCAATAAAAATTATGCTTCTAATTTTTATGTATCATTAGAATATATTCTGTACTTAGGACTATCTCTACACATTCTCAGATGTGCCTGGCAATATGCCGATTCAAGGTTTCTTTGATTATAAAATTCAGAAAGACTGGTTGTATACAGTCAGCTCTAATCAGTGAAAACAAAAGGTTCCGATTACCTAATAAATCACTAAAAACAAAACTTTTAGAAGACTAGTATGCAGTGTTTTAGCTGATAATAATTTTTTAGAATAACAAAATTTATAAAACATGAGCAAATTAAAACATATATTTTAGTATTTTCATTTCCCCTTAACATCCCAATGACATAAATGTTAATGTAACAAAGTAGAAATAGTTCTTAAATCACCCTAATCTAATGCAGTGCTTCCCAAAATCTGTTCCTCAGAATCTAAGTATCACTTGAAATATTAACATATGTCCCACAGAGAGAGACAATGCTAGGTTAAACACAGTTAAACAAATTTCTCTACTACAGAAATCCTCAGGGAATTTTAAATAAAATATGCACCTTGAACTTCACAAGGAGGGCTATAGGTATACAGCTTGCCAAATTTAATCAAAGAAACCATCTCTCAAACATCTACTAAACCCCACTGGAGACTAGTGTTGGACAGAATTTAATCTGAGAGAAAGAGAATGGCAGGAGAGTCCTTAAATACTGATGTTTTACTTGGCCAGGTGAAATGAAGACTAGAAATTTAATAAATACCATAGTTATAATAACTAAATAATAATTCAATAAGGAAAACATGATGAAAAGCTTTTAAAAAAAACTAAAAGCAATTTCTAGTACTTGTTAAAAAAAAGTCTTCTATCAATCATGCTGAAAACTACCATAAAAACTGATTATAGATATTATTAAGGATAAATTTGCTAAGTGTTAACTTCATTCATATTTCAATCTTAAATATTATTCTCAAGCAATTTATGTGAACATGGAAATAAAAACTCCACAAACTGGAAATTTTAAATGAAGGTTAAAAAAACCCCAAAAACTTCAATTTTTAACAGAACCTCAGACTGAAGTATCTGAAATGAAACATCAAATGTTATTCAACCTCACTATATATACATATCTGTACTATGGTGGTTCACAGAACAAAACATACAATAAACAGAACATATAACCATCAATGTTGTGTGTGTATGTATGTACATGTGTGTGTTGGTATTTGTATGTATATATATCCAATAAGACAAAAAAAATACCAGAATCCAAAATTAAGAGTAGGAAAATAAATTTTTAAAAGGTGCAATTCAAATTATGGCCAAATATTAAATATAGCCTGAATGAGATTTTATAATGCTCCTTTTAACTAGATTTTTATAATCCACGTTTATATCGAGTTTTTAAACACATAAAATTAACAAAATACACAATGGCAGGCAGTGATATAAAACTAATTTTCGATGCTGTGTGATGATTCCTGTGAATTAAGAAGTGTTTTCAGTTCAGAAAATAATGGGAAATCACTTACCTCTAACTAAAGTTCTCTGAAGGTAGTATCCTCCTTAGAACCCCTATCTTGGGTAGTTTCGCCTGCTGTTATTTCCCTCAAGAGATTCCAGCAAAATCTAGGAAGTTTTGAGTTGCCTTCTGCAAGCCCTATTAGCGCATGTGTGTTGTAAACCTGCTCACATGCTGCCTCATAGACATCACTTCTGACTCCCACTGAATCTCTACCACCACCATCCACGTATCAGTGGAGGATACTACATTTGGAGGGTTCCACTTAGAAATGTGACTTTTTTCAATTCTCCAAAAATATTCTCCAAACTGCTCCATTGCTGTGCCTACAATATACTTAGGAGAGTGGTGGCAATTTGGTAGGTGAATAAATTGTGACAAAAAATTAGCTAAGCAATTATATTTGCTGAATACTCAAATATAACAATGCAACAAAACAAATAAAACTAGCTTCCTCAATATTCAATTAATACATAAAAAACCTAAACGTATATGTGAAAAGTCCTTCATAAAAAATACTTTTGTAAACAAAGGAGAAAAATATTCTATATCACTTGGGTCTATCAAATATTTTCCTAGTATATTTTGCTAAAAAAAAAAAAGGCCAATATTTAAAAAAGAAATAGGAAATAAATCACTGAAAGACAAATGTTAACCAATTTCCAATGGTTTTTCAGTTCATCACTTCTAATTTAAAATGCCAAAATAAAGGAAAAGCAAAACAAAAATGAAAAACAAAACTAGTCACTCAAATGACAGCTAATTTCATATACCCAGAATGGCAGTTTACAAAGGGTACAATTAAGCACTTAACAAAACTTTTCAAATCTGTTCAGGTAGTGGACTGAAAAGTAGCGGACAAAAGAAAGGAGACCTTATCTTCTGCTAGCCAGTAAAGGTATTTTACTTTGGATTTCACTCACAGATTCCGTAACTGCTTGCTGATTATTTCTGATAGTCATATAAAAGTAGGAGAAAAGAGAAAAAGGGATCAACTATCCTATATACCAGAGGACTAAACCATGCACATAGAACTATTTTAGAAGATCAAGTACTTTAAAAACTGATTTTAGCTAAGAGCCACCATCACCTTGTAAGCATAAATAAAACCCACACAACATCACGTTGAAATTCTACTTTTTTAGATGTCTCAGTTAGCTCTGAAAGTTTCCCCTGGCTCATAATAGGTTCTAAATAAATGTTTCTGAATATTTTAAATATCAACTTAACTCCTTCCATGACTCTCCTTTCATATAAGTAAACACACATAACAATAAAATACAATTATAAAATTACCAAAAAGCAATTAAGAAATGGATAACAGTAAGACTAGGAAAATCTTAATCTCCCACTTATATACTCAATATATAAATAAACTAACCATATATAATTCTGATTCTTCAAATTATCTGTGCTTGTACAATGCATGGATTTAAATTAAGTTTTAGAATAGAGATGCTCCTTTAAAAATGCGGCCTCTGTTGATCATAAAACCAAAGGTTATTTTTCCAATTTTATAAGTGTATGAAACAGTTGTGGCCAGTGTAGCTCAGCTGGTTGGAGCGTTGTCCCATAAACCGAAAGGTCATGGGTTCAATTCCAAGTCAGGGCACATGCCTAGGTTGTGGTTCGGTCCCTGGTTGGGGGGTGGGGGGGCTACGAGAGGCAACTGATCTATGTTTTTCTCTCACATCATGTTTCTCTCCCTCTCTCTGCCCATCCCTTCTCCTCTCTTTAAAATCAATAAACCTGTCCTCAGGTGAGGATTTAAAAAAAAAAAAAAAAAGCATATGGAACAAAATGTCCCCAAAGCAAAATGTATGTTCCAATGCAAACAAAGGTCTTGAAAGAGCATTTACAAAACAGATTGTTTAGAGTTAAAAATAAAGTAAAATAATCTAGTCACCTATCAGAAAGAATGGAACACTAAGCCATGAGGCAGTACATATGCATTCACTTTCCCTTTTATACATGCACTATTAGGGCTCACTGAAGGGTCAAAAATCTTCTAGATCTTGCTAGTTTAAATGCAGGAATGACTAACAACCCAAGAAGGTGTATCTAGGATGATACTTACCTTATGATAGATTATACCACTGTGCTATTATGTATTCTGTGTATTGATACACAAGCAGTCGGCGGAAAGGTACACACCACACTAGCAAATGCTTGGCTGGACCCATAAGGTCGGATGACCAATGGAATATCAAGATAGGTGTCGATTCTCCAGCCCTCGTAACCACATTCCAGACATCTCACGTAGTCCTTCAGCTTGCCTTGATACAGTTCATTTATAAGATCAGCCTAAAAATAAAAACATTCACATTTTAAAGTGTGAAGAGTAATTTTTAAATATGTGAAAACAATTCATGCTTTTAAAAATGAAATTTCAAAAAGATATTCATTCTGTTGAACTTTTAACAAAGTTTTAAGATTTATCTAAAATCCAATAGAAAAAAATCAAGGGTGATAAAAATCAACTAAAAATCAATGAAATTAGATTAACACTAATTTAAAAATCAATGTACAAAAATTAACTACTTCAATTCTCATATTAAAAACCCCACTATTAAAAAATGTTTTGTTGAAATCAGTTACCAACTTATTATACTATTAAGCTTCAAATCTTTTCAGTTAGTTGAAAATACATCCTAATCAATCACTTTAGCCATGTTAATAATTACACAGTTAAATAACTGGCTGTTTTTATAGCTTTATATATGCATATCACCACTCTCACAATAATATATTCTGATTTCTCAAACCCTACCTACTGGTTCAAATAAAACTTTTTAACTTTCAGTAACATATGTAAAACAATTTTAGGAAGGAAGATTATGATGTTTTAAAAACATATTAGAAAAAGTTTTTAAAAACCTTAAACTCCATCTGCCTTAGAATATCCTCACCTAAAAGAATGGATTTTTCACCTAGTCCCCCAAATGTAGCCAACTGGGGCTGTTCTTGCCCCCAAAAGGCACATAATTTCCTAAGTAAGGACCCTCCGTGTGAATGTCTTGCCTCAAGATTCTTTCACCCAAACTTTGGAACTCAGTAGGAATACCCCAACTGATTTAAATGAATGTGTTAACCCATAGAGGGATGTAACAAGAAAGGTAACTTCAGACTCACAAAAAAGAAACAGGCCACTAATACCATCTACATAAATTACTAAAATACAATCCCACGGGGTTATGTAGAGAAGCTAGATCATTATAAATACAACTTTAAAAATTTTTTCAACTCTCTTAAGAACAGACAAGAAGAAAGCACATCAGTTTACCTCTTTCATAAATTTACATCTCTTCAAATGTCTTGGACTTAAAGCCTTCAAGCTAGAATCCACCATCATTGTCTACTCTAATATTTAACAAAGCCGTCTTCATTCACCTGCCCCAGTCATATTTGATTTTCTCTTCTACATAATTTCTAGTGGTTCAATTCTGTGTTTTTCAGTTTTGATAGTAACCCACAGAAAGAAAATAATTTTCAATGCAACCCAGTACATATAATTGTAACAAAAGTTACATTATAACAATGCTTGCCTTCACTTATGTAATACTCTCATACTTTTCTATTCTACATTTTTTCTTTAAAGTGCTGTTATAGATTCACTAAACTGATTTCATAACCCATGAACAGATCACATAGTTTAAAAAACTCTGGTCCAAGCTATCATAATAGTTCAAATCAGACAACAGGCCCTCCAGACTGTTGTCCAGGTTCTCTGCCCGCCCCCCTTTTCTAATCCCAGTTATCCTCTCTTCTACACCCACTATAAATCCTCTGTACTGAGTTCTGAGTCCCATCCAGTTCAGCCTTACCTCTCACCCCAATGATATATCTAATGTTTTTCCATCTTCTAAATCTATTCTGCCTTTCATTGGATAAGCAGAACAGGGTCAGAATAATAAGAATTCAAGATGTCAAAAGCATGTGACTATACCTCATTGGTCAAAAGGAAGGTAATGCTTGATGAATATACTTGTAATGTGCTAGACTATAAGACATGCAATTTACTTAGTAAATATCTGAAAATACTGCTCAAAAATCATTCCCCCAAATCATATACACACACACGTACAACATATATATAAATTACTTACATTTTAGCTAAAAAGAAACCACCATAATAGATCCCAGTTTTCATATTTTAAAATAAAGATGAGGAAACAGGTCTACAGTGGTTTAATGAGGATTTTTATGACTCAGTTAATGGCCAACTGAGAACCTAGTATTTTCAACTCCCCATTTAGTACTTTCACAGCTGAACTATGACCAAGCTAAAACATTCCAACAGAAGATAAGTCACTTTAAGGTAATAAATGATTTATTAGAACATACTCCCATCAACTTGAGGGAATTACCTGTTCCGTTTGTTTCCATTTCTGTTCCAAAGCATCAAACATGACTCTGCACAGTTCTTGTACATCATGCTGTTGCCAAGCTATTTTAAGACAAAATTTAATTAAAAATAGCAGTAAGTTTAGTGCAATAAAATGTTAATTTATTGTTTAAAAACAATTTGTCAGAAACAATCAAAAGTCTACACAAAATAATGCTAAATTTTAAAATAACACAAAATGCACATTACAGTCGTTGAAAGGCAATCACAGAAAAAGAATAAAGGGACTTCAGCATTTATAGATAACATGTTTTACAGTACTATGTATGACATTTAATATTTTTATTATTTTTACTAGTTAAGAAATAAAGATGAGAAACATTAAAATTTTTAGTTTAAGTACATGTAAATAGAGTATAACCAAATTTATCTTACAGAAAATTTTTAACTGATCAAAAATTTATCCCTCAGAGCTTAAATTTTAAAAATAAGTTATTTTTAAATCCCAGCAAAAAGTAATGACAGTAAGCGTTTACAGTAAATTTAATTAAGTTCTTAACAACAAATTTTGTGTTATTTTGTTCTTTGTTTATAATACTGTCTGCCAGAATTCCTCTGAATATTAGAAATACGTATCATTACAAGAGAGTTAGTACCCTCACTACTATCCCATCCAAAGCTCCTTGTAACATCTGTGGTTTCAATTGCTCTCTTTTTACTTGTTTGTAACAAAACAAAAAGCCTTTGTAGTTGGTATGGGATACTTGTCACTGGATCTTCTTCAGATTCTTCAAATTCCCACCTGTTGAAATAAAATGATTGAAAATTATTATAAAATATTTTTATTCTTTAAAGCATAATTAATATTAACATCATAATATGTCAGATCCTATATAGAGTTTGAATATTAGCTGAAGCTATTACTATCTAATGAAACATAAGTTTCTCTGCAATTCATAAATTCAGAAGAAACTTAGACTTTAATAAGAAAAGACGTAAGAAAGAAACATGAATGAAAGGTAACTGTCAAACTTGAATCTGATCAGGACTCCTGTACTAATTAACTCACAAAAAAATACAAGGAATACAACAATATTAAATGACACCATGGCATTCAACCATCAATATCTAAACCTGAAAACTACAGGACAAATGACATAAATTTTCTATATATATTTTTTCTATTATATATATATTTTTTCTTTTCAAGGAAGAAATTACAAGGGGAAAAAAGACAAAGAAATTAAAAACAGATTAAGTGTCTTATCAATCAATTTCAGTGCATGGGTCTTATTTGGATTCTAATTTGAACAGGTTGTTTAAAAAAATTATGAGGCAATCAGGGAAATCTTAGCATTGACCTAAGACATAATTTATAGATGGTATGATGGGGGCATGCTTCCAAAAAAATCAGAGTGGAGGATTATAGATAAAAAAGATTGATCATGAGTTGGTAATATTCAAAGCTGGGTGATAGGTACAGATAAATTCATTATAATATTTTACTATTTTAATGTTTGAAATTTTCCATAATAAACTGTTTTAAAAAAAGAATATAAGTAAATAAAATAATCCAGATATGATATTTACCCTCACACACTTCTGATAAACATTAGTTTAGCCCTAATTATGGGGAATGTCTCAATAACATGCAAATTTCTAACAAAAGAATTTATGACCAGATTAAATAAATAAGACTGGTGGGATTATAGTTTGTAATGTACCCACAAAAGTCCTTAAAATAATTTATATACAATAAAATAAAATGCCAAAGACATTAATAAGGATAATATTAATGGTAATCTTTATCTTAAGCTGGCAATAAGACTATTACTTTCCACTTTCTCACTTGACTCTTCTTAGAATCTTTTTAGATTCAAAATGAGGCTGGAACACAACTTTCCCGTAATGCAATGTATAAATTTACTAAAAATCTTTCATTTTTATTCTTTCAGTATGGCCCTCCTCTGCAAACATCTCTGCTCATTATCCATTCTTGTTTATTCAATCCCTAGCCCTCTTTGATTCTTATTTTTCTCAACAGAAGGAAGTTATACGTGACATTATGGGATCTAAAATTCTCCCAGTAGTTGTAAAGAAACAGTGAAGTCAAAATACAGAATGCTTAACATTTCTTGCCAGGGAAATTCACTAGAGGAGAGGAATTACTGTAATATAAACGTGAATTGCCTCCTGTCCTTTAGTCCTGGTACAAATACCTTAAAAAGGTTTTAAATCTTGTTGGTACTTGCTGTTACTCCAGTCAGCTAAATTAGAAACTTTGATGCCATATTTGATTCTTCCTTTTCCTTTACTACTAAATAAAATTTGTCACTAAGTCATATCAGTTTTCAATCAGAAATATAATAACTGCTACCACCAGTTTCATTCTGAGCTTCATATATCTGCCTGGTTTAATAACAGATTCCTCCAGGGTTCCCTATTTTTCAAATCAATCATGCATGCTGCAATATATAAACTTTCCTGAAAAAATGTATTTAACACATCACTTGCCTGTCTCCAACACATCACTTGCATGTCTCCACACCTAACGTGGTAGAGTGTCTCTCTGTTGGCTATCATATAACAAGCAAAGAAAATAAAGAACTAAAACCCTACCCCTTCATGCTAGTGTTACCCTGGTCTGTAGTGAAGCGAGGTCCAAGCCATCCCTTCCTTGGTTCTATATTATGAAACATCATCAGGCTCTCAGGCTTTTGTTTCCCAGCTGGCAATAAACATCACTCTATTCTCACAATCCCACGGCATTTTCCTGTTCAACCTTATGTCTCACTTCCCCTCATTCGCTTGGGTCCAGACACAATGGATTTCTGTTCCTCAAAGGCCTATGCCCTTGCTGTTCTGTCAGTCTTGAATGTTATTCCTCCAGATCTTCACAAGACTGGCTCCTGTGAAGTCTATTCACATGCTAAGTTCCTTAGAGAGGAACTCCGTGGCTACTCTACCTCCTGACAGTTACTCTTTCCACACTGTCCTGCTTTATTTTCTTCATGGCATAACTATGTAAAATGAACTCATTTATATAAATTGACTACTGGAAGCTTGAAGGGAGGACCTTTGTCTTATTCACTACTATAATGTCTGTACCTAAGAGAGTGCTTAACACACATTGAGTAATACCTATTTACTCAATGAGCAGGCCTGGCTATGCTCTTAGTCTCCACAGTGCTATATATTTACAGACAATTTTCAGGGATTTAGAACTCATGGTGAATCAAGCTCCTGGGATCCCCATTCCCAAGCACTACTTGCCAAAGCAGGCACAACATCCTAAACTCTTCAGTTTGTTCTAGTTTTGAGGGTGGGTTCCAGACTCCATCTATTAACCTCAACTTCCAGTACTCTGACAAAACTCCAATTATGCTATCTCCTGGAGGCCCCTACGACATATATATTTATTGGCATCAGCTATAACATAGGAAGAATAGGGAAATGGATTGTGACACCTACTGGGTGTGCCACTTCTAGCATGATGGCCTCTAGCAAAGTACTTAACCTCTCTGTGCCTTCAGTTACGTCCTTTGTAGAATGTAGATAATAACACTGTAATTCATACAGTTATCATAAGAATTAAATGAGTCTATATGTAAAGTGCTCAATATAGTGTCTGATACAAACTAATAATAACTAACATTCAGGTAGCATTTACTATTGCTCATTTTTGCTTTTGAAAATTACTCCCATCTACAATGCTTTATCTTTTCAACCTTGCCAAATCATACCTAGCTTCATGTCTTCAAATTCTACTTTCTACACTAAGCCATTTCTCCAAGTTTCATTAATCTCCCTTCTCTCTAAACTCTCATGGTATTTAGCTGCCCTTAGATGTTATTTAAACTATTTCATAAATACATGTGTTGCTACTGTAAAGAGATCTGTAACTTACCCAAGAACAAAGACCTTACTTCTAACTCCACCTCTATTCACCAAGTACCTAGCATATACAAACACTACTAGGTAACAAATAATTGCTGAATGAAAAAGATAACTTTTATAAGTAAATTGAGCTTACATATGAATGCAATGGTGACATGCTGTTTGAACAATACAACCAATATTAAAAGTATCCAAAATACTTTAAATACATATTTATAATAATTTCAAAGATGTTACTAAAAGTAACATAAAAAGGAAAGAAATCAGTTTACTTGTACTTTAAAATGCCTTAAAAAAATAAAAGTTGTGTATACTTTACAGAAAATATAAAAGGCAAGGGTGTGTTAATAAACAAGGGTGTGTAAATAAACTTTAGGGTTCATTTACTTACGGACTTCCTTCAGAGAGCATTTTAAAATATCTGATGTATACACAGTCTTTTAATAACACACACAGAAACACAGAACTGATGTTTTATATATTAATTTGAAACAAAGTTTGCAAGTTTAAAGAGACAACTTTGTTTCTTAAATTGGGACGTGGAAGGAAAGAAGAAGTGGTTTACATATTCAGATTATCTCAAAAAGCAGGTAACATATTTCTTCATAAAGGTGTTAAAGCTGTGTATAAGAAAGAGAAGCTTATAAACAATAATTTATCCCAAATGTAAATCTTATTAATTTATCCTTTGCTGTCTATATATTTCTGATTCTCTCTCTCCACAAATTTTTCATATGCCGATCTCTCATAAATTCCTTTTATTACATACTACTCTAGTGTGTCTTATGAAGGAAGAAATATCCCAAACTTTACGAATAACTGTAAAAAGATAAATTAGATTGTATTCATTAAAAACTATTTTATTTATAGAATTTTAAAAATACTTACTTATATAATGCATTCCTAAATTCAGGAGTCATAAAAAGTGTTTGCAAAAGGCTATTCAAATAGCATGTCATTGCTTGGTTTACTAATCCCACATATCCTTTAAAAAGAGCACAAAATATACATGAATCAGTATTTATATTAAAAAATAACAAAGAAGAACTTCATGAGAATTTAAAACAGTACAAGTTGAGAGGTTAAGGGTACTTAATTGGAAATTTTCATTCTTTTCAAAAGAACCTAAGAAATATATGTACTATGTAAAGCTTGCTTCTCAGCAACTCAGGATATCTCGTTATTATGTCCAGAGATACACAGGAATATTATGTAGCATTTCATAAAAATTTAAGAGAAATATGTTTAATATAGTATGTTTAATTGACATAAAAATAATCTTTGTTCCCCAAATCTGAACGTTGTGGTTTAAAATGGAAGGGTATAAACATATCCACTTTAATTATCACACATACCCAATGTAGGAATCCAGAACTGAACCAGTTATCCTTGTCATCAGGCCCTATAACCCAATTTCTACCAAGAATTAGTAACATATGAGATAAACTCATTATATAAAAACTCAGACTGACTTCCTCTATTTTAACAAGCCCATAAATTATCAGATTCTATAGATCAGCATGTTATGCAAAGAGCGACTATAGAGTAAGAAGAGAAGAAGACAGAAGTGGAAGTAGGGGAGATCAGAGGTACGGTGGGAGAAAAGGAAAAGGAAGACAAACTTCTATGAACTTAAAATTTAAGCTGAGGAGATTAAGGGTGTTGGGGAAGACTGTGTCCTGGTAGCTTGTAGACACACAGGGAGGTTCATTAAATGTTCACAAGCGCTTTTCAAAAATAATAATAGTAGTAATATAAAAGTACTTAGCTTTACATATCTAATTGGATATGGTTACCACTGTTGAGAACATTTTAGAAGTAGACTGACTATAGGCCCAGTTTATGAGACGCACATATACTAAAAATAAAAAGTCAGTCTCATCGTTTTAGTTACACCTAATTATTTGAGCAAAATGTAGTAAATAACTTGACTAATAATTAAACTTATTTACTCTTACTTAATACTGAATAAAATGATTGTCTCAAAGAAACCTTAAATCTGCCCTGGCCGAGTAGCTCAGTTGGTTAGAGCGTATCGCCTAGATATGCCAAGACTGTGGGTTTGGCCACGATCAGGGCACATACGAGAATCAACCAATGAATGCTCAAATAAGAGGAACAACAAACTGACGTTATTTTCTCTCTCTCCCTCTCTCTCTCTCAAAAAAAAACCAATAAAAAAGAAAAGAACCAAAACTTAAATCCTTTCTCAAAAGATGCTGAAGATGTCCACTAAAGCTCTTCAAAATACCTTTTCAATTTTCCAACAATTATAAAAAAATGTTTTAAGAAGTGGCAGGCTCCATGCATAACTATATTGCCAAAGGCAGAGATGAAAGGACCAAAAACTATGCACAATGAATCTTGGTCAGTTGTGAAAAAGAGTGATAGATTTCACACTATCTGCACCTGCGTAATTCTCAGAGACCAAGTAGCTACCACCTTTCACTTTGGACTAAAGTTCAAGCTTTGATTTGTAAAGGCTTTCATCTTTATTTTAAGAACACTGTGTTTATACAGTTTACTTTACATTCTTTATAATTATAAATTGCTTCAATTATTACTCACTCCCCACCTGAGTTTTTTCATAAGACCCTGTCCTTAATCTATAACAGAGACTTTATCTCACTATTCTACAATTACCTATTTACTTATATTTCTTCCTCATCAGACTTTAAGGGCAGAGGCCAAATCTGTAAGCAGCAGGTGCACAAATGGGGAAGAGCATATGACTTACAAGTAACTCAAATCAGTATGATATCTAGCCTGATTATTAATAATTAAAAGCATTATTTCATTCTTAGTTCATATAAACAGACTCTTCCCCACCGAAAAAAAAAGTGCTCTCACCAGGAGACCACTCTACCCATAGCTTTAAAAATACTGTTATTATCCTTTGTGCACCTATAGACCAATCATGTATCATTTATTTGTGATCTTGTTTCCCTTCCCAGGGGGTAGGGGTGAGTGGTAGGAGAGGGCATTTAAGGGAAGGAGGGAGTAATGGTAATTCATTTTTGCCATCACTCATTATTTTGTCATTAGCAGTAAAATCATATAGCAACCTATGGTCTTTTGTATTTGATTTAGCACAATATTTTAAACAGAATGAACAGTGTCTCACATAAATGTACCACTATTTTCTTAAAATATGAAAATTTTAGTGAGACTTTAGTTAGAAAATGCTACTGAATAGAAATTTTTTTATTATTATGCATTGTCTAAATCAACAAATAAGTTCTTCGAATAAGAACTATTATAAAGTGGGTGCTACATCTGAAGTAGTTGTGAATAAACATTGTTAAGTATTACAAGCCAATAAGGGAGAAGAATATGAGAACGTATGCCATTCTGCAGAATACACATGCAGAAAGGAATCAGGAACAGCACAGGTTACAAAGTAGAAATTAAACAGGAAAACTCCTGGAGCTGGTAAAAGAATTGTTAAAGGAGTTGGTCAAGGACAGATATGCATTTAAATGATGAAACACCCTAGTCATAACATTTCTAATCACCTTTGGGTCCCTATCAGCCTTCAGTACACTCCTTATTCCTCAAAATTCAGACCTGCCAACTCCTGAGCCAGTGGCTAGCTACCAAAGACAGTTGTTAAACAAAGAAGACAGGAAAGAGACTACATTAAGTCCCCAAGCCCTTTGCAGTAGAGAGAAATGTGTTCCTAGAGCCCTGAGTTAAATGAGAGCATTTCCAATAAAAACAGTTTGCACACAGTACCAAGATTTACGGTAATTTCTTAAGGAAAATGCAACTTCAGCAATGTCTAAAAAAGTAAGATTTTTAAAGTTAAATTTTATTTTTTAAATCAGTTTACATTCAGTATTATTTTATAATAGTTTAGGTGTATAGCATAGTGGTTACACAATTATATATTTTACACAGTGTTCCCCAATATTTCCAGTACCTATCTGGCACCATACATAGTTATTACAATATTATTGACTTTATTACCTATGCTATACTTTACATCCTGTGATTATTTTCTAACTACCTATATGTACTTCTTAATCCTTTCACCTCTTTTACCCAGTCCCTCAATCCACCTCCCCTCTGACAACCATGAGTCTGTACCTATTGGTCTATTTTGTTTGTTTGTTTAGTTTTCTCTTTAGATTGCACATATAAGTGAAATCATATGGTATTTGTCTTTTTATGACTGACTTATTTCTTTTACCATGACATACTCTAGGTCCATCCATGCTGTCACAAATATTGAATAGTAAGACTTCATTCTTTTTTATGGTCAAGTAATATTCCATTGTCTATATGCAACACAGCTTTTTTATACATCTGTCTAGTGATCAAAATGAATTTTGAAGCACAACTCCTTGGAATGCTTATAGACTATTACAATTCAGAAGGACAGTACCCCAGAATACTGGAGAAGAATGTACAGGTAGGTAAAAGGAGTGGTGCAGAGGTGTGTGAGGAGCAATAATTGGAAATAAAGACTATGATTACATGGCAATGTATATCAAAGGCCTCTAAATTTTTTAAAAATAAATTTCAACTTAGTAATTCAATTTCTGGGAACTTACCCTAAGGAGATAATTGGAGATGAAAATAAAAATTTATGTGAAAGAATATTCATTATGAAACCAGCAACAGTTTAAAAACTTAAGCCATATACTAAAACACTAATTTTCAGCCATTTTAATTTTCAACCCCATATTAAAATGCTGCTTAATAGTATTGAAAAATGCTCTCCATATAGTATTTAAGTGAAAAACATAGACTAAAAATCTGCCATCATGATTATCCTATTTTCTTAAAAGCATATATATAGGGGAAAGATATAAACAAATCACTAAAAGTAGTTTCTGCTAGAAGTACTATCAGTGATTTTCAAATTTTTATTTTATTGTACAACAATAAATATGTATTACATTTGTATAATCAGAGAAAAGGCATTTTAAGGAATTTTTTAGTCTTTAAGAGTTTATGGGCCTCAAAGAGCCATATAGTACACAGTACAAAGTAGGAGTTCTAGAAATACTTGTTGCATAAATGCTGAACTGTTTGTCAGAATACAAAGCAAATATTTTAAGAATCTTGATTTGTTAAATCTGGAACTTTCTTGGTATTCTAACTATCTCAGAATAATCTAGGGTGCTTATTTAAAACAAAATGTGATTTATCCAGCCTGCTCCTGGGTAGCTAAATCAGTATTTCTTTGGACCCTATTAACAAGTATCCCCAAATGATTTTTTTTTAAAATACACATTTGAGAATCACTACCATAGACAGTGTAATAAGAAACAGCTTTATTGTCTCCTATTATCTGAAACAGAAGATAACATTGCATTCCCTTTTACTCTTGGTAGTCTGCTACGAAAAGTCCTACTAATATAAATCATCCTAAATACCAAACATGACCAGCTTTTACTGCAATTTCCAGAACAAATACATCATTAAGCCGGCAAAAATAATTAGCTATGAGAAAATTATTCTATATTTTAATTACAAAATATTGTAAATGGAAGATTACAGAGCACATTCAAACAAAATGTGCAATGTAACTCTATAGTTTTCTTTTTATAGCAGATACTTATATGCAGTATTTCAAATCATCTGTTTTGAAGTTTTAAGACTAAAAGTTCGAAAGCCATACCGAGAATTAACTAGCTACAAAATCAAACGCTTCTCTATACCCTAGTTTCCATTTATTTTAATATGAATAGTACTATCTACCGCAAAGGTATGTTGTAAGATGGAATGATACGTAAAAGTATCTAAATTATACTTTTAGGCAATTTACCAATCACATGTAAAGGAATATCATTTATATTAAAAAAACAATTTCACTAGCTCAAAAAACTGAAAAATGTCAAAAATCTAAGTTTAATCATGTTTGGGTAAAAGTTAACAGAATTTTTAAATTACATGATTAATGTCAAATACATGATTATATTAAACTAAAAGATAACAGAGTAGGTCTAATAAAATAAGCCTGGCCTATCTGCTTCAGAATGAAGTATCCCCCGTAGTCTATTCTAATCCAAAAGGAGATAACAGAGACATCCCTTTCCAAGGAAGTCAACATCGAAAATTTAATGTTAAATTCCAAATAGAAACTTACTAAAAATAAGTCTTTCTTCAAAACACAAATTCAATTATTTTTTACTTTATTACTAAATAGTGGCAATAAGAATATGGTAAAAATGAGTTGAGGAAAAGGAAAAACCACATTCTTGTTCTAACTTTGCTTCTGCTAACTACTAATCTTGCTCTGGATCTCACTTTTCTAATCCATAAAATGAGGGGATTAGGCTTGAGACTGCTAATATTACTCCAGGCTAATGCCCTATATTTCATGAAAATACAACAATGACAATTCTTACCAGTTTCTGATTTATTCAAAATAGATGAATAGGAGTAGCTTTGGCTGACATAATCATTGGTAGAGCCCACAGAACCTTCTCTTGGAAGTGGCCCTATAAATCTGTCATGGACACTGTCATCCCCAGCACTGGAATCCTCCTAAAACGCAGCATAACCAATATTTACTAAATGGCAAATATTGCTGAAACAGTTAAAAAAACAAAGACAAAAACAAAAAAACAAAAGCAGAAAAAAACATACTAATTGCTGAGGTAAGGAAAAAAAGATGAGACATTACTATTACTGCTACCACCGAGACATTTACTTTTAAATGTACACTCTCACCATTTTCTGTACAGAGAAAGATGGCTGATATAAAACACTTGGAGAGGTGCTCATGTCTCCTTTCAGAGCTCTTACTTTCTCAGTTTTCTTTAATTATCTTTTGAATTTCATTTACATGAGAAAAAGGAAATTTTTTGGTACTAATAAATCAAAATTACCACTGTGAACTACAGTCTATCACTCACTTTTACATCATCCTTGCCAATAGGCCTGGTAGGTAGGGGATATTCAGTAAGTGTTCAATTGAATGGACAGTTTCCTACTGTCTCCCATAAGAAATCTCCCATTAATGAAAAAATGTTGAAAAGGATTTAGGGGTATAAAATCAGTGCAAACAATTAAGACAGAGCTGAAGAGTAATTACTATGAATTCCCAAATTGTGAATCCAGAGGTTCCTAAATTTTTAGATGATTTCAATGTCAGACTAATCAAAATCTTCTCATAATGTCATAAAAATAAATGAGATTTAAAAAGGTCAGAGAGTATATTTTAATACTGCTTCGTATGGATGCCCTATGTTTAATTACTACATACTGTGCAGAGAGGCATTATAATTCACAACAGATTTCTAAGGGAAAAGCATCAAACAGAACTTTTCCTATGGACTGTTTCGTTGAAGAGAAGGGTTCTAAAAAAGTCCATAAACTCTCAGCCTTCCTTTCTTCAGTCCATAAAATAGCAAGGTTAAATCAGACCAAGTTTTCTCAATCCTTTTTTGAAGATTGCCACTCAAATTGGGAATTACTGGGTTTAATAATCTCTAAGACCACTAAACCAGACAGGAAATCATATCAAAATATGAACTGGAGTAAACACTAAAAGAATAGAAATGTATCATATAATTTACAAACTATTCATTCCTCCGAAAAGGGGGAAGGGGGGCAGGTAGTGGGAGTGAAAACGGCAGAGTAGAGAATTCTGAGGGTATGTCACTTCTCCAAAACACCAAAAAACATGGGGCAAAACTGTCAAAGATTTACAGCAACCAAGAGAATCCTTAACCAAAGGAAAGGCCACTGAAACACAGTGGGAGATCTTTGTGGCATTTTAACTTATCCTAGACCCACTCCCATCCCTGTGTGGTGGTGGTCTTGAAGACGGTGACCTGTGTTCTCAGCATAGCAACAAGCCATATACACAAACAGTGCTATAGATGCCCAGTGTAACCATGTGAACATCTACACTGATAACAAACCAACATAAAACAGAAAAAATTACTTATTATACATAAACTAAAAAACACATCTCTCCTCCCTCCTCTGGAAAACTGCTTCCCAAGTGGCAGGTAACGATGCACAAAAAGTATGAATAAAAAGCTTTCTAAATAGTTTACCAGCAGTATTTGAGGTTGTTCACCATCTTTATCTGTCAAATGCAGAAAGTTCTTCTTTCCTGGCTCAAAATTAGCATCAAGAAGAGACTTGTCACTGGTATGATCTAGTGGAGCCTATAGGCATAAAGTAAAATATCTCAGATTATGAAAAACATTAATTGCAATAATAAAATAAAACAAGTAATATGCAAATGAACACACATCAACAATTACTGGGTTCAAATAATTTTTTTAAACAAAGACTCTAGTGAGTTTTATTAAACTACATTTGGAATTAACTAATCTACTCATGTACTGGGATGGCTAAACCCACTGACAGTACATATACTGACAGGCATCCCAGATGTTGCCATTCCCCAATGTCTAAAAAACTAAAAAGAGAAAAGGTAAAGGTTAAAGCACTCCACAAAAAGAATTATAAACATTTGTTTTATGTTCTTTAAAATATACGCAATGTAGTATTTAATAGATTTTCATGAAAATTAACTAAAGATAATTTCATATAACTAAAAACATGTTTTTACATATGAATATATTAAGAATTCGCAGATAAGCAACACATTAAACAAGCAAAAATAATTATGTACTATAGCAAAACAGGCACCTTTAGAAAGACCACTTAAGGAAAAGCCTATCCTAGTAAACAATACCTATTTTCGACCCACTGCCAGGATCCAGAGGACCCCAGGAGGGTAAAAGTGATCACCCTTTGAAAATTAAACACCTAAGATATTTAGTCTTTACCTAACTCTTTTATCTGTTAGAGCAATTTCAGCACTAGCTGTCATTCTGATACACTCTAATTGGTTAATGAGAGATGGAGCTGTGTATGCTCCCAGCCCTACTCACCCATACTCTAGTCTAACCTTTTGGCATCTCTGGGCCACACTGGACGAAGAAGAGTTGTCTTGGGCCACACATTAAATACACAAACACTAACAAAAACTGATCAGCAAGAAAAAGGTCTGTGCAGAATTTTCATGATATCTGCTGCCACAAAAAAGCAAAAAAGTCCTCATATAATAACCTGAATTATGCATTAGCCCTTTGGATAATCTTTTAAAATTGTTGAGCAGGTCCCAAGTTTGTGATCACTAATATAGAAAATGTACATATCAAAGTAATAAAACTAAGTAATGTTTCAAGTAAATTTATGATTTTGTGTTGGGCCACAGTCATAGCCATCCTGGGCCACATGCAGCCCACAAGCCGTGGGTTGGACACCCCTGCTCTAGTCCATTGTTGAGAAAAATGCATGATGGGATGAACACCCTATTCTTCTGTTTTAAAAATTTTTTTGTTACATTAAGAATTTTTTTTATGTTTTAAAGACATGAGGAATGTCTCCTTAGAAGGCCTTATTTTATGGAATGTTTTTATTTCTTAGAAAAGTAACATTTTATAAAAACACAGGTACTGAGGACAAACATTAAGTGATTTTTCTACCTGTTCTTTATGTGACTTTGGGCAAGTTAAAGTTATTTCACTTCTCCATCACTCAGTTGCTTCAGCTGTAATATGAGGCTGTAACAGCACCTACCTTATAAAGTAGTTATACGGATTAAATGAGGTTATATTTGTACAGAGCCTAAAACCAAAGCAATACTAGATACCTAGTAAGTGCCAAATAAGTGTTAGGGAAATAAAATAAACTATATAATAGATTTTATCTCTGGTTCTAGAAATCCATGAGAAAATTAGGAAACAGAAAGCCTGAAGCTACAAGAAGTCATATAAAAGGTGGAAAGGTTTTGGGTCTCTTACATTCTCTGGCAGGAAATAAAAGATCAGATGATATAGCTCGCATATATAGGGGTTTTACCTCAATAAATGTGTCTATGTGTACCAGACAGTGAGTAGCTAAATGTACTAGATTTTCAGAGAAGCATACATTCAGCGTTGTGCAGTAAGCAGGTGAAAGTTTACTTTTAGAAATGTACAGTAGGCAAAAAGAGAAATTGAGTACTTAAGAACAGTCATAGCTAAAGAAAGAGAAATAGTAATCCTGACATAGAGCTATTTGAAATTATGTAGATATTAAATTAATAAACACTTTTTGAACACCTAAGGGGAATATCTACAGAGAACACAAAATTAGTGCTATAAGGTCCTAGCCATCAAAATACAGTCTACCAAATGGAATGACACAAATGGGTAACTATAATAAAAGAAGACTATGATAAGTGGCACAGCAGAAGAAAAAATGGAATAGGAGGACAAAGATAAAGAGATTACATTTAAAGATGCATGAGGAAAACATGAAATAAGTCTTCTTAAAAGTGAAATAAGGAGGACTTGGGTAGACATATATGACAGTATAGAACTATACTTTAAACTGAAAAAGAGGCAACACTAGAAGTTATATGATGATATAACAGGGAGTATTCAAAGTTTCATATTAAATAGTTTCTCTCTGTACACTTTGTTGCACTACCAATTTTTACTGATCAACTTCAAAGGAAAAAGTTAATTTAAAATATTAGTTGTATATTTAAAAAAGCAAATATGGAACAGGAAGCAAAACATCATGAATTTTAAAGGCATACCAGGCAACACCAAACACCTCTGATTATTCTATAGAGTCAATGAAACTATGTCTTGATCAGGGTCTTACCACTCTACCTGGGACGTGATCTCTGTTAACATTGGTGTGTATATCCTTTTACTCATTTCTTTCTTTTTTAAAAAATTTATTAATTTACTTTTAGATAGAGGGGTAGGGAGGGAGAAAGAGAGGGAGAGAAACATCAGTGCACGGTTGCCTCTCATGCACCCCCTCGCTGGGGACCCAGCCTGCAACCCAGGCATGTGCTGAGATTGGGAATCGAATTGGCAACCCTTTGGTTCACAGGTTGGCACTCAATCCACTAAGCTACACCAGCCAGGGCCTCATTTCTCTTTCTGTATACACTTTTTTCTTCTTTTCTAAAAATTAGATTAGAAAATAAATATAATCTTATATCATGCATTTTTTCATTTAAAAATACAAGAAGAAGATCATCCTATTCAGTAAATACTGCAAAATTTTTTTGTAGTTGACACAATATGATAGTCATCTTACATGAATTTAAAAAACTCAAGGTGCAAACTTTAGGATAAGCATATACTGAATCCAGAATGAAGGCAAAGGGATGAAGAGGGATGCAATTACCAAGTTGCATATAGGCTCTTAATACTATGGTTTCATTCATATTAAAAAGGGTTCCAGGATTTAATATACTCACTTATAAGAACAATAATGACTATAATATTATTAGACACTTAAGAGAAGATGCTTTAAGTCTAGGGTTTTACCATATCAGCAGTACTGATTCCATTTCCCCACACCAAATCAAAGGTTCCATTTATGTAGCCTACTTTGTTGGCCACATCTTCAAAGAGCTTTCTGAGTGGAGTAGAAGCTGGTAAATTTAAAGTGATCCGTTCATTCACTGTCTTTGAGTTAGTAGTATCTTGTATTATACATAAGACTCTAGGTTCTTCAGCAGCATTTTCTATCTGAAATTAAAAAAAAATACATTTATCTTTAAAGGAAAACAATTATAATTAGCCATGTTTTCTGTGATTAAAAGTTTTTAAATTCCCACAAAATAATATTTTCTTTGTGCTAGTATTACTGTTTTGTTATGTCTAAAACACTAACGTGTATGTCAAACATATAAAGCACCATATTCGTTTGTTCTGTAGAAGGTGGGGCATATTTAAAAATCAGCAGCCATTCTTTTGGATGTTTGCTTTCACCTCTTAAGGCTGTAAATCAATGGTCAGCAAGCCATGAACACAGTATGCATGAGCAATTTTCAGTTGAAAATAACAAAATCTGATCCTTAATAATGTGTTATCATCTTCCTAGAACAGTCAAATCAAGCATGTCTGGGTCTCCTGAAGAAAGCAAAAGGGGACTGTATAGAAATGCAGTGAGGACTGTCTAAGATTACAAAATTCATAACTATGGGACACATAGGCAACAAGGCCTCCAGGCCTTTCTGCTGCTGTACCCATAGACCAGATGTCCAAAAAGCCCGTTATCATTGTATTGGGAGCTGACAAGGTTGTCCAAACAAGTAAGCCAGCAGAGGGAGGAAGCTTTGAAAAGCAAGAAAAATCCTTTTCAATTACCAATGTAGAAGAAAGTAGGGTCACAAATTCCTCTTCCTTCTTTCTCAGTAATTATCAAGACAAAAAAATAATTTAAGGACATTTTCTCAAAGAAGCTATGCCCCACCCTCAAGCTACTGAAGGATCTTTCCACAGGCTGCATCAGATACTTGTGGAAGAAGTTCTATCCCTCCTAGTCCTGTTAACGCCCAACTCAATGAACAGCAGCTTCGTCCACCAGCTAGGGTAACCAGAGAGCTGAACATGTTCCTTGTCCCCTTCCTCCTCCTCCCCAGCACACAATCACCAAAATTCTTATCCCTTTTCTCTTTTTCCCTGACTGCAGCAATCAGAATCTCACACCAAGATGATGGTAATAGTTTCCTGAAAAGTTTAACTTCTTCCAATGTTATCTTTTTTCAATCCAGAATATTTTAATATGTAAATCCGATTACATAAACCTTGTGCTTTTCATCAAAGTTAAGTACAGGAGTCACTTTACTGGAGGACCTCTCACTATCTCCATGATAAGCTTTTCAGAAATAAAATTGTACAAACTGGTACAGAATTCAAGAATTTATTTCTTCTCTTTTTATAAGATAACCTTTTGTTTCTTCTATATATATACTTTTAAATAAGAATAATTATTATCATTTACTAGTACTGAAGAGAGAACGGCCACAAGGTTTGTTTGCTTGTTTAATGGGTTGATACAATAATAATTTGTTTCTACCACATATAATTTTGGACTTGCAAGAGATAACTGAAATTAAATTTAATCTGATTAGTTTAGAATAGAAATAAATTGTTATAAAAGAAGTATAATGTTTAAAACAGATCAGCTACCACTATATTTCAGACAAATCAAAATATTTAATTACCAACAATAACCCAATTTAAAAATGAAAAGAAGGATAACAATTTCTATAAAATAAGTAGGTAACAAAAAAAGAGTATTACTAATACACTAACACTTCTCAGAAAGAAGAAAAAGCTTTTATAAACTTAAGGTGTCATATTAAACATATAATGAATTGTTTTAGACATTTTAATCCCAAACTGTGAAACACAAAGTGGACCTTTTTAAAAACTGGCTTATAATAAAAGAGGTAGCAACGAAATTTCAACTACAAAAGATCTACTTTAATAATTTCAATAATATACTTAAGAGGAAGGTTCAAGTTTTCCAGGTATAAATACTGTAGTGGCCAGATTTTTAGTTTCAGATAGATTGGACCTGAGTGTCCAAGTAAGATGACCCTAAGAATTCAGAAATCGGAAGTGCTGATGCATTACACATAAATGGTGATGTAGCAACACCAAACGGTCAGACATTAACAGTTCCTAGTTCTTTCCCTAAATATGTGAACACAAGGTACAGGCACTCCAGACTCCTCACTTTTCACCCCAAAACGTGGAGAAATTATCCCCAACTGAATCTCATCTGAAGACTTAAATGTACAAGAGTAAACACAAAATTTAATTACATGTATGCCTTTTAATCTTTAGTGACAAAAGCTTTCTTTCTTGTGCACTGCACATAAGTCATTTTGCTCCTTTTTTAAAAAGTAGGAAGAGTGTAAAGGAAAAAGCGAAAATCACCTGTAATCCCATAACACAGAGATAACTACTAACATTTCAGTATATATCCTACCAAATATTTTCCTTCAAACACACACACACACACACACACACACACACACACACACGTATGTTTTTTAAATGCAAACACTGGTTTAGGATATAAATGCTGCTTTGTAACTTCTTTACTTATAAATATATCATGTAGTCTTTCCCTATCAAACTTTTAAAACACATCATTATAATAGTTGATTTATATTTTATTACATGGATAAATAACAATACTTTGTTCTAGCAGTTCCATTTTACTAATTCTTAGGTTAGACTTCATTACATGTAAAAGTAATTTTGTGATGAACACCTACATAATAACACTTTGTGTGCTTTTCTGTTTCCTTAAAATTTCTATAAGCAGAATTTTTTAGTCAATCACATTTTATTCTTAAATTCAATTCTAGGATAATTTAAATAAACAAACAAGCAAACAAAAATCTCTGCTCTTCTTTAAAGCTCTAAGATAGTAACTTGTAAATTGTATGACTTTAAACCCAACCTTTTGGCCCATTCTTTCTTTCTAATTTAATTAAATGGGTGGTTATCATCCATGGACTGCATCTAAATCTTTGATATTACTATTGCCAACACTAATTACACTGAAGCGAAATTTCCTCCCCATCTCCCACCTCCCAATTTGGAAACACATCCAAAATAAATAAATATATAAACCCAACCCTACAATATTACATTAAACATGCAGACTTCCAAAACATTTAAATGTAAAAAGTTATTTGTTAGAATTGGAAAAATAAAGTAGCTCTCTTTCTTACTTATTTCTTTGCAGCTCTAACCTTCATTGATCCTACTTATGCCCAATGAAAAAAGCAGTATCATCTTGAGGTGAATTAAAAGATAGCTAAAAATCCTTTGCTTCTCTTCCTTTTTTTCTTTTTCCTCTTCCCATAAATCTGGTCTGGCCTTTTGACCAGCTAGGACCAACAGTATGTGACAGAACTGATGCTGTGTGGGATCTTAATGAAACAGCAGCTTTTGTACTTCTTGGAACATATCCTCTTCTTCTAAGCCAGCCACCACAAAAGCAATCCAGTTACCCTGGCACCGCCATGCTGGGAAGAAGCCCTAGCAATCCAGACACAGAGAAGGCGGCCACTTGGAGAAACACTGAGGTCCCTGATATGTGAAAAAAGTCTTCTTGCATATTCCATACAAAGCCAGCAATCAGCCAAAGGGGTTCCAGTAATGATCTCAGATGATGCCATGTGAAGCCAAAAGCCTGATGGGCTAAGCTATTGCCCAAATCCAATCTCAGAAGAACTGTGAGCAAATAAACCAGTTGTTTCAAACACTAAATTTTGGGGTAGGTTGTTCCATTGCAATAGATAACAAAAACACACTCAAATATATTTAAGCACAGGCAAGCTCTAGCTGGAAAGGCTGGTGACAGTCGTACTGTTGAGGGGTACCACTCCTCAGGGAGGAGGGTGCCCATAAAAGTACTATACCCAACATAACTAGGGAAGGGAGCACAATTTTTTAGTCAAAACGGTTCTATGAGGAATATGAGAAAACAGGTAACAGAAATAAGTGCAAAGTTTTAGAAGAGCCTAAAGCATATTCCCCTTGTGAAAACATTTACTATCTTAGGGGCGCTATTTGAGGGGCACAAAGTTTTGTACACAGGAAATCTAGCCCAGTATAGGGAAGATATAAAGCATAGTTTTATACCATAAAGGTATAAAACATTTACTCATTTTATGGACAACTCATAGCAATATTATACTTGTAAGAATAAGAGAAAAGTCGACACTATACATGCTAAGAGTGCATTCTGTCTCTATGCTCACTGTAGAAACAAAGTTAGATTTTCTAGCAAAGTCTAAATAAAGAATTGATAGAAAATCAAGTGAAAAAGAATAAAACCATAGTCTTATTTACAAAAGGTTAAAAAAAATTGAGATTTTTCATCAAAAACATTTTTCTTCCAAGGATCGGCTCACTGCTAGAAACATTTAGAAATGGTTGACACAGATAATTCTTCTAGGAAATCTCAGAGCCTGCTGAAACCATGATTGTTTGCCTCTTGAGTCATTTTGGCTTCTTTTCTTGGCTTTCCCAATAGTTCTAATTTCAAATCTGAGTTCTCTGAAACTAACATCAAAATTTTTGTTTCATAAAAAATACTTCCTATGTGTTTCTTATGTAAAAAACACAGAACAAACTGTGTAATTTGTGGTATATATTCAGAATGGCATTAACATGTGGAAAACAACTTAATATCAAATAAAATTCAAAGTTATCAAGATTCAAATTTTTCTAAGAAAAATTAAGATTAAGAATTTTAAAACATGAACAAGGGACTGTTTTACTTGTATATTTAAGTCCATTTTATCTCAAAACTTTCTTCCTTTCAATGTTATTACAAAGAATGGTATTATGGTTGTAAACTTAAAAATACACAGACTCACACATACACACGTAAGTCCACCTACATAATAATACTTTGTGTACTTTTTTATCTACTTTTGATATGGGATCTTCTATGAGCTAAGAAATTAGTCCTTAACACAATTCCCTTCTGAATATCCACAGTTCATTTTTAATATACTGCAATACACCTAAAAAGAGAATTGATGGTGTGAATACTTTTGCTGATTGAAATTTATTAAATGTATTGGACTCATTCAGACTGTGCATTTTTACTTTAACAAGTGACAATTCCTGGGGTAGGGTTGGTGATCCTAACTTATATGGAAAAAAGAATCATTTTAAGTTCCTCCCACCATTCCACTCCAATCATCTCAGCAAACTGATGTAATATGATTTGCTTCTAAGTGGTGTCTGCCCACAGGTGTCTTGGAGAAGACAGAAGAGATTAAAGGAAGAACACTGGGGGAAAAAACTTAGATCTAAAGGGACCTGGAAAAAATGAGGTATTAAGTAAAAGAGTAAGATGATACATCATAGGAAAGTTTAGGTTTGTAGTGTTTAACAGGCTGCCAGGAAGGTAATAGTTTTACTTAATTCTTCAGTAAGATTTCTGGGTTTTGACTCAATAAATTATTAAATGATTTAATCCCAGAACCATTAGTATTTCAAAAAACAAATGTCTATTAAAAAGAAAAAAGAGGCAACTAATATACTAAAAAATCAAAACAAAGGGTTCATGTGGTTTTTATATTAGTTTTCCCCCTCATTCACTTGCTACAAAACAAGGGACTATCAAACACAAGTATTTACTTAAGGTGACTTTCTTATTATTAAAATTGGGTATAAATTTATTTAAGGTGCCTTTCTTATTATTAAGAGTCAAACAAGCATAAAACTTAACACATGCCTTGTTATTAAATAAAAATATTAACATGCTGTTACTTGCTCTGCTGATTATCACACTAAAGCAATTACATCAGCAGTCTACCTGTAAAAATTTCTTCTTCATTTCATCAAAGATATTTTGTCTGCATCTCCAAAACACATCCTATGGTATACAGAGAACAAAATGAATTACAAATTATTTCTTTAAAATACAGAGGTTAAACAGTGAAATGAGAAAAATTAACCTAAAGACATCTTTTGCAAACAAAATAACTATTCTAGACTTTTATTCATAAATTACATTTGTAATTGCGCTTACAAGGTTACTGAAAATCTGTGCTATAGTTATAAAGAACGTTAACATGAAAAACAATCATTTTAACAAAGAGTGGTAGTTAAAAGATTTGTGTATAAATCAGAAGTTCTAAGTCACAGAATATTTTTCCCAGTTTTACTGAGGTACAATTGACATACGACATTGTATTATTATTACCACTATAAGTTTAATTAACATCTCACATAGTGGTGAAAACCTGGCCACCATGCTGTGTGGGAGCCAAGTAGCCACATGGATTAGTCATGTGTAGATGTTCCAGCCACAGCCCAAATGAGATCACAGTTGGCAACCAGCATCAGCCACCATACATGTATGTGAGAAAGCATTCAGATGCTTACAGCTGACAGCCTTTCAGCTGCCCACCTGACACCTAGCAGAGCAGAAACAACCTGCCCTAAACCAACTTTGCTTAAACTAACATCTGTGAGCAAAATTCACTAAGTTTGGGGGCAGACTGTGATATAACACAAGATAATCAGAATAACCGTCAATTTTGCAGTCTAGTCCTTCTCTCACCTTCCTATATAAAATCACAAGCTTCTTAGTGTTCTTCATTTCCCTTCATTGTGTCAGGTTTCCACATAGTACTTAAAACTAATTGATACATTTGTTTATATTTTACTTATGTACTGTCTATCTCCAAAAAAAACTTCCACTATGAGCCAATATGAAAGAGCTGACTGGATTTACCCTCCCTACTTTAAACAACTAAAAATCTGAATAAAATATATAATGTGATAGTTTTCAAATATTAAACAACAGGCAACACAGGACAGTGATACCTGTGAAAGTGGAAACAGGCAAGATAAGCCACCTTCCAGGCTGCAATGCTAGGGGGGAGAAGCCAGATGGAGTCCAACAATCTCCCTGAATTCAAGAGATGAGGTGGGAAGTTCAAGGAGGCCAATTCAGTTAGAATTTACAGGACAAAATATTGCAGAGAAGAAAGCTGCACAAATACTGGGTTGGCCAAACAGTTCATTTGGTTTTTCCATAAGACAGCTCTAGTAGCACTTAGCTGTCTTTAACTTCATTCAAAACAACTGTTTTAGATTGTCATAGCTGTCATATCAGCATGCATAAAAAAAAAAACTTATCAAAACCGGTGAATTTTTGTGTAGCCATTTTAATATTGAAGATGAAAGAAATAAGCAACATCTCAGCATACGATGCTTTATTATTACAAGAAAGGTAAAAACACACCTGGAATGCAAAAGATTTCTGCAGTCTATGGAGAAGGTGCTGTGACTGATCAAATGTGTCAGTGGTGGTCTGCAAAGTTTCATGCTGGAGATTTCTCACTGGACGATGCTCCACGGTCAGGTAGACCAGTTGAAGTTGATAGTCATCAAATTGAGACATTAATTGAGAACAACCAACGTTCTACCATGTGGGAGATGGCCAACATACTCAAAATATCCAAATCAATAAAGTTCTTGGTGAAAATGAAAAATGTAATGGACTTTTTGGCTAACCCAATGGCAAGAGCCAGAGATCTGTAGAGTGGTCTTCCTTTGAGTATTCAGCTGAGTACTTCTCTGCATATGCATGTGAAGAATCTATCTGAAGCAGGGGCAAGAACCACAGGAAAGAATCCCTGGAACTTACTTCAGTTTCCACCATCCAGAGTGGTGGGGAAAAAAAAAAATCTCATAAGACGCAGGGCATCAGACGAGTGTATTGGGAACAGTTCTATCTCAGTGGTGGGCCCAAATAAGACCTCGTCTAAAGGCCACTCTGGTCTAAAGTTTAAAAGCTTAAAAGCAAGCCTCAAAAGGATCAAACTACTTAAAATAAATTAACTGCATCCAAAAACAAAGCTCAAGAATATTGATTGGAATAAAAAATCCAGCAGCAATCAAGGTAAAGAAAATTCAAAATGTCTGCCATCCAATCAAAAATAAGCAGGCATGCCAAAGGGAAAAAAAAAGGAAAAGAAAACCTAGAAACTATGACCCATAATGAGGAGAAAAATCAATCAGTGAAAACCAACCCAGAAATAATATAGATGATAGAGTTAATAGACAAGGTCATGACAAGTTTATAACTATATTCTGTATTTCAAGAAGGTAGAAAAGGCTATGTTAAGGAAAAACGTGTTAGACACAAAAAAGATCCAACTCAAATTTCTAGGAATGAAAAGTACAATATCTGAGATGAAACATATAATGGATGAGATAAACAGATTAGGTAGGTATCGCTGAAGAAAAGATTAATGAAGTCTTGAAGACACAGCAATAGATACTATCAAAAATAAGACACAGAGGGGAAAAAAGTCAAAAAAGAACAAAAAGTGGGACAACTTTCTTATTAGGAGCCAGAAGTAAGTTGCACAATACTTTTCAGCTGCTTACAGACAGTAAGTGTTAGCCCAGAATACTGTAACCCCTCAAAAATGTCCTTCAGGAAAGAACTGGGAATGGCTTTAGTGGTCAAGCAGAATTCAACACATTCTCAAATGAAGGAAAACTAAAAGAATCTGTCTCCAGTAGAACTACCCTAAAGGAAATTTTCTAAACAAAAAGGAAATGATCAAAGAAGGAAGCTTAGAACATCAGGAAGGAAGGAAAAATATGGTAAGCAAAATATACCTAAATACAACACACTTTTCTCCTCCTGTTGAGTTTTTACTAAATGATTGTCAGCTGAAGTAAAAATTAAAAGACTGCTTGATGTGGTTAAAATACAAGTAGAGGATATATTTAACATAATTATAAATGAGGGAGGATAAAGGGACATAAAAGAAGTTAAAGTTTCTACATTTCGACTGAACTGGTAAAATAATGACACTAGTAGACTCTGCCAAGTTGACATATCTAATGTAACCCTCAGAGGAACCACTAAAAAACTTATCACGAAAGAGTACAATGAAAATCACTACAGATAAATCAAAATGGAACTTTAAAAAATGTTAAAGTAACTCTTGAGAAGGCAAGTAACAGGGAACAGAAAAATGGAAAACAGAGAGAACAGAAAGAAAACAAAATAAAATGGCAGACTTAAGCTCTAATATATTAATCATTACATTAAATACAAATGGTCTAAATAAACCAATTAAAAGACAAATATTGTCAGAGTAGATTTAAAAACATTACCCAACTATACGCTGTTCTATGAAACTTACTATACACACAGACACACACACATATAATTATGTCAAATATTTGAAATACTAAAATTGTTACATAAATTTGTATATGAAATAAACTATTTTATATGAAAATAAAAGGGTGGAGAAAATATAACATGCAATCATTAATCAAACAAAGTGGCAGTTAATTTTAAAAATTAATAATCAGATAAAGTAGACTTCGGAATAAAGAAAATTATCAGAGACAGACAGAAACATTATATAATGATAAAAGGGTCCATCCACCAAGAAGACATAGCAATCCAAAATCTGTATGAGCCAAACAATAAAGCTGCAAAATGTGTGAAGCCAAAACTGATAAAACTGAGAGAATAATTAAATAAATCTGAAACTTATTAATGGTAAAGATGTCAATTCTTCCCAAATAGATATACACTTTTTAAAAGCAATTCGATGGAGGAAAGACAGTCTTTTCAATAAATGGTGACAGAACAACTGGACATTAGGCAAAAAAATAGTAATCTAAATCTCTCACCTTAAAAATTAATTAACTGAATATGGATCATGAATATGAAAAATATAAAACTATGGCTTTTTTTAAAGTCATAAGAGAAAATTTTCCAGAGATAAGGCTAGACAGAGTTATGACTTAACACCATAAATTGGACTTCACTGAAAGTAGAAATGTTTACTTTGCAAAGGCCCTGTTAAGGATGAAAAGACAAGCTATAGGCTGGGACAAAATATTTCAAATCATATAATGAACAATGGACTAGTATCTAGAATATCTAGAGAACTCTGAAAACCTACCAATAAAAAAGTAAACAATCTAATTAGAATATAGGCAAAAATCATGAGAGACATTTCAATGAAAAGCAGAGCAGATGGTAAGTAAGCACATGAAAAGATGTTCAACATCACTAGCCAATAGGGAAATGCAAATTAAAACCAAAATGAGATATACTACACACCTACCAGAATGCCTAAAATTAAAGTGATTACACCAAATTCAACAAAGATACAGAAGAAACATACATCAGGATTAACAAGCCTCATCTAAGGGATATATGAAAAGGCTATACTTAGCAACTGCTATATCTTATGTTTTTTTCTTTTAAAGCATACATAGAACATTTATAAAAAGTAACCTGATATTGGTCTTCACTATAAAGCAAGTCTCAACAAACTTCAAAGTAACAATTGTTATACGGAATAATTTCTCTCACTATAATGCAGGTGAATTAAATATCAATGACAAAAAGATGACTAGGAAAATTATGTATAATTACAAAATTAAGAAACACTAAATCATGGGTCAAAAAAAAAATGGAAATTAGAAGATATTTAGAACCAAATGATAATAAAAATATTACATATTAAAACTCATACAGAGTACTGGGGGAAAGCAGGGAGTGTTCCAGCAGAACAAGGGGGTCTACGTGGGAATAGGCAGAGGGAGGATGAAGAGGGAGAATGAAGAGTGATCTGCCCAACTCCGAATGAAGAGCTCTAAAAACCTAGGGCTGAAAAACAGCTCTCTGCTGCTAATGGTGTATGGGGCAGTAGCTGGTCCTCAGAAGGCAGAAAACAAAACAAAACAAACACTGTCCCATATTGCTAAAGCAGCAGAAGAAATAAAAAGGTAAAAGCAGAAATTAATGACAGAAAATAAAAACACTATGAAGAAAATTATCAACACAAAAAGCTGGTTCCTTAATGACAAACTACTGGTAAGATAATCCTCCCAAAATAACAAACATATTATGAAGAAGGGAATAGAAGTATAGATTGAACAACAAAAAAGATAACAGAATGTCACAAGCAAATTTATGCCAATGTATTTGAAAACATAATGAAATAGAAACATTTGAAAAATATAACTTAAAGGAAAACAAAAGAAAACCTCAACAGTCCTAAAGTCATGAAACAAACTGAGTTAGCAGTTAAAAATCTTTCAGTAACAACAAAAAATTCCAGGCCTCGATGATTTACTAAAGATTTTACCAACTACTCAGAGAAACCATTCAGGTTTTACAGAAATTTTTCAGTTACAGAATATGAGGAACAGTCCCAAATTATATTATGAGGCTAGCGTTTGGTACTAAACTCTAAAATACTAATATATAAAAAAAAGGAAAGTTAGAAACCAGTATCACTCATGAAAACAACCGCAAAATATCTGAAACAAAGTATTAGGAAACTGAATGCAGCAATGTACTTTTTTATGACATTTTAATTTTTTTTTAATTTGTTATTCAGTTACAGTTGTCCCCATTTTTCCCCGTTGCTCTCCCCTGCCCCATCCAATCTGGGCTCCCAAAGGCAATCCTCGACCCACTGTCCTTGATCCTGGGTCCTTTGTACATGTTCCCTGACTCAACCCTTCCCTTCTTCCCGTTATTCCCCTTCTCCCTCCCCTCTGGTCACTGTCAGTTTTTTCTTTATTTCCATGTCTTTGGTTCTTTTTTGCTCATGTGTTTGTTTTGCTGATTAGTTTCCACTTATGGGTGAGATCATATGGTATTTGTCTTTCATTGCCTGGCTTATTTCACTTAGTGTATTATCCTCCAGTTCCATCCATACTGTCACGGAAGGGTAGGAGTTCGTTCTTTCTTCTGCGTACTATTCCCTTGTGTAAATGTACCACAGTTTTTTGATCCACTCATTTACCGATGGGCACTTAGGCTATTTCCAATTCTTGGCTATTGTAAATAATGCTGCTATGAACATTGGGGTGCATAGGTTCTTCTGAATTGGTATTTCAAGGTTCTTAGGGTATAATCCCAGCAGTGGAATTGCTGGGTCAAAAGGCAGTTCCATTTTTAGTTTTTTGATGAAATTCCATACTGTTTTGCACAGTGGCTGCACCAGTCTGCATTCCCACCAACAATGTACTAGGGTTCCCTTTTCTCCACAACCTCACCAGCATTTGTTGTCTGTTGATCTGCTAATAATGGCTATTCTGACCAGTGTGATATGGTTTCTCTTTGTGGTTTTAATTTGCATCTTTCTGATGACTAGTGATGCTGAGCATCCTTTCATGTGTCTCTGGGCCCTGTGTATGCCCTTCTTAGAGAAGTGTCTGTTCAGGTCCTTTACCCATTTTTTAATTGGATTGTTTGTCTTTCTGGTGTGGAGTCTTGTGAGTTCTTTACATACTTTGGAGATCAAACCCCTGTCCAAGGTATCATTGGCAAATATATATTCCCATATGGTTGGTTCCCGTTTTATTTTGCTGATGTTTTCTTTGGCAATGAAAAAGCTTTTTAACTTGATCTAATCCCATTTGTTTATTCTTTCCTCTATATCCCTCACCCTAGGAGACATATCGGTGAAAATATTGCTGCACAGGATATCTGAAATTTTCCTGCCTGTGCTCTCCTAGGACTTTTATGGTGTCATGATTTATATTTAAGTCTTTTATCCATCTTGAGCTTATTTTGGTGTATGGTGTAAGTTGGTGGTCTAGTTTCATTTTTTTGGCATGTACCTGTCCAGTTCTCCCAATGCTATTTATTGAAGAGGCTATTTTGACTCCATTTTATGCTCCTGCCCCCTTTGTCAAATATCAATTGACCACAGAGACTTGGGTTTATTTCTGGGCACTCTACTCTGTTCCACTGATCTATGTGTCCGTTCTTATGCCAGTGCCAGACTGTTTGATTACAATGCCCTTGTAATATAGTTTGATATCAGGTATTGTGATCCCTTCTTAGTTTGTTCTGCTTTCTCAAAATTGCTGAGGTTATCTGGGGTTGTTTATGGTTCCATATAAATTTTTGAAATATTTGTCCTAGATCTGTGAAATATGCCATTGGTATTTTAATAGGGACTGCACTGAAATCTATAAATTGCTTTGGGTGGTACAGACATTTTAATGATGTTAATTCTTCCAATCCATGAACACGGTATATGCTTCCATTTATTTGTGTCTTCCTTAATTTCTTTCTTCAGTGTTCTGCAGTTTTCTGAGTACAGGTCTTTTACCTCCTTGGTTAAGTTTATTTCTAGGTACTTTATTTTCTTGTTGCTATAATAAATGGGATGTTTTTTCCTAGTTTCTCTTTCTGATATTTCATTGTTGGTGTACACAAATGCCTTCAATTTCTGAATACTGACTTTTTATCCCTCTATTTTGTCAAATTCACTTATTAGGTTGACTAGTTTTTTGGTGCAGTCTATAGGGTTTTCTAGGTATGCTATCATGTCGTCTGCAATCAGTGGCAGTTTTACTTCCTCCTTTCCAATTTGGATACTTTTTATTTCTTCTTCTTGTTTGATCACTGTGGCTAGAACTTCCAATACTATGTGGAATAGAAGTGGTGAAAGCGGACACCCTTGTCTTGTGCTGGGTCTTAGGGGAAAGCTTTTAGTTTTTGCTCATTGACTATGATGTTGGCTGTAGGTTTCTCGTATATGGCCTTTATTATGTTGAGGTATGTTCCCTCTATTCCCACTTTGCTGAGTGTTTTTATCATAAATAGGTGCTGTACTTTATCAAATGCTTTTTCAGTATCTATTGATATGATCATGTGATTTTTATTTTTCCTTTTGTTTATGTGATATATTATGTTTATTGATTTGTGAATACTGTACCATCCTGCATGCCTGGGATGAATCCCACTTGATCATGGTGATAATCTTGTTAATGTGTTGCTGGATCCGGTTTACCAATATTTTGTTGGGGATTTTAGCATCCATGTTCGTCAGTGATACTGGTCTGAGTCCAGCAATGTATTAATGCATAATACATCATAATCAGGATCATTTAACAGAAACATCAATTTATATAATGTAACATATTAATAGGTTGGGAGAAAATCATGTCAATACATGCAATACAAAAAGGCACTTGAAAAAAGTTAAAATGTCTTTTCATGACAACTTTCCATGATAACTTCATGAATATCTTTTGATGATAATGAGTAATAAAATAGAAAAAATTTCCTTAAGTGGATAAAGTGCATCTACAAAATTTTAGAGCAAACATATTTAATAATGAAAATCTAAAAACTCTCACTTTAAGAATAAATATTTTTACTTTAAGAATAGAAACATGCCCTGGCTGGGTAGCTCAGTTGGTTAGAGCACCATTCCAATAGGCAAAAGTTGCAGATTCGACCCCTGTTCAGGGCACAAATGGAAATCAATCAATGAATGCATCAATAAGTAAAACAACAAATCGATGTTCTTTCTCTCCTTCTCCCTTTCCTTTTCCCTCTTCTTCTTTTCCTCCCTCCCTTCCCTCTCTAAAATCTTTAAATAAAAAAAAATTTTTAAAGAATACAAACAAAACAAGGTTGCATACTAGCCACTACTTCTGGTCAACACTATGGACGGACAGTGCAATAAGCAAATATATGCAGTGGAATACCATGCAGCCTGTAAAGATAATGCTATGTGACATTTACTGACAAGGGGAAATACTACATTTTGCTAAGAAATAAGGGTACCATTACAACACAAAACATAATAGCCTTTTAAAAAGTCCATATTAGGAAGGAAAAAGAAATATGTAAAGAATAGAAGAATTACATCAAAATGTTAACAGTATTGTCTTTCAAGGATAGAGATAAAGGTGATTTTTTTTCCCATTTTCTTTTCTGGGACTTCCAAATGTTTGGCACTGCACATGTATGTCTTTTTACAACTTAAATGTAAACCACAAAAAAAGAAACCTACAGATTTAGTTAACTTTTATATAAGGAAAACATTTTTAAGTGTTAGCTCACTCTTACCGTATGAAAAGAGACAAAGCGACTAAGTGCACAGTAAGGAAATGAAAGCACATTGCCTGGGCAGCAGTACACGTGACAAAGATGTGCAGAGAGTTCAAGGACTTCACTCTTAGTGTGTGCAACATGAAGAATGATGTGTCTACAGAAAATAAACAAACAATAAGAACTAGCATAATCAAGATTGGGTAACATTAACAGATAATAATATATAGATTTTAAGCAATTTGAGGTTACTACATAAAAATATAATTAAAGAAACTAAGGATGTTTAAAATAGAGAAAGTGATAAACTTCAACTTATAGGATTCCTCTACTTCAGAAATATATACTTGGAAGAATATAGGGCACAAGAAAGGGTGAAAAGCCTCTTAAAAGGAAATTTAAAAGAAAACAGCATTCATTCAGATAGCGGTTAAAAAAGAATTATTGTCCCTTATAGCCTTGGAGCCGCACATACGATATGTATTACACTCTTTAAAATATCTAATACTTTAATTTCTGGAAGAGGGAGGGGATGCATTTCTCCCTATTCCTCCTGCTAAATGCAACTAAAAATGTTATGAATAAGCCAAAGATAAGACATTGAAATGTGAAGAGAAAGCAGACTGGCTAGGTACCTAAGGAATTAAGGACATGGTGATTAATTCCCTGGATTTATTTTTTGCCTAATACATCCTGGTCTGAGTGGGTACACACTAAAAAAGCCCTAGAAAAAGAATGCCCTGCTCTAGTTAAAGGATCAGGAAAGGGGTACCCTTATAAAACAGAAAACTTGTAGACACTAACCACACTATACGACAGCCAACACCAGAGAAAAAAAAAGCTGCTGCTCTAACTCCACTCTCATCGTCAAAGTCTGAGAGAGAAGCCTAGATTTCCAACCTCGGTTGGCTACAACAAGGCACCCCCTTCCCTCCACCAGGGTTGTGTCAAAGAAGATCCAGTGGGCGGCAGAGACTTTATCACACCCCAGTGGTAAAGACAGCCTCTGCACTTCCCATCAGTGGAAGCCACGTGAAATAACAAAGTGCCCCACCCCCTCCCAACCAAGCACATGTCCACAGAAGTTTAAAGGGAGCATGAACTTCAACCCCACCAGCAGTAGTAAGGCACACCTCTCACCCCAGGTTGTAAATAAAGGTGGAATGAGGAAACTGGACTCCCACCCCTACCTCAAGTAACAAGGAAGTGCCCCCTTTTCCTCACTGGCATGGCATCAGAGGAAGTCTGTTACAACAGGAGATTTAAATAACATCCAAAGTCTCATAACATAACACTCAAATTGTCCAGAATATAATAAAAAATCACTTGTCACAGAACCAAAAACATCTCAACCTGGATGAGAAACAACAACAGTGTCAACTTAGAGATGACACAAATGTTGAAATTATCTGACAAGGATTGTAAAGTGGCCATCATAAAAACATTCGGCAAGCAATTATGAACACACATAAAACAAATGAGAAAAAAAAAGTCTCCGCAAAAGAATACCAGCTAAAATACAATGACCAAAATTAAAACTCACTAGGTGGGCTCAATAGCAGAATAAAGATTACAAGGGAAAGACCAGTGATCCTCAAGATAAGAATAACAGAAAGCTTTATCTGAACAATAAAGAAAAAAAGATTTAAAATATGTCTCAAGCACCTATAAAACTATAGAAAGGTCAGTCTCAAGCACACATAAGGCTATAAAAATTAGATGTAATATTTGTGTCATCCAAGTTCTGGAAGAAAAAGAGAAAGGGGGTTGGCCTAAAAAAGCTCTCAAAGAAATAATGGGTGAAAACCTTCCAAATTTGACAAAAGACATAAAACTACATAGTCAAGAAACTGAGTGAATCCCAAAGAAGATAAACTCAAGAAGACCCTGCCAAGACACATCGCAATCAAACTCCTTAAAACCTAAAGTCAAAGGGAAAGACTGAAAGTAGTGAGAGAGAAATGTCTTATCTGTAAGAGCAAAACAATTCAAATGTATCAATAGCATTATTTTTCCTTAGAAATCACAGAAGCGGAAGCACAATGTTTTCCAAGTGCTGAAAGAAAAGAATTGCCAATTCAGAATTCTATATCCAGCAAAAATATCCTTCAGGAATAAAGGGGAAATAAAGACACTTTCAGATGAAGAAAAAGAGACTTCTTGTTAGCAGGCCTCCCCTAAAGGAATGGCTAAAGGAAGTTCTCTAAACGGAAATGATGAAAATCCTATGAAACCACTTTGTAGTAAAAGTAAAATATAATTATTATATTCTATGATAATATATTAATGCTATTTTATGTAAGTAATTAGAGTATTATCCTTATTAACAGACTGCAAAACTCCACACTATAAAATAAGTTAGAGTTGACTCAATGTGATATTTGGGCTATTTCCACAAAAAGCTAGGCATCATGAGCTCATTATCAAGGCTATAACCTCCTGTTATATCACTCATCTAATGCTGCAATCTAATTCAACTTACATCACTTCAGCTTACAACACGTTTTCTAAAAATATGACCCTATATATATCATGCACACACACATACAAAAATCAGCCGTAAAATGGCAATTCTAGTACATACTACAAACTAGATAAATCTTGAGAAAATTATGATAAATGAAATAAGCCTGTCACAAAAGGTCATATACTGTATGATTATACTTATGTGAAGTACTGAGAGGAGTCAAAATCATAGAGACAAAAAGTAGAAAGGTGGTTGCCCATTGTGGGTAGGTGGATAAGGAAATGGGAAGTTATTGCTAATGGGTATAGTTTTGGAAAATAAAAAGATTTCTGTGGGTGGGTAATGGTGAGTAGCACAACAATGTGAATGTACTTAGTATCACTGAACTAGACACCTGAAAATGGTTAAGGTGGACACCAACTGGTGTAGCTCAGTGGACTGAGCGTCAGCCTGCGAACCACAGTGTTGCTGGGGTGGTAAATTTCATGTTATATATATCTTAACACAATTTTTACACAAATATTAAAATTAAATAGAGAACTTAAGACCATAAATTTGTGAGAGTAGCAAAGCTGTCTGCAAATTGGGTTCCTATGGGGCGGCGTTACAAATACATAATATGCATAAACATATAGATAAATATATGTATAAGCAAGAAAAAACTTTTTTCTTGTAATCCAAAAAATAAAAAATCTTCCTATTTTTAAGGGTCTTCATGTGATTTGAATGTATATATTCATACATGTAGAGAGAAATACAGAAATAAACAGATTTCAAATTTATATATGTGTGTGTGCATATGTTATGGCTCCTTCCACTAAGAGAATCTAGAAGTAATGACATCCCTGTAGCAATAAATATTATCTAGCATCCAGATTTTGGTTTCTGAATACCATTCTTCACAAACAGGATACAAGGTCTTTGCAGAAATGGCTGATGTTAGTGCTGGAGCTGAGAAAGTACAAGAGCTTGGAATATCTTGTACTGCCAGGCAGTAAGTAACTTTTCCAAGAATGGTTGGATATGCCAGTTGAAATGGCTCTCATTGACCAACCCTTGACTAATTTAAACATCAAAATAAATAGATGAATTATTCAATTTAAAGTTATAATTAAAAGACTGCTGTATAGAATGAGAGGTAATCAAGCAAATAAGAGTATGTATTCTAATAACTTTAATAGTATGTCCTACTTCTGAATAATATTAAGATTCTGCTGAAGGGTAGTAAAGATTAGAGAATGGCTCTCTCTGGTCTAATACTTCTTAAGGCACTCTTAGAAAAAGTTATTTTCAGTTTTTAAAACTCATGTGCTCACTTAAAAGCAAAAATGTTAGCTATACAAGTTATCTGCCAGGGACCTGTGTTCCTAAATCAAAATAAAAACTTTGCTCATATTGTTTAAAAAATCTGACCATATTTTTTCACTCAGCATATTTTAAATATTCAATTTAGAAATAAATGTGTATGTAAATAAAAGAGAATTAAGGGTAAAGACATTACTGTTAAATTTGACATGAACCAATTTAGAATTTTAAGTGCTTATTTCGGCCTTTAAATTTTTCAGAAATCATTTACTCTTTCCACTTTTGTGATTTCATGTTTTAAATGTTCCATTTTAATGTGAATGAAAACTGAAGTTATATATATATATCATTAAAAGCCCTGGCCAGGTAGCTCAGTTGGTTAGAGCGTCGTCCAGATATGCTAAGGTTGCAGGTTTCGTCCTTGGTCAGCGCACATACAAGAATCAACCAATAAATGCATAAATAAGGCCTGCCCCAAGTCTCTAAATCAATAAATAAAAAAACCAAAAAAAAGTACATTATTAAATTATATCACACTTCCCATTCCCATTTCTGTTTAGCATTCCTAAACAGTCAAGCCGTTCTAAAAAAAACCTCTATGAATCATTATAATCAGAAAGTATTAAAAACTACAAGTTACTAAGAAAAATTCAAGTCATTCTTAGTATCTACTTTAAGTCCCTTCCCGCTAGTATCCTCTATAATTTTCCCCAAAAGTTCAGTCTTCTACACCCTAGTTTTTCACAACGTTTAGTTTTAGGCTCAAATTTCTAAAAACATTTTTTTCATATATCTAGGATTTATATCAGTTTTTTAAAAAATACACACTTCAGCTCTTCTCCTTAAAAGAAAACAAACATGTCCAAGGATTTGAGATCAAGAATATATCAATACTTCAGGAAATCATGAAGATACAGTATGACATTAATAAAGACCACAACAAGTATATAGGACAGAAACTAAGCAGATTCTTATGAATGATTCTGCTGAGATAAAAACATGAAATTGTACTTTGCAATATTTATTACTAAAAACAAACTACGAAAGTAGAAAGTCTAATTCCTTTAGTGAATTCTCTAAACCAGTGATTGTCAACCTTTTCATCTCATGGCACACATAAACTAATTACTAAGATTCTGTTACACACTAAAAAATATTTTATATTTTTTGCTGATCTGAACAAAAATAGGTATAATTTTGATTCATTCACATTAGATGGCTACTGTTGTGTTGGCTGTTGCCATTTTTTCATTTAACAATCTAAGGGAAAAAGGGTCAGTGTCCCTGACTAAATGGTCAGGTACTGCATTTTTTAAATATTTTTTTTCCAATGAAATGGACTTTATTTGGGGAATGGTAAAGGGGAAAAACAGGAGAGAAGCTAGGATGGTGGATATGTGGCAGAAGGGGCTTTTCAACTTGCTTTTTAATTTAGAGCATGTTGCCTGGAGGTGAGGATAACTAAGAACAGATGTAGAAGTGAGAGGAGAGGGAAAGGAAAGGAAACCAGGACCAGGATATGGGGACTAGAGGTGGGGAGAGAAAGCACCTTTCATATACTGAGACCCGACCAAGGTCAATGCGTGATGCCAGTTTCCCCAAGCCCCCCACCCTATCTCAGCCCCTGGCCCAGATGCCTGCCCTGCTTGCTCCCTTAACTTCCTGTGTCTCTGGGTCCTTTGCCAAGGAGAATTGCTCACTCAGCCTGCCCTGATGTCCCAGGCAGAGTCAGAAGATCAGGAAGCCAGGGTGCAGGCAGTGGAACAACTGTGCCCTTCACCGTCCCTCCTGACACTCTGCCCCTCCCTGGCTCCTCACATGAGGTTGTAACTCTTGGTCCAACACTGGGTATCTTGCCTTTGTTCCCATTCCCCAGTCTGGCCATCCTGCCAGCTGAGCAGATCGCTGCAGTCCCCAGCACGAGTCAGTAGGGCACAGCTACCTATGGTCATGGCCAATGGGAGGTCACTGTGGCCACACAGAAGACATCTTTGATGGTGCACTCAGAGGACCTGGAGAAGCACTCCATGAAGAACCTGGCCCCCACCTGCCTGGCCAGCGCAGTGCTGCTAATGTGTAATAGGGATAAACCTCTGCTTGGACAGCCCCCTCAGTGTGGCCAGGTCCATCCGTATGCCCAGTTTACAGCCAACCAGCACAACCTTGGCACTGGGACAAATCTGAGTCTCCCCTTGCCACTTCTTGAGGACACTGTCCAGTGTTTCTGGTGGGCTAATGTCGAAGCAAATCAACACAGCATCTGAATTAGGATAGGTCAGGGGCTGGATGTTATCATAGTAAAACGAACCTGAAGTGTCCCACACATTGAGCTCGACGTGATGCTTGTCTCTCTCAAAGCTTGCAGTGTAGTTCTCAAACATGGCGGCGTAATAACTCCCGCAGTAGGCATCCTTGGTGAACACTTGCAATAGCACCGTCTTGCCACACACTGTGTCCCCCATCACAGCTCAAGCACCCCCCTACTCCCACCCCCCACAGCCTCTCTCCTGGGTTTCACTGCTGCCGAAAGCAGCATCTCAGCTGACAGCAGCCTTTCGGCTCACTGGCCCCCATCGAGCCATGGGTGGGGAGTTTGGTAACCCCTCTGCCCCGTCCCCAGCCCCTTAAAAATCCTGGCATCACACCAGTGTGCCTCTTGCAGCGTATGAATTGAAAAACCTCTGCTCTAAACAAAATGTGTTCATTCAGGAAAACAACTTCATGGTATGTTATAGTTGAGGCTTTTGGAAACACAGTGTGCTCTTAAATTTTTTAAGTAAATTTCTAAAAATTGATTATAAAACTGAAAATTTTCCACTTACATTAGTGCAAGAGCTTTTACTATTTAAAGGAAGTTTGAGAATAATCACTCCCTGCTTTAACCTGCTTTCTAAATTCAAATCTTCATAGGAATTTTCTAAAAGATGACTTTGTACCTAGTTCTAAAAGCTTAGTCTGAGGCATTAAAAAATTGTAAGTATATTCTATTGTAAATACTTTACTATTTTATCAATAAAACAAGCTCCCAGAAGCCCCTTGATATAATTAAAAACTAAATATACAAAACTCTTTGGAAATTAACGTTTTTACTTGTAACAAATTGTATCAAGTTCTCATTCAATTAGGAAAAAACTAACAATGCAAAGTTTCAGAGCTTTAAAAGAATAGTTTAAAATCTAACTATGATCAATATATTAATTTGACAGTTAAGAACCAATCAATCAGATGACTCATCATCCCACATGGCACATTTAAAGCTGGATGGACCTTTGGACATCAGATCAAACTCCTTATTTCACAGACAAATAAAAAGGAAGTCAGAAACCTGAAGGAACTTGCCTAGGGTCACATACAAACACAGATCTCCTCAGAAATACAGGTTTTCTGATGACTTTGTAATGTTAACATATTTATGGCATTAAAATTGTAAGGATATTGTTTCTCCTCTCATCTCTATCCTAACTTCTTCCCACTTTTGCTTTTTTCCTTTTAATAGTAGTTGTTCTACTGGCAATGGGTAACTCACTAATAATGTACTGCAGGTATCTAAACTTAGAAACTAAACAAACAACTCTCAGAAGGAGAAATAATATCCCCTTTACTGTTCCCGTTATCTTTGTATTTCATTACAGCTAAGTTTTCTGAGTAGAATGCTGCTGACAAGCAGAGACTCAGATTGTGATACAGCTGATTTGTTTCTAGGTACTGAATATTCTGCATTAGTACTAAATCAAAGAAGCTGTAACCATGCTTTTTATTTAGAAGCATGAATAATAATTTTCATGTAAGACTATTCCATTCTTATAATACTCTGAACATGAAAAATTACATAACTAAAAAAGTATTAAAGTTATTTAAAACTACTTAAAGACTGTTATTTCTACTGGAGTAAACTATAGTGCAAAGAGCAATATACTCTAGAGGTAAAAGATTTGGACTAGAAAATTCTCAGGTCAAGATGGCTGGCTACTTTTCTTTTAACTGTGTAATCCTATGCAAGTCACTTATCTGTGACTCGCAGGGACTACAAAAAAGTTTTTCTGAAGATCAAAAGAGAGCAACTTGAAAATGCTCTATAAATTATAACATATCATATAAGTGGTATTATTATAGAATTAGTTACTATCCTTATAACAGATTTTAAAAATCTACAATCCTTGACTATAATAATTATACATAATTTATATTATTTAAAATTTCTCAAAAGGTAATAGGAATTTCATCAGATGGGGAAAAAATCTGCAAATATCTTTTGTTTTCTGATTGCACAGCCTTCTCACAAAGTTTAAAAACCTACTACCAAAAAAAGTAGAAAAAAACCTACTATTAAAAAGTTTATGTAGATTTATAATTTAGGGACAAATCTTATACCTTATCTAGTCCAACTCCTTTATTTCACAGATGAAAGAATTTTCTTTTAAAAGGCCAGAAGGATTAAGCAACTAAGGCAAAGTCAAACCAGTGAGTTTTCTCATTCCCAAACCATTGTCCTTTCAACCACACCAGTTAGTATGTACCACTTTCTCAAAGAGTCTACCAAAATTATAACCACATTACCTCTTCACACAATTATCAGTTTTCCCTATGTAAATCATAAACTCCTTGAGAACAGGTATTTTTCTCTCCCTCCTATCAGCACCTAGCAAAACTTTAACCATATAAAACCTTCATAAAGTATGCTTTTCAGATCAGGCTTAATAAAAAAGCTCAGGCACATGAAAAGATGCTCTACATTATTAGGCATTAGAGAAATACAAATTGAAAGCACAAAGATATATCACTACGCACTTACTAAAATTGTTAAAAAGCTAAACTAAACTGAAAAAAACCTGATATTGCCAAGTACCAAGCAACCACAATGCTCATACATTCATGACTGGAATGCAAAATGGTAAAACCATTTCAGAAAAGAGTTTAGCAGTTTCTTACAAAGTTAAAGACTCATTTACTATATGAAGATGTGTCCAGCCAAAAAAACTGTACACAAATATTTGTAGCAGCTTTATTGAGAATGACCAAAAACTGGAAACAACCCAAATGCCCATCAGCTGGTGAACGGATAAACAAACGGTGGCATTCAGAAACAAAAAGGAAGACTACTAACACACACAACAACAAAGACGAATCTCAGTGTGATGCCAGATGAAAGAAGTCAGATTCGAAATGCTACATACTCTATGAATTCCAGTTATATGATAATCTGGAAGAGGCAAAATATGAGAGCAGAAAACAGATCAGTGGTTTGCAGGGCCTGGATGTAAAAGAAGGAGTTGCCTACAAGGGGCATGAGAAAACTTTAAGGTGATGGAGGTATTCTGTAACTTGATTGTGGCAGTGGTTATACAATGTATAAGTTTGTCAAAATTCATAAAACTGTGTATATCTTAAAAGGGCAAATTTTATTGTCTATAAATTACACCTCAGCAAACTTGACTTTTATAAAAAGGTCTCATTCTAACACTTCCACTACCTGAGACTTTGAGTAAGTTACTTTTACAGCCTTTACATTTTTTCACCTAAAAATGGACTATAATACCTCACTACTACTACCCTTCCAGTGGTAAATCACATTACTGAGTTGTAGAAACATTTTCTGTGTCATGTCTATTTTTCTTAGAATTATTGAACTTCTATTTGTATATGTTTATGGTAAATAATGTAATAGTAAATAATGTAACGTAAACAAGCATTTCAAGGCACATAAATTTTAAATGTCGTATTTAAAAAATAATATTTTGCAGATGTCTTTTAATAACAAACTTCATAGTTAGGTATCTAATTGTTTTTACCAATTCCCTTTCATTACCTCAAATTACTATAAATAAAGTAATATATAACTTGGTGTAAACCTAAAATTAAAGGCAAATTAAAACACCTAAACACATGATAAGGTAGACATTTTATATCTATAAAATGAAAGAAATGTATGTAAACTTATAGATAGCTTATTTCTATTTACTAAAGCAACACATATCTTTCATGAGTCATAGCAAAAATTCTACATTCTAATCCAGCCTGGAACTGGTTATAATCAAGAGCTCCTCTTAGTTAAATATTAAAGCAAATTCTACTTGGAGCATTGGGGATATCCTTGAGAAGATTTCATTAATCCCTTAATTAGAAACATTCCTTGTGATATTCTCAGATGCTGCTGCCGCTGCCGCCCCCATCAGATTCATCCCTCTTTAGCACAGGTGCCACCTCTAGCCTGCTGAACTTCTGTCAAAAAGGAGGAGGGTAAATAGGGAGTTCTCTATACTATGGCTCCTACCAAAATGAAGGCCTGCAAACAGACCTTCCGTAAATCATTCAGGAGGCAACCAGCTACACATGTTGCTTTGAAAAGGCGAAGGAACCAAATTATTACAAGCCTAGTGCTGCAGCTGTCATGAAAATTACTTAGGTACACTGAACTTCTCACTTGTAAACTTCCCTTCCAGCATCAAGCGTGAGAAATTGCTCAGGACTTCCAAACAAATCCACACTCCCAGAGTGCAGCTACTGACACTTTTCTGGAGGTAAATGAGGCCTATTCTACATAGCCTATGTGAAGACACCTACCTGTGCATTATCCAAATATGTAACAATTATACCAAACGATATCCTGTCACCACAGCTCATATGTGGAGAATGTGTTTAAGATGCATTATAATAAGAAAAAAAATTATTCTTAAGAAACAAAAAAGTAGCCTTGGCCAGGTAACTGAGTTGGTTAGGGCACTGTCCTAATACACCAGTATTGTAGATTCAATCTCTGGTCAGGGCACATACAAGAAGCAACCAATGAATGCATTAAATAAACGGAACAACAAATCAATGTTGTTTCTCTCTCTCTCTCTCAAATTAATAAATAAAAAAGTTTCTAATTATGATTGCAAATAAAAATGAAAAACAAGTGAGAGAATAAAGTATTAGCAAATTCCCCTTTCCCCCATTTTCATTTGTGTGTAAATTTTTAATACTAATTCAGGACATAAAACATTAAGTAAAATGCTTCAATGAACACATTTCAGCAATTAAACTTCGTAACAATTATAAACAAATCTGTCAACTTGTTCTGGGGGAGAGGGGGACATTTCCTTGCCCCCTAATATCTACATAATAAAAATCTAAATTCCTTACAGGTATACAAATCCTTTGGAATTTTAAGACACAATGTGCCAGTATTATTTTCTTTCACTCAACCACAGGCACCCTATGCATCTACATTAAACTTTTGCCACTTCCTAAAATGCAATACAAATTTTGTGTTTTAAATGTTACCCCTTCTAACTAAATGATCTCCTTCTCTACCTGGTAATTAAGTCATCCTTCACGACCTAGTTCAAATGTTACATTCTCACAGCAGCCCCTAGATAAGGCCAGCTGTTTAAGATTTGTGCTACACACATAAAGGTATTTAGCTGACAGGTCACAATCAGAGTGTAACTTCAAGTAACATATTTAATAACTAAAATACAACTTCATTTTCATTTTTTTTAATCCTCACCCAAGGATATTTTTATTGGCTTTAGAGTGAGAGGAAGGGGGTAAGGAGAGAGAAATATTGATATGAGAAACATTAATCGATTGCCTCCTGCATGCGCCCCAAACGTGGATCAAAGGCATAACCTAAGTATGTGCTCTGACCAGGGATCCCACACATAACCTTTTGTTACATGAGATGATGCTCCAACCAACTCAGCAACCCAGACAGGACTGACTTCATTTTCATTTAATTGATAAATACTTATTAGACGACAATGCAGAACACATTGTACTGGCCCATGGGGAGAATATATAATAGAATAAAGGTGTGAAGGAAAAAGAAACTTTCCTCCAAACTTAGGTTCTTTTGGCTGGTCTAATAAATAGACATGAGACAGCTTAGCAAGAGAAAATAACCAAATTTAATACATACATATGTATGGGAACCCCACACATACATGAAATTCAGGGACCACATGCATAAGAGGTTCCAAGACAGAAAGGGAAAACAGGTACATGACATTCTGAGCTAGGGATGAGGTAAGGCACCATGGGGCTTCCGAAGGTCATTGCAGGAAGAGACATTTAGAAATTAGTAGTTTGCCCGGACCTTCCTATAGGTCAAAAGAGGTTATTTCTGATAATCCCTTATTATGGGTAAGGGCCCTAATTCAGGTAGCTCTAGGTAGTTACGGGAGGGGCAGAAGTTTCTCTTGAGCCTGTGGCTAGAGCTGCCATTAGCTCAAAACAATTCTCATAACACAGAGGCACATTGTTGGGTGACCCGTGCTGAACCCCCACAAAGGTAGTTACAGTAATGATGGTAGTCACAGTAATGATACGCTAACAACTATAGAGTGCTATTATGTAGAACACACTTTACACGTATTAACTTATTTAATGTTCCTAAGAATCCTAGGAGGTAGTTACTAGTATCCCATTTAACTATGGTACTGAGGAGTAACTTTCAAAAAGTAACAAAGCTGGTACTTGAACCCAGGCACGTTGGCTATCCTAACTTTGAAGAGCTTCTTATCTAATAAAGGCAGTAACACAAGTAACGATTAACTTATAATCAAGGGTATAAGTTTTTAAATGCCAAAAAACTACAGCGCTATGCAATTTCAAGGTTAGGAAAATGCAATCAGATTGACAGAGAATCAGGAAAGATTTCTTGTAGAAGAGAGGCTGGGTTTTGCTGGTTAGGCAGGATTTTACAAGTATGTTTTTAAAAACCAACAAAATTCAAGACATATCTCAGTAATTTCCATAAAAACACTAATCTCTCAAAAGTGTGTTGTAGGAAGTTTCATATAAATAAAAATGTTCACATTCATGGCTACTTTACATATGTGTGGTTCAGTTTAGCTTCATTAAACAAAAGAACAGGGCAATTATTATTACTTCCACACCTACGAACAAAGTAAATGGAAGCAGGCAGTAGGGCAGAGAGGAGACATCTGTGTACTTACACTACATCAATAAAAAACCAGGGTCAAAAATATATGTGCTATTTAAGAATCTTGATGTAAAAGCCACATAATTTTGTAATCATTTGCCATCACTGTCAAACACTTTTTAACAATGGACAATGTTTGTACTAAACTAAATTTTAAGCCAATAATACCTCAGCAAAACACTTTAAAATCTCACAGGAGAACATGCCTCTGCATATCATGACACCTAAACATGTTGCCTGAACTGTAAAAGGCCCTTAATACCCATGAATCAGGTTTGTTTTGTTTTGTTTTTTGTTAAAGTTATTGAGGTGACATTGGTTAATAGGGTCATATAGATTTCAAGTGTACATTACTGTGATATATGATCTGTATCAGGTCTGTCCAGAAAGTATCCAGTCAAGTAATATGAAAAAAAAAGACATTTATTGAAGACACAAGATAAAGAAACATTGTACATAGGACAATGATGCCTCAGTCCCCTTCCAAGAAGGCACCTAAGGACCTCACACAGTTCTCCTGATCGCCATCAGTTGCCCCGCCGTATTTTCCTGAATCTCACCAATGGGCTGAAGTCTCTTCCCTTTCAAAGGCGATTTTAGTTTTGTGAAAAGCCAGACATCACAGGGCACCAAATCTGGGCTGTAGGGGGGCTGAGTCACCTACGTGATTCGATGTTTCGCCAAAAAACTCTGCATGAGACTTGATGCATGAATGGGCACGTTGTCAAGTTGAAGCTGCCCATCACCAGATGCCCTTGGCTGTGGCCCTCTGAATCATCCGAATAGTTTCCACAGAGGAATGTTCGAGCTAACGCAAATGTGACGCAGATTCATTGTTCTAATTTTGAATGTGATGTCCACACAGTACAGACACTCAGTCAATGGCATCTACCGCCCCTTCCCCCGACTAGTACAGTGAAGTCGTCATCGTTCACATGTGCACATTCCATTCCACTCTCCTTGGCTGCCAGGTTACATCGATGTCACGCAAACCATTCTCGTTATATTATCTGTTATATTATCAATAGCCAGACTTTTACCAGACAGACCCCATCATATAATGCATTGTATGCCCACCATCCAAAGTCACATCTTCTTTGGTCACCATATATTTGGTCCCTTTACTGCTCCCCTATCCTCCTTCCATCTGGTAACCACCATATTTTTTGTCTGTGTCCCTGTAGCTTTTTAAGGTACCTCTTTCAAGTAAGTGTTGACTTCCAAGGATCACTAAACGTCTAAGGAAAGCACCCAATAGGAAAGACAAAGCCCAAAGCAAACAAACAGGAAATCTGGAGAAAAGAGAGTCTATGCAGATTGCTTCCATGAAATAAAAATAGGATATAATTTAAAACTTTTTCTAGAAAAAATAATAGTGCTTGAAAATTATAAACATGATAGCATATATAAAACTTTAGTAGAACTGGAAAATAAAGCTGAGAAAAATCTCCTGGGAAACAGGGAGGGGGAAAGAAATGAAAAATAGATGAAACAAGAAAACAGATGAAGACAAAGTTACAGAAACCATTCAGTAGGCCCACCGCCTAAACACCGGTCTCTGTCTAAGCATTCCAGAGACAGAACAGAATAACAAAAGGGCAGGAAATTTTTTAAGGAAATTTCTCAGACCTGATAAGATACTTTCTAGATTAGATAAGACCACCCTGAACTGAGCAGAAAAGGATAGAAAAACAGACCTATTCCAAGGAACCTAGTACAGAAATTTCGTAACTCTAGGGGAAAAGATTACCCAAACTTCCAGAGAGAGAAAAAAAGTTTCAAAATAGTGGAAAAGAATTTTCTAGGAATCTCATATCCCAACAGCAACACTGAAAAAAAGTAGACAATGAACCAATGTTTTCAAAATTCTGATAGAAAATTATTTCTGATGGAGAATTATCTGTCTGACCAAACTATCTTATAAAGTAAGGGGACAGAAACAACATTTTCAGACATGTGAGGTCTTGAAAAAATTATATCCCATCCAGAAAGCTATTGAAAGTAATCCTCCGAAAAATGAGAAAGCAAGCAAAGGTGAAGATGTCAGAAACGGAACCAGAAGCTCCAACACAAGAGAGATCTGAGGGGAACTACTAAGGTGACCGTAAAGGCAAACCTAAGATAACACCTAGAATTCAGAAATTCAAACAAAAAAATGGTAGGTTTGAACATAATAAGAGATTTTATACACTTGAGAGGGAAGGGTAAATCAGGGTTTCTCAACAATGGCAGTACTGACACTTTGGGGCATGTAATTCTTAGCCGGGGAAGGGGGGAGGGTCACTGTCCTATGCAGTGTAGGATGAAATTTGGTAGCATGGCTGGCATCAACTCATTAGATATCAGTAGCACACTCCCTCCCCTCCCCCCACCTATCCAACAATTGCCAAGTGTCCTCTAGGTTGAGAGCCACTTGGCTAAATTAATAAGTACATAGAAAACTAAGCAAAAGAAAATTTAACAGAAAATATTAAATTTGGGGAAAACAAAATGTTGTGTAAGAAAGGAAAATAATCAGAGTAAATTAGACGGCTCAACTATGACTAGTTTGGAGTCACACTGATAATAGACTTTGAATACTGATGTATCCAAACAACTTGCAATAGGACAATATTAGGAGGATTGGGCGGGATTAAGAAGTATGTCTCTGTGTAGTTGGGGTTAGTGGTATAAACATTTCCTCCACTATAGGAAGTCAGTAAATAATCCCTTAAACTGGAAAGTCAAGAAGCAAAACTATAAGCATGCTATGTTGAGATAAGGAGATAAATATTAAAGAATGGGTTGCATGTAGTTGCCTCTGGAGAGCCTGAAATAAAAGGGAGAAAGAAAGTACAAAGGACTATAGTTTTTGTTAAGTAGTCCTGCAGAGCTATTCAACTTTTAAATGTGTCCATGTATAACTTTGATAAAAATTAAGTTTTAAAAAACCCACTGAGGCTAGATTATAAAGGACTTTCCTACTGGTTAAAGCCAAATGAACTTAAAATCAAACAGGTATATAACTTTAAGCAAGTTACTTAACCTAAGCCTTACTTTCTTCATCTACAAAATAAATAATGAAAAACAGTTGTTTTTAAGGGCTGTTATAGAAATTAAATAAGATACTGTATATAAATTGTTAAGCATAGTGTCTGGCACATAGTAGTGTTTGTAAATAGTACCTATTATGCGATCTGCAATGGAAGGTAATAATTATAAACTTTAAAACAGGTAAATCCCAATCTCACCTGCTTTAGAAAGTACTTCTGGTGGTTGAGAGGAGGATGGCTAGCAAAAAGAAGAGCTTAGAAGCAGAGAGGACATTAGAATAGCCAGATTTGAATGAGAAAATAGAGTCAGAGCTATGGATAGAAAAATAAGGATACCAGAGATATTTTCCAAGTGATAAAAAAACTACAGTATATATGAGAAAAAGGAGGAGTCCAAAAAATGTTCTTAACTTATGCAAAGAAATAGATGGTGATGACACTATCTGAACAAGAGAATAATACAGAGAAAGAATTATGTTGAGAGAAGCATGTGAAAAGAGGGAAACAAGATACATGAGACTGATACTATTCACATTTAATTTGTGTATTGTATAGTACAACCAAGTAAAGATATTTGGTATGCAGGAAGAAATCTCAATCTAGAAGAAAAGAGGTCAGGGCTGGAGATATAAATATGTAAATTACAATAAAAAGTCAAAACCATACAAGTGGATCAGATTTCTTTGTGGCAAACACACAGAGCATGGGGACAGGTGGAAAATAAAAACCATAAGCATAAAAAGCAAGACAACTCTATATAAATAACTACCTCAAAAATTACAATCAGATCTAAACTTAGATCACCTAAATGAACATGCCTCACTGTTGAAATACGTAAAGATAAAAATCTAGATATAGCCCAATAATTAGATATCCAGAAACAGCAGTTGTTAATGTATTTTGGAGTATTCCTTCTAAATCTTTCCATTTACATAACCCTAAATTGTTTATTTTTTCCTTGGAATCATATACAACTCTGCATTCAGTTTTGTTTATTAAATTATGATTTCCAATGATATCTGAAATACTAATGATTTTTATTAAATACTCCAATGTTTTTGTAAACCACTGATTAGTGTTACCTAACATACTTGCCTCTTACTGGTAAAGGAGAATCAACACCCCAACTGTAAGGGAAAAAGGCTAATTTTAAAAGAACCACCAAAAACAATAATGACCATTGCAGTGTTTTCTCAAGTGATTTAATTGGGAGAAATAATATTAAAATATACATTTGACATGCTCCATAATAGATACTGATGGATTTTATTTTATTTTTTAATGAAAAAAATTCAGAGATGAAAAACAAGTTGTTTTAATGTTTTGGGGGCTCTCAATATCAATGACCCTTATATAGTCGGGAGGTCATTGTGAAGCTCAAATAAGTTAACACACATGAAGAACATACAACAGTGTCTGCCATATAACAAGTGCTTAACAAATATTGGTTATTACTACCATCACCATTAGTTCCAGATGGAAGCAGTGCTGACTGCATGGAGAAGAGAGGCAGAAAAAAGTCTACTAAGATATAGAACTGCATTCTTTTTCTTTCATTTTTCCATCTTTTCTACATAAATATACTCTTTGGACACCACTTTAAGTGTTGCAGTGAAAGTATTTCAAAAGCATTAGTAAATATGTACCCTATCCTTAATTATACTATAAGATACTTGGGTAAGAATGAATTTTTTCTACTTCTTCTAAATTTTCACTATATGGTACAGTACAAAAATATGCACAGTGAATACTCAATAAATAATAATGTCACAAATCCTTATAAGGAAACATAATAATAAATAAAAACTACAAAGCATCAAAGAGAAATTGTGAAGATATTAAAACAGCGACCTCAAAGCCAGTATCAATATACAACAATTCAAAGACATACAGTAAAATGAAAAAGTCAGGCAAAAAGCTTTATTGTTAACTGCAATGAGCAGAACACACTCTCTTTGCTCTTCTCCGGGCAAAACAATTTAGGAGAAATACTAAAAACACTGAAATAAGTCCAAGAGAGAACAACTAAGAAACAGCTCAAGAACTGAGATGCTTAGACTGCATGTAGAACAGAGAGGGTCTGCCTTCCTGCTCCCCTCCCTCGCCTTCATCAATGAGGAAAAGGCATCCTACAGAAAATGGTTAAAAGATTTCTCTACTGTCCAGAGGCAACTATCAAAAGATGGCCGAAACAGAGATCTAGACATCTGTCAACTCAAACACTTAATAGATCTCTTCTAAGCCAAAGACATTATGAGAGATTAGTCATGAAGGTATTCAAGCAAAGGCTGGAAAATGGCTTGCCAAGGATTCTGTGGAAAACACCCAAGCAGGGGGTAATCAGTTAGAATTCTAAGTTTCCATACAACCCCGTAACCACATCAATGGCTATCTGCTCCAGGAAGGACACTGTCCTAGACCTAAAATATATACAAAACGACAGAGAGGGAAGGATGAGGGGAAGGAGGGAGGGAGGGGGAGAAAGAGAGAGAAAGAGACAGAGACAGAGACAGAGACAGGCATACAGACAGACAGGGAGAGAGAGACAGAGACAAAGTTCTCCTTTGCCAAGAAATTCATAACATAATATATAAAATGTATATTACAGTTTGAGACCATAATAGATGTCACAAAGCACTATCTGTTAATTGTCAAATGAATTCTATTCATATATAAGGATCTTCTAAGAAGAAGAAATCCTTAAGGTTAAAAAGCTCCAAACGGTTTAAGAATAAGTAAGATATGAAGTACTTGTAGGGAAAAAAATGTGTATGAAGGTTCTGAACAGGTGGAGAAAAGATGGAAAGAGAGAACAGCAGAAATAGAAATGAAAAGCAAGTTAGAAACCTGTTTGGCTGCATTAAAAACTTGTTTCATGGGAGAAGAGCTAAGCTGAAAGGGCAGGTTGTGGCCAGAATCAAACTGCACCAGGCCTTGAATATCAATCTAAGTAGTTTCAAATTTATCCTGCATACAGCAACTGTAGCAACTACTCAACTCTGCTGTAGTCATAGACAATGGTTAACAAATGGGCATGGCTGCATTCCAATAAAACTTTACTTACTAATACTGAAATCTGAATTTCACCTATTTCTGTATCACAGAGTATTATTCTGATTTTCTTCAACAATTTGGAACTCAACTCATGGGCCATACAAAACTAGACTGTGAGATGGATTTGGCCCTGGGCTACAGTTTGTCAAGCCCTGTACTATACTAAGCTGCCTTCTTCAGCAGCACTCTAAGGTACATCCTTAAGCTTCAGGGACCAGAATAATATATTCCTCATTCAACTTGCATAAATGCACATAGCTAACCAAAACCTAAATCTAGTAGCAGTCAGAGGTTCCCTACACAAAGGTCCTCAAACAAACAAAAAACTCTCCAAGTTGTTGGTAATAAGCCTTTAAAACTGAAGAAATTGTTAAATTTTGTCATTTATTTTCTCATAGTAAATGTACTTAGAGAGTTATCAACTATTCTTACAGAGCCTCTTTTTACTTGGAAGGACATGTGAAAGAGAGTACAATCAAGGGGTGTGTCAGTTCTAGTCCTAGCTCTGTCATTAACTCATTATGTGACCCTGAACAAGTCATTCTCAATCCTCTGGTCCTAACTTTCTCATCTGTAAAGTGAAGGGATACAGGTTACTAGATGATCACTGTGCTTTCTCTCAGTTTTAGCACTGCATGATTCTGCTACTATTTAAGAAGACCAGAGAGGAGACGACACACACCAGACAAAAGTGGTAACTGAGGACACAGAAAAGAAAAGGCACTGACTAGATGAGTGGGCAGACAGAATGGGTAGGAAAAAAGGGCAGAAAAGTAGAGTATTACTAAAATCAAGAAATTTTTTTTAAAGTATCAAATGCAAAAGAAAATTGAAGGAAAAAACCAAGCAAGAAAAATTCAAGGAATATGGCCATCAAAAAAGAAAGAACTAGTTAGCTAGCTAAAAAAAGGTAAGGACTTCAAGTGACAGTCAAGATCTGAGAGTACTGTGCATGCTTCCAGAAATCATGAGATGAGCGATGGAAAAAGACTGAAGACGAGTCTAGGGAACAGAAAATAAAGGCATATGGTCCAGAAAAAGTAGAAAGAAAAAAAAGTTGGGGTAAACTTGAAGCCTCAGGTAAAGGAGTTAGTCTTAAAGGAGAGGCATTTTATCTCTAAAATCTAAAAGGTAAAAAAAAGCAGCATTACAGTATGTTTTCATGTTATCTTTTTTTTAAAAGAAAGATTTATTTATTTTTAGAAAGAGGGGAAGGGAGGGAGAAAGAGAAAGAGAGGAACATCAACGTGTGGTTGCCTCCTGCACGCCCCCCACTGGGGACCTGGCCGGCAACCCAGGCATGTGCCCTGACTGGGAATCGAACCAATGACCCTTTGGTTTGCAGGCCAGCGCTCAATCCAGTGAGCCACACCAGCCAGGGCTCTCATGTTTTCTATACATCGAGTTATGGAAATAAATCCAGTGTTAGCTTTTTAAAAAGCAGAGTTCCAACTATTATTATATTTTGTAATGGTCAAAAAAAATTAAGAACTAACTTTGCTTTTCATAAGAATGAAAACCAGTAATATGTAGTTCTAAAAGAAAATGCATGTTTATATCTTCTTGTAGCACCTATCACTTCCATCCTTACTTATATATGAAAAGTTACTGTTGTAGTAAAGTACCTAGCCCCTAACTGGGGCTCAGCAAATAATAGTGTTCTCTTTCTTAGTATCTCTGAAAGCTCCCAAAACAAGACTTCTGGTTAATTCACCTGTTTATGTGCTTTGCACAAGTGATGGTTTATGAACACTGACACAACTGAATTAAAATTGCCCTTGCAAAACAACTATCATCTGATAAAGTTGGAAAAATATATCATAGATACATAACTCCAATATCACCAGAGCTTGCTTTCAGTAGCAACAAATTGCTACAAAACAACTAAAAAAATTAAGAATTTTTCATGAACGTCACTCATATATATCAAGATCCTACTACACAGCTAATTTCAACAGACACCTGCCTCTATTTAAGATATATGGGACATAAAAAACCAAAGCATTAGCCTGAAGATCAACCAGTTAAAAATACACATTTGTATACACTGAAAATATTTATAAAGCCAACAGAGATACTATTAATATATTGAAATTCACTGGCCAGTGCTGGATTCTACCATTAATCTTCTAATATTCAAGAGAAGCCAAGAAGTCGAGGTTTCTCATATCACTTGCTTTTAAGAAATTTAGTAAGTCACCCAAACTGGCATACACAACCCGAGTTAACAAAAAGTAGTTCAGCTCTCCAGACGGTAATGTTAAGCTCTAACCTTTATGTCAAAGTCACATCTACTACTTTTCAACGATGTTCCGTAGGCCCCATTTAGGCAGGCCAATAGTACTACCAAGTAACAGCAGTTCATAAAAGTCTTAACAGTTAACTCTGCCCTCCCACAGATCTCAAGTCGGGTGTAGATTTCACAAGCCCTGAAAGTTATACACTGCCCCTGTCAAAACCAGAAGCAGCACAGTCGCCCTGTCGAACCCAACAAGAACTGTTTCAGAATTTTTGTTTGCTATTATCTATCTTGGTTCGACATGTTAAATAAAGACTTAAAAGGCCACCTCCCCCAAAGCGGGACTTGATGCCTTCCAGTCGGCTCCTTTATTTGTCCAGCCCCACAAACCCGAGCGGGGAGGTCTCTGCTTCCCCGGCCCCCTAGATCCATTCGGGTCTCCCAGCAGCTCGCTGCACCCACCATACCCCGCACCCCCCACCACCACTTTTCACGTCCCCCTTGCCCCACACCCTGGCCCGCACACGAACTGGGCCCGCAGCCGACCCCTCGCCCGGGCCCGTGCTGCCTCCAGTGGCCGCAGGCCTTGGGCCTAGCCGCCTCTGCTGGCCCCTCACCTCTTTCGGAACCAGTTGGTTCTCCTCTCCGGGCACCATCGCTCCGACTCCGGCCGCTCCTCTCCGCCCTGCCGGGGGAAGGGGGAGATGGCAGCGACTCTCTCTCAGGAGAGAATAGCAGCAGCAGTCATCCTCTCCACCGCCTGCGCTCTGGCAACCTCGGAGGCCTCAGCCTGGGCCTCAGACACCAGCTCGCAGATACCGACCCACCGCTCTGCTGCCGCTGCCGCCGTGCCGTCGCCTTAGTTGTGGGCCCCTCCCCCAGCTCGCTGCAATCAATGGAAAAATGGCGGCGTCCGCTCTCGCGAGAATTCGAGCCGTCGGGCTCCAAGCCCGGCGCCTGGTGCCGAAGGTGGCGAGGCAGCTGTCGCTCGCGTTTAATTATTCCAGCTCTTCTTCAGCCCCGAGGGTGGGGGGGATACAAAATTGGTTGAGCGGAGACGGAAACGCTTTTCGTTTTAGGGAGTTTGGACTGTCCATCGCGGCACTCCCTCTGCCGGCAGGGAAAAAGCCAGGCCTTACAGCTCTCCATACCTTCTCGGCTTTCCGTACTCCCTGCCCACCAGGGAAAGACTGGAGCCTAAAGCCCCTTCTCTGACCCTGCCACCAACATTGCACTCCCTTCCGGTTAGAAAAGCGCCTGAACTTCAGCCCCTCTTCACTTATTCCTGGCCTTTTCCTGGAAGAGAAAGCACCACGGGCTACCTCCCGGCCTCCGCCCTCAAACACGGCGCAGCCAGAAAGAACTGCGTGTTTTCCCCCCTATTTCTACCCTCCCGAAGGCCCCGGCTGAAGGGACGTCAGGGCCCATCTCTTGCTAAGGGGAGGCAACAGCCCTTGCCCCAGAGAAGTGGTGTCCCATCTGCTCCCACGTACACCTCCATTAGAGCTGCATTCCCCTGCCCCCCTTCTCCAACAGGTTCCAGCCTGGAACTGAGATGGTTTCAGAGAGTTAGGACTGCAGCTTGAACCTATGATCCTCTTTAACATGTTTTTTAGAGGGCTTTTATCTCCCCTAACAGTAAACATTGCGCTCTGTTTTACACTAAACAAATTCTGCGTTGTTTTCCCAAATCCTATTCATTCCTCAAAACACACACACACACACACACACACACACACACACACACACACACAGCGCGCTTTATAAAGACTCAGTGCGGTGTTTTTCATAAAGACTTCCAAAGATACGGTGATTTTACAGCATGCTGAGCTAATATAATCCTGCCATGTTCCTAACACCCACAGTATTAACTACCTGTACCTGTGCTCTCCAAACTTTTTTTTTATTGTACTTCATTACCTAAAAGAAAAAAAAATAGTCTATACACTTAAGTAAGTTACATACACGTCCTGCTGGCTATGATGTAAAACATCTTTAATATAAAAAGGATAACATAAAGATGAAATAAACATTTAAAGTTAACTATGAGGTATTTTATATTAAAAATCCCTGTTACTCAGTGAAAATGTTTAGTGAAAGCAATATGATTGACTACGTCTCAACGCTTTAAAAACTCTGTAATATCTTGTGAAAGTTATTAAAACGTCTGATTCAACCTTCATGTTATTTCTGTACTTCATTGTAATGGCTGTCATAAGCTGAAAAAGATAACTCACAAAGATATGTAGACCTAATGGAAGAAGTACACCTTTGGCTGCTCTTACTAATGGTTCCATTTTTATCACTTCCATCCACCAACTATGAAAAGTTTTTGTTGCAATTTAACAAGTAACTTTTTATTTCCCCCGTTGTCAACCAGGAGATGTTGCATTTTTATATTTTTAACAAATGGGTTCAAAACTCTCTGGAATCATTGCTTGAAGGAGTTTTAAATTAGGTTGAAAAATTTTGTCTTCAAGTTTCAGTGTACATGTACAAAATTTTTAAAGGTACTGATAACCTTGTCTTTATTCAAAATTTTGATGTTTTGTTCATCACAGATTTTCATATTTTGATTTTTTTAAATGTTTTATTAAGATAATTATATTGATTATTGAGTTCTGGGGCTTCCTTAAATTGTGTACCTGAGGTGAATGCCTCACTTGTTTCACAGCAGTCCCAGCCTTGTGTAGCATGCATATATAATTTTGGCATCAAAATCACATAATGGAAGTGTTTCCAAATCTCTGATTTCAAAATGTCATCCCCACTACTTGATAAGATGACTTCTTTAGAGCTGATGCTAGAAGTAGACATGTCCTCTCTAGTATTGTCTTTTTTGCTTATGCTTGCATTATTATCTCCAACTTACGTTTTCTTTACAGAAATCTTTTTTAGCTCCTTTCATGTTAGTGGGTGTTAATCCAATGAGATAAGAATGTAATTGGTAAATCTACTTAGCCCAGAACACATAAACTAGAATAAGTCACAATATATTAAAAAGAAAGAAAATAAAGAAATCCCTGAATTATTCTCCACATTGTATAACTTGCACTTTTCACTCATTAATAGTGAGATGCCAGTATAAATCTATATGTTAAATACCTATAAGACATTTTTTTTTGTTTTTAGATAAAAACAAATATTTCTTTAAAGTTCTCCTATTTTCTTCCCATGATCTACCTTCTCTGGTTACACAATTTTCCCTTCAGAGGCCATTAGCTTGACTGTACCTATCAGCCTGATATGTTGATAGGTATACAATAAATATTTCTGGAATAAAAATATGAATATATTAATTTATTAGTAAATAAATGAACCCGTAGAGATGTATGGCCACTCCATCTAATAAATGAAGTTACTGATATTACATATATGTGTGTTTATTTTATAGATGGATTCTGACTCCAACCCTGACCTTTCCCATGGGCTCCAAACTCATACATCCAATTATCTTTTTGATGACTCTACACATCTTGAATTTAACTTGACCTGAGCAAAACATTTGATTTCTAAGCCTCCCCGACCTTTCTCCTGCAACATATGTTCTGTCAGTTCTGCCACTTCAAGAGATTGCACCATCAATTCAGTTTATCAAGCTAAAAACATGAGAATGTTCATTTTATATTTAATTCATTAATAAATGCTGTTGCTTCCTCCTCTGAAATATATCCAATACAAGCACTTCTCTTTATGTCCACTGCTGCCCATCCCATTCTAATCATCATCTTTTCTTGCCTGGACTACTCCTAACTGGGCTCCTGGCCTCTACTGCTACCTTCCAACAATTCATACTCCACATAGTATCTTTTAAAAATACATCAGATTATGTGCTTCTCTTAGTTAAAACCTTTCAAAGAGTCACCATTCCACCAAACTTAAAAACCATATTCCTAGCCATGGCCTATAAAACCCAACGTAATCTAGCCAGACTGCCTTGCTCATCTCATACACTGGTCTTCCTCTTACAACAGTGACCCAGCCACTCTGGGTTTATTGAAGTTTTTTAGATACTTCGAGTTTATGTTGGCTACAAAGCTTTAACACTAGTTATTCCCTTTCCCTGAACGCCCTTCCCCCAAATCTTTTTTCTTACCTAGTTCCATCTTGTCATTTGGGCCTCTCAAATGTTACCTCTTCAAAGAGGACTTCCATGACCATTCAATCTAGACTGGTTGTCCTTAATGTGTATCCTCTGTACCTAGAACAGCGCCTGGCACATAGTAGGTGCTTAATAAATTTTTGTTAAATTAATGACTTTTTAAAGATGAGATTCACATTTTTAAAATGCCAGGGCTAGGGTACCTCATAGGCTTGTCGCTTTTCCTTACACATTTTTTTGGATTATTTTTCTTTTCCCCTTCACTCTAAAATGTTCCTAATATAGCTTCAGTCAAAACATAAAATATACGTCACATATAACCAGATTGAGGAACGTTCTATAGGATACTTGCTACTATTCCTCAAGACAGTTAAGCTCATAAAAAACAATGAAAGACAGAGTAATTGTCACAGGTCAGAGGAGAATGGGGAGACATGACAATTAAATGCCATGTGGTGCCCAGAATTGGATCATGGAACAAAAAGAGAATATTAATGGAATAATTGGTAAAGTCCAAATAAAATCTATAATGTGCTTACTAATAATGTTTCAATGACAGCTTCTTAGTTTTGACAACTGAATGAAGGTCACGTAACAGGTTGACCATGGGGGGTCCTGGGAGAGGGACATGTGGACTCTGTTCAATCTTAGCAAATTTTCTACAAATCTAAAATGTTAAATGTTTGTGGTAATAAAAATACTTCTTTCTTTTATATTTCAAGACCCTTTGTAAAATATTTCTATATTTTCAACTATTTTTTTAAAAAGCCATGTAGTCAGTCATATTGTACAATTTAAAGAACTAGTGATAACGTTCACCACTGTAACTGTAACTATTAGTACAATGTTAAATGTATTTCATTAATGTGAATAGAAATTTTGATCATAACTATGTTTTAATAAGGTGTGGTATGGCTTTGGCGACCGACTGACCTGTTTTGAGACCTAAGCTCTGATACTATTCCACATGAAACCTCTCTGAACCTCTTTTTTCTCAACTAGAAAATGGGGATAATAAAGTAGGTCCTTGGCATTTACCAATTTAATATTTGCAATTTTTACCAGAAAATGCATCATGGGTAGCCCTCTATAATTGTGCTAAAGAAGAAGTTTAAATTTTATATATTAGCCAGAATATAGGAGACTGTATCACTGAGTGGCTGAAAGAATAAGCTGAAAATTGGTTACCTGAATTTGAATCCTACTTCTGCTATTATTAACTATATGGCCTTCCTTGAATAGATCTCTAAAATTCACTAAGCTTTCGTTTTCTTATCCATAAAATGAAGATAATAATAGCCCCACTTTGTAAGGGTATATTAAATAGTTAAGTAAAATAATAATCACAAAACTTTAACAGTTAAGACTGGTGTTTATATATATACATATATATATGATTGGTTATACACACACACACACACACACACACACACACACATACACATAACCAATCTTACATATGATATATAACAAAACCCAGAGGTGTAAAGAAAACTACAGTTAATTATATATATATAATCTCCAGCCCTATTCTAGGTGCTTTACACATATTATTTCATTCAATTCTCTCAACCACTCTATGCATAGCTACTACTACTATCCTCATGTTACAAGTGTGGAAACTGATTTGAAACCTTTTAAACCTGTAGCACACTGTCTATATATTAAACAATCAATATATACTGGTTATAATTATCCCAGCACTAGCTGATCTCTACTATGCAGCCCTAACAATGCCTGGCATATAGCAGTTCCTTTTAAATATTTGTTGAGTACGTGAGCAAATATACTAGTCATTTAACTAATGAATGAATCTTGTTAATCATCCAGCAACTATACTTTGATAGTTTCATTGGTGCCTACTCTTCTCCACTTACATATCATCTCCCTGAAATGTCTAATATTTTATATTTTTGAAAATGGCTTTGAAAAGAAATTCAACTATTAGCAACGAGATTGCAAAATTAATAAAGTGACAGATCTTAGCCATGAGATAGGCTCTTTAGTTTACTTAGAGTAGAATGTAAAATTAGTAAATGGTTTATATTTGTAATGGAAATGACATCAACAATAAAGAAACAAGAAAAATCAATTTGGAGAACTATTTCAGTGAGTGTTTCCACCACTACAAAAAAAGAAGTCATCAATTGAGTAGGAAACCTAGTAAACATTTAAAAAATGACTAATTATTGGTGTAAAATTAAGAACAGGAAACATGATACTCAAGAGAATGTAATCCAGGAGAAACCTAGGAACATGCAGAAATATTTTTATGAAGCAATGAAGTGAGGACATTAGGAGCTCTCAATCCACTTTGGCAGCAAAGAAAGATTGGCTCAAGGACCTGACAAAATAAACTTAAAAAAAAAAATTATCGCTACAGACGTGCTTCCCTCTTTCTGAGCTGAAGTAGTTCATTAAAAAAAAAAAAGCTTTATAGGTCAATGTGTTCAACAGCATAAAAAGGGGCTCACATCAACGGAGAATGCCTTAGCAAACAGGCAGAAGGACACGCAAATGTCAGAGCTCAGGGTAACCAAAGGCAAATTGAACATGATTTATTTTAGCTTTCTCTAGGGTACGGCAAACACTCAAATTTCAAGGTCCAAAATAAGGAGCAATTCAATAAAACACAGTTGGAGTCGTGGTGTTAATCTTTTTAAAATGATTCTGTAAGATTTTGCAATAGAGTAGTATTTATGAATTTGGTACTTCAGGCGATCTCAATATTCCTTGAAAATATCAGATATTCATTGTAATAGTTACTTTATAGAATTACAAGGGTGAGAAATAATGTATAGAAAGGTGAATATCTTATAATAATATTGTCATGGAACAAAAACAAAAAAACGGAAGTGTAAATGAAAGATGATAATTTAAAAATTTTAGGCCCTGGCCAGGAGCTCATTTGGTTAGAGTGTTGTCCCTGTATGCCAATGTTGCGGGTTTGATCCCAGGTCAGGGCTCATAAAAGAAGCAATCAAAGAATGTATCAATAAGTCGAACAACAAAATCAATGTTTCTCTCTCTCTTTCAAAATGAATTAAAATAAAAAATAAATAAAAATTTTAACTTGTGTGTAGCAAAATATTAATATAAAGTCCAATGATAAAATATCAACTAGAAAGATATTTGCAACAAATATGACAAATGACTAATTTCCTTAATATACATGAGCTCTTATAAATCAATAGAAAGAGATGAACAACCAATAGAAGAATACTTAAAGGAGATAAATTGGCACTTGATAAAAAATGAAATATGAATTGCCAATAAATAGCTGAAAAGATGCCCTACATTATTCTTTATTAAAGAGCTGCAAATGAAAACAACAAAATGCCATTTTTCACTCTCAGATTAGCAAGAACTATGGGGAAATAACTCATTTCAATTTTGTGAATTAGTGTAAACTTCTTTAAAGACAATATGTATAGCAAAATTGTACACAAAATGTACGCATCTTTCACCCAGTAGTACTATTTCTAAAATTATCCTACAAGCACAAATGAACACAGATATACACATAATGATGTTCATTACAGTATTGTTTGTAATAACCAAAAACTAGAACAACATGAAAATTTGTCAGTAGGGTTATGTAAATTATGGTATACCCATAATATATACTACTATGCAGTTGTTACAATAGAGTGAGGTGGAAACATAAAAAATGACATGGACTAATTGCAGCATGGTATGCTGACTTGGATCCTGGAACAGAAAAAAGACATTAACGGAAAAACTAATGAAATCTGAATAAAGTTCATAGTTCAGTTAATATTTATGTGTTCATATTAATTTCTTATTTTTGACAAATGTACCTGGTTATGTAATATGTTTATGCTACATATTTTATGTAAGTTTATATCACAACTTTCTGTAAATCTAAAATATTCCAAAATAAAATGGTTATTTTTTAAAGTGATGTAGAAAGAAAACCAACACATAATAAATGAAAAAAAGCAAGGTGTGGGGTAGCATGTACAGCATTTATGTACTAAAAGATGGGGGTTATATATGTACACCTATTACGGGCATAGAAATCTCTAGCAGCATGTGATCCTGTGCCACCAAGAAAAAGAGTTTATGGCGGTTATCTCCTTAGTCCCTGGAATCGAGGTTGCCAATGTCAATGTTAATGTTGACTGGGATCTTTTATTTTTTCACTTTCACATTAAACCAGGGAGCATGTGTGTCTTATGTAATTTTAAAATAACAAAATTTTTAAAAAGGTACGAAAATTGACTAACAAGGTGACTAATACAATGTAGGTGCTCAATATTTGATAACTTGTATGGTTTTTTAATTTTCTGCTTTGAATCATAAGTTGTCTATTATATCTTTAATACCAATTGTAAATTTTTATAGAGTATTTGCTATGGTCCCGGCCCTGTATTAAATATTTTACAGATAGGTAGGATGCCTGGATGACCATGCTGCAGCTGCCTGCATTTCCCAGCAGATGGTATTTCAGATGGGAAGGAACTGCAAGCACAGCCTAGCATCGGGCTGGCCTGGCAGAGGGTGGCAGGTTATTCTTCTTTGGGTGTTCTGGAGGGGACGTGCTGTGAGGCAGGAGCCTGCCATTCTTCCAAAATTGTATAGCTTTTGTATTTTACGTTGTTTTAGTTTGTAAACTAACCATATAGAAATAAGACAGTTAAAACTAGGGGAATGATAGGGGAACTCAGGCGTTAAAGAGTTTAGCCTTAATTGTTAGGCTTAAGTGATTAAAGTTGTAACTAAAGAGTTAAATACTTTAGCCTTAATTGATAGGTTTAAGTGGCTTATGCATGTGGAAAGCTGTGATTCCAACACTGTGATGCTTTTGAATAAAGACCCCTTTCCTTTATCACTAGGAAAAAAAGAAAAAACGTTACAGATAGTATCTCACTACTTCTCACAACAACATTCTGAGTTGGATACCATTGTTATTCACATTAAAAAAAAGACATTATTATTATTATTATTATTATTATTTTAGATAAAGGGGGAGGGAAGGAGAAAGACAGGGAGAGAAACATCGATGTGTGAGAGATATATCCATCAGTTCCCTCTTGTGCACCCGCAACTGGAAACCTGGCCTGGAAGCCAGGCCTGTGCCCTGACAGGGAATCGAACCTGGTGACCTTTTGGTTTGTAGATTGGCTCTCAATCCACTGAGCCACACCAGCCAAGGATGTTATCCACATTTTACAGTAAAAGAAATAGGAATAAAGAAGTTAAGTAATTTGCCAGGATCAGAAGCCTAATAAATGGTGGAGCTAGGATTCAAACCTAAGCAGTCTGACTCCAAAGACTTTCATCATAGGTAAATCCTTGTTTGTCTCTATAGATGCTATAGATTTTAATATATAGAATATATTTACATAGAATATATTGTAACTTTCTTGATGGTTATGTGATGAATATAATTTATTTTCAGTGGAAGAAAGCAGTGACTAATCGTTTCTAGTTTTTAACAAAGTTGGGTGATTCAAAGTCTCTAGGCCTTTTAAAATTTCAGCAAATGGATCCAAGATGGCAGAGGAGCGAGCAGAAGTCACACTAGCTTCCTCCCAGGGCCAGTCTGGAATTACAACTAAATTGTGGAGAAATCAACTGGGACAAACAACTGAAAAATAGTGAGAGAGAAGCCTTATAACCATGGACAGTCAGAAGAAGCAGTTTGAGCACAACATGACTGTTAGGGAGTGCAGTGGAGACACAGGGGTGCTGGCTGGGCACTCACAGGCAGCAGCAGCTGAAGTGCCATACGGATATGTAAATGGCTGGTTGAATCCCCCTGAGAAATGTGGGGTCTAAAACCTAAGCTGGGATCCCCAGCTGAGAGCACTAGAGCCCAAAAAATACGTAAGTAACATCCAACTGCGAAAAGTGGCAGGGTTTCTCTCTGCCAGAGATGGACAGCTACAGATGCATAGAGCCATTTAAAGGGCCAACACATAAATTTTCATTTGCAGCCACTTACCCTAGGACCAAGCAAGGGGTTGCAGAGTGGACTTGAGACGCTTGAGGAGAGACCGGGGACAGAAACTCTGGGAAGAGAACTGAGTAGCCACCCAGATCCCCGTGCTGAGTCATCCCCCATACTGCAGCAACCATCTTGCTCAAGGAGACCACTCCCCTAGAAGGGCAGCAGCCTGAAGGGAAGCTATAGCTCCGCCCCCAGGATGGATTCTGCCCCACCTTGTGGTGCTTAAACCTGACTGCTGAGTGTAGATTAACAACTGGAGGAGTTGTTAACAACTAGATTAACAACTAAGGAGTCAGCCACAGACAGTAGACCCCTGGAAGTCTTGAACAGGCTGCCTAAAGCCTGATGGGGTCACCATCTGACTTCACAAGAGATGGATCTAGAAAGAAAAAACAGTGGTAAATACTAGATGCTACCAAGTCAAAATCCACTGTGGTCTTCTCCATGATTTGTGATGTATTCTTTCCTGCATATCTTTTTAACATTCATTTCTTATCCTTCAAGTTTATACATGTTAAGTCACTAGATTTTACATTATAGTTTATTTCAGTTCACATATTTTGCTCCTCCCTTCTCTTACCCGAATTTACCTTCTTCTTTCCTCTTATTATTTTTGTTAAATTTTTTTTATCTCTTGCTATAACTTATTTCCATTCTGTACTCTTATTATTTCTCCCCCATCCAGCCTCTCAAAACCAATTTTGTTGTCAATGGTTATCTCACATTCTTTTTCCTGCTCTTAAAATACCCACATTTTCTCTCCACCTTTAGCAATATTTGCTCATTGGTTGTGACTAGGGTAGTTTTTGCAGTGTTTCAATTTTATCTCTAGATCTTCGCTATTTTTGTATTTCAAATCTCAAATTTTACCTTTCCCCTCTCTTACTCTTTTTCTATCTCAAATTTTAATTTTTCTCTGTCTTAGTCTTTTTTCTTTTTTCTCTTTCATCCTGTGCTTTTTGTTCTTTTTTCTTTTTCTTTTTGTCTCAGATTTTAATTTTTCCCTGTCTTAGCCTGGTTTTCATTCCTTACCCTTAGTATTCCTTCTCCCTCTATCATCTCAAAAACACTTCCCTTTCCTCTAGACATCTCTTAAGCTTTTCTGTCTTTCTTTTTTCCCTCTTATTCCCATCCCATCTATATTAATTTTAGCTCATTTGTTGTTGATATGCTGTGGTGGATCTTTTTCTCCAATTTGGTTCCTATTTCTTTATTATTTATTTACTTTTTTCCTTTTTCTTTCTCTCTCTTAGTTTATTTTATTTTATTCTTTTTAATTTCTGTTTAAACCTAATACTATATGCTTCCCTTCTCTTACTCCTTTCTACCTTCTTCATTCCCTTCTTAATCTATGATGTAAGTTTTATTTTCTCTCTTCACATTGCTCCAATTCCCTACTTTTATTAGTGCACCTCCCTCTACCCTCTCAAATCATTTTTCTTGCAGTAGGTCATCTCAATTCACTCTCTTATAATAGTCTGAATCTCTTTACACCTTTATTAATACTGGTTCATTTGCTGTTGATAGTGGGATTGTGGGTAGGAGTTATTTTGGCCGATGTAGGTTTGTTTCCTGGGCTTTGTAGTTTTTGTTCTGGCAGCACCTGCACAAAAACATAGAAGACGTGGTAGGTGGACTGACCCTCAATCAACCAGCTGGAGAGAAGGACCCACCAAGGAAAAACCCCAAAACAATCAAAACCCAATTACTTCCAGAGAGCCAACATAAATGCTATAAAGCGTGTCCCAAGAGCATCAAGTTCAGGAGATCAAGGAGACTGCACCACTGAGTCACACTGGTCTCCTACCATAGAAGTTCATACCACAAAGACAGGAAACCAAAGCAGATCAATTTAAAAAGCAGAAGCAAACAAGGAGAGCCTCCCCTAAAATGGGGAGACAATGAAACAACCATCAATCAAAAGGAATGGAAAACTCCCCAGAAAGAGTTTTAAATGCAATAGAGGCGAGTGAATTATCAGATATTGAGATCAAAACAATAGTTATAAGGAAGCTCAATGAGCTCAATGAGTATTACAAAAAGCTACAGGGAAGCTATAAGGAACTTACTGAGAATTACATCAGCATGAAAAAGGACATAGAAACTATCAATAAGAGCCAGGAGGAAATGAAGAATACAATTTCTGAACTGAAGAACAAAGCAGAGGGAACCAAAAGCGGCCTAGATAAAGCAGAAGATCGAATCAGCAAGCTGGAGGACAAGGTAGAAAAAAATTCCCAGAAAGAGCAAGAAAAGGAAAAAAGACTCAAAAGAATGAAAAGAGGTTAAGGGAAATGCAGGACAACATGAAGTGTAATAAAATCCATGTAACCAGAAGGAGAAGAAGAGGAGCAAGGGACAGAAAACCTGTTTGAAGAAGTAACGATGGAAAACTTCCCTAATCTGAGATGACAAAAAGTCACACAAGTCCAGGAAGCACAAAGTGTCCCAATAAAGATGAACCCAAGAGGCCCACTCCACGACACATCATAATTAAAGTGGCAAAATTCAAAGACAAAGAGAATCTTAAAGGCAGCAAGGGAGAAACAGGAAGTAATATACAAGGGAGCCCTGATAAGGCTAGCAACTGATTTCTCAACAGAAATACTACAAGCCAGAAGGGAATGGCAAGAAATATTCCAAGTAATGAAAAGCAAAGGCCTGCAACCAAAACTACTCCACCCAACAAGGCTCTCAATTAAAATGGAACGTGAAATAAGGAGTTTCCCAGACAAAAGAAGGCTAAAAGAATATAGCTCTACCAAACCAGCATTGCAAGATATGGTAAAGGGACTGCTTTAAAGAGATGAAGAAAAAGAGTGAGAGAGAGAGAGGAACACAGATACAAAGGAAAAAACGAGTAAGTACCTATCAATAATAACTTTAAATGTGAATGGGTTAAATCTCCAATTAAAAGACATAGAGTAGCTGAGTGGATAAGAAAACAGGACCTACGCATATACTGCCTACAAGGGACCCACCTCAGAACAAAAGACTTACACACGCTGAAAGTAAAGGGTTGGAAAAAATATTCCAAGCAAATAGACAGGAAAATAAAGCCAAGGTAGCAATACTTATATCAGACAAAATAGACTTCAAAAGAAAGGCTATAAAAAGAGACACAGGACACTTCATAATACTCAGGGGAAGAATCCATCAAAAAGACATAAACATTGTAAACCTATATGTACCCAACATAGGAGCACCCAAATATATAAGGAAAATCTTGGAGGACTTCAAGAAAGATGTAGACAGCAATACACTTATAGTAGGGGATTTTAACACCCCACTGTCAACAATGGATAGATATTCCAAATAAAATATCAACAACAATATTGTGGCACTGATTGGACACTAGATCAAATGGACTTAACTGGTGTATTCAGGACCTTTCATACCAAAGAAGCAAAATAAACATTCTTTTCTAAAGCCCATGGAACATTTTCAAAGACAGACCACATGATAGGACACAAAACAAGCTTCAACAAATTCAAGAAAATTGGAATCATGTCAAGCATTTTCTCAGACTATAAGGGCTTGAAACTAGAAACTAACCTCAAGGGAAAAACTCAAAAACATTCAAACTCATGGAGACTGAATAACATGCTATTAAACAATGAATGGGTTAATAATGAGATCAAGGAAGAAATAAAAAAGTTTCTGGAAACAAATGAAAATGAACACAAAACAGCCAAAACCTATGGGACACAGCAAAGGCAGTCCTGAGAGGGAAGTTCATAGCAATACAGGCCTACCAAAAAAAAAAGATAGAAACATTTCAAATAAACAACCTAACCCTACATCTACAAGAACTGGAGGAACAACAACGAACAAATCCCAAAGTGAGTAGGACAGATACTTCTCCAAGGACATACAGAGGGCCCAGAGACATATGATAGGATGCTCAACATCACTAGCCATCAGAGAGATGCAAATTAAAACCACAATGAGATACCATTTCACAGTTTCAGAATGGCCATCATAAACAAATCAACAAACAAGTGCTAGCGAGGCTTTTGAGAAAAGGGAACCCCAGTATACTGTTGGTGGGAATGCAGACTGGTGCAAGCACTATAGAAAACAGTATGGATTTCCTCAAAAAAACTAAAACTGAAACTACCTTTTTACTCTGCAATTCTACTGCTAGGATTATACCCTAAGAATCCTGAAACACCAATTCAAAAGAACCTATGCGCCCCAATGTTCATAGCAGCATTATTTATAATAGCCAAGTGCTGGAAATAGCCTAAGTGCCCATCAGTAAATGAGTGGATCAAAAAACTGTGGTACATTTACGCAATGGAATACTATGCATCAGAAAGAAAGAAAGAACTCCTATCCTTCGAGACAGCGTGAATGGAACTGAAGAATATTATGCTAAGTGAAATAAGCCAGACAGTGAAAGACAAATACTGTATGATTTCACCCATAAATGGAAGCTAATCAACAAAACAAACACATGAGCAAAAAAGAACCAGAGACATGGAAATAAAGAAAAAACTGACAGTGACCAGGGGAGAGGGAGGAGGAGGATAACTGGGGAAAGAAGGGAAAGGGTCACATGAAGGAACATGTGTAAAGGACTCATGGACAAAGGCAATGGGGGGGAGGGGAGGATTGAATATGGGACGTAGGGGTGGGAAGAGAAGGGGAGAGTAAGGGGGGAAAATTGGGACAACTGTAATTGAACAACAATAAAAAAATTTAAAAAAATTTCAGCTAATGACTTTTGCTGCTTGATCCCTTACATTTTAAATTTTCATACTGGTCTTTAAATTATTTGCTGATTTTCACTAGATTAAATGATCCCACTTCTTGAACATTTTTTAGATTTTTAATTATTTAACCCTTATAGTAGCTCTTTTCTGGAAGATTATCATCCTCTCTGTATGTATTCTAAAAATGAACCTTTTCTTTGAAAAGATAAATAGTAGTTGTCATTTCTTTTCTCCTTTCCCTCTTCTTCCCTCTTTGTATAGAGCAGGCAGTTTCTTTTGCATATTATCATCTAAATTTGTCTATCAACCTTTCCCAGAGTAGGACAAGTGAGCAAAGGAATATTTTCTCATTAGTTTCCATCAGTCCTCTGGCAGAAAAAATAAAATTGACACTTATGTTAAGTTGTTGATAGAATTTCCTACATGCACAAATAATTATGTCCTTTTTCTTTTTAAAAAAAAAATTCAGAAGCCTCAGCAATTATGTCATTTACTTATCTGTAGGCAGAATATAAATTTTGAACCAAAGTCATCACAATTTTTGTCAGTAATCAACATTTATTGGATTCCTGCTGTGCATATGGCACTCTTATGGGGAATCATAAATTCTTAGCCAGTCTCAATGTCTCATTAGTTTAACTACAAAAACTAAAAAATCTATTGTGTGTGAGCAATACAATCATACAAGGCTCTTTGGAGGATAAGACATAATAAATAAAACTTAGGAATTAGTTAATAAAATAGATAAGAAAATGTGATCAAAGAATGAAAAGCAAACAAGGGTCATTTACAATAATAAACTAATGTCCACTAAATACCCCCAAGGTGTTTGATGTTGCGATAGATCTTTAAGAGAACATAAAGTCAGTATGGTCACTGATTTCCTACATAACTGAATAAAGATTTAAATGACGGAACATGTAAGAGTTTTATGTCTGAAAATGTACTCTGAAATTCAACAGGAATTTATCGAATGTCTTCTGACAACGCATGGTGCCAAGAACTGCGTCTGATGATGTACAAGTTTGTTCTCTACTCTTCAGGAGCTTACATTCTAGCTGAAAGTGTGCTATCCAATGTATACATTGGGAGAGACATTTTCTGTGTGTGTAGAGCAGTGTTTGGGCTAGACTTCAGCCTCCACTCATCTTAGCTGGGCATCCGTGTGCATTGCATAACTTGCACAATCACATAACTAAAACAAATATGTTTAAAAAATATAGTAGATGCATACATACAGCCCGAGTGTGTAGAGAAATAGGGTTTGTTAGGACAAGGTGTTGGAGTCTTAAATGATTGGTAGGATGTGTTATAGTGAGAAAAAAGAACCCCTTTATTTATGATTGGCTCAGTTTGAGTCATGTGCCTAATGCAACAGTTAAAGACTGAACTGAGTGGGGACAGCCCAATAGAGACACCAGTGAGAAGAGATTCCTGAAAGGCAAAGCAACAGGGGGCATTGTGAGAGCTGGAGAAGAGACTCATAAACATCATGGAAGATCCTAAATGCCATGCTAAGAACTTAGGCACTTTGAGGGTGTTAGTAGAGACATAGAAATAAATTTTGTTCTGCAAATTTTCCTTTTAAAATGTTTTGTGGTCGTTCCAGAAATGCCAACATTATTTAAGTCTAGAAATAATAAGCTGAAATTTTATCTTAAAACTGCTTTGTGTGCACTATCTCATTTCTCAGGAAATAACCACTATAAACAATTTGGAGTGTAAGCTTCTAGACACTCATAGAAAGTTGCTTAGCTATCTGTTAATCTCTAGTGCAGTGGTCTCCAATTTTTTTTGACCTGGTGCTTATTTAATAAAGCACTAATATATGTTGATTCATGTATTTACAAATTCAATACATGTCCTACTAATATTGGCTAATATCCCAAGACATAATCAACAACTTAAGGCAAAGTTCATCATTAAGGATGGTGAATGCAAATCTGTATTTCAAATACCTTCTTGATAGTTACATAAAAATTTGTTTTACTACCACACTGGTCAGGCTTTTAGCTTCCTAAGATGTCTGACTGAGATGTTGTACCAAGAGGAGGAAAAGTGTCCACTCTGCCATTTTCTTGTTTCCTTGCACTTGTAAAGGAGTATCATGTTGTGTTCAAGAGCCCTGTCTGAGGTGAATTGAGGCTCTGCCATTGACTAGCAACTTAAACTCTCCCTGCCCCAGTTTCCTCATGTTTAAAAATGACAATAAAAACAATAGCATTCTCACAGGGTTTTTGTGAAGATTAAATGAATTGATAGAGACAAAGCACTTACGACAGTGCCTGGTGTGCAGTACATGCTACGTAAGTATTTGATATCTCTGGCATTATATTCCTACTTGTAATTTTTTTGTACGAATCTTTTGAAGCCACTTCTCTATTTTGTGTGGGCAAGTTAGTTAAAACCAGATAACGTAATCTGTAAATCTACCTCACTGAACCCTCTGTGACCTCCTCTTTGCTGTGGGAGCTCCCCTCCCCTCTTCCTTTCAAGTCACCTGGGGATAGTATTGGCCAAGAGACCAGCAGACATACATGCTGGGTGGAGTTACTGACGTCAATCCATACATAAAATGTTAGTAAATCTTAACTGTTTTTTAAAAAATAAAAAGCAAGTAAGTACCTGTGTGTTTGCGTGTGTATTCTAGTATTTCCCTCTTATACCTCATGTATTTCTTGGGTATTTCCTGTGATGCGCCCATCCACTCTGGAGGCCCCTGTGCTAGGGGATGCGTCACAGAGAAGACACCCACAGCCTCTGTGGGCTGACAGCTGTGGAAGAGGGACGTGAGCAAGGGGGGGGCATGAAAGGACAGGTGGAGAAAGGAAACTTGGCAAGGGCCTACAAGCGGAATTTTAGCCGACGGCAATCCTGCTCTGGAAGCTCTTCCTGGGCAAGTCAGTGAGGCCACGGGGTTTCAATCCAGCATTTTCCAACAGCTCGGCCCTGGGCAAGTATGCACCCAGCACTTACTGGAGTCCAGCACTGTGCTATGAGCCTGCGAACAAGTGGTCACTTCCACAAGGAGTTTATTGAGATGACTAACACCAACGTAGAATTTCAATATATATTATTTATGTTTATTAATGCATAAGTATACATACACTTTATGAATAAACCACACAGCACAAAATGCTATAATTTACAGAAGGAGGAACTACTGAAACTTACTTGGGTTTTCAGAGGAATTACTTCCTGCAGGAAGGAGATGGTGTGGGAGAGAAGTATTGAAAGAACAAATTTTCCTTTATTAATGCTAAAAAATACTAACAAACAAACAAAAACCCTTTTTTTAACTGTTTATTAAAGATGTTGTGCCTAATGACCCAGGATTTGTATAGCGCCACTACAAACACTAGAATATAAATTCCATGAGGATCTTTGTGTTTTGTCTTCACTGTTGTGTGCCTGCTGCCTACAATAATACTTTGCACACAGTGGGTTCTCATTTGTCAAATAAATTAATGAATGATTAGAGAAACTGTGTCTGTGAAATGTTAGTTGAAAGTGTCATCGTCCCTCTTTGAATCATGGTATGACTATCAGGGTGACTGCTGACCAAATTTAGTCCAAATTCCACAGCTGAAAAACCACGGTCCAGATTGTTCAAGTTATCTACTGAAGGCAATCCAAGAAGCCAAGTCTATAACTGGAGTTAGAACTCCTATTTCCGAACTCCGAGCCCAGTGCTTTCTTCACTATCCAATGGCACCTCCCCAGAAGTACCAGATGGCCACAACTCTTTCAATATTCAGACCTTCTCAAGAGCCAGGGAAGATTCTGATTCCAAAGGCTGACAGAAATGAAGACAGTTAGAGATTTTTCTGTCCAGCTGCTGTGTCTGTGTCTGGCCTTCCTGAAAACCAACGGTTTCCATTGTTATATGTCCTTTTTCTCTCAGGAATGAGGATAAAGAAACAAAATAGCATTAAATGTGTAGGTATGATTTAAATTATGCAATATAAACACATTTTGTACCTACTTCCATTATTTTTCAAGCCAATTAGCCAGGCTAGTAACCCAGTCTGTGTAGTCCAATGCCCAACAGGAATATGACCTGAACATCTTAGAGTTCTTCATTGTTCTTAAGGGTACATTCTGAATACACATATATTATGAATACACGTGTAATATGAACACATATTCATATTATACTTATTAATATATGTGAAATGTATAACCTATAAACTATTACATTTCACATAAAATTACACCCACACACATATACCCAATAATTGAGGTTTTTAAGTTTTAGGCATAAAATCTGACCTCGTCAAAACACCCTTTTTTTTCTACATATATTTTATTGTCTCAAAGTAAACTCTGTAACCCTTTCTAAATAGGAACTCTCTGAACCTTACTAAGTTTTCCCCCATTTTAAACTTAAATTCATATCTACTAATTTGAATTTCCAGGCCTTAGTTATTTGTCAATACCACCTCCTGAAAAATTTTCAAAACTGCCCAGTTTTCTCCATCTCTGCTGTCACAAGCTAGGCCAACAACTATTGTCTCTCAATTAAGATTAATAAAATAGTTTCATAATTCTACTCCCTCCCTCCAATACTTCTTCCACACAGCAGTTAGAATAATCTTTTTTAAAAAAGAATCATGTAGTTTTTTTGGTTACAATCTTTCCACTCTTCCCATAGCTCATGAGGTAAAGACCAGTCTTATTCATTTATTTAAAAAAGGTTTTGTTTATTTCTTTTTAGAGAGAGGGGAACGGAGAGAGAGAGGGAGAAAAACATCTATGTGTGAGAGGAAACATCCATCAGTTATTTATGGCAGACGCCCCAACCAGGAACCTGGCGGGCAACCCAGGCATTGCCCTGAGAGCAATTGAACCCAGCGACATTTCACTTTGCGGGATGAGGTCCAACTAACTGAGCCACACCAGTCAGGGCAAGCCCAGGGTCTTTAACGTGGCCCGCAAGACCCCTTAAGATCTGGTCCCTGCCTGCTCACCAGCTTCCTCCTGGGCATTCTCTTAGATCTTTGTATTTCAGCTGCGTTCTTTTAGTTCCTGAGAGAAGTCAGTTTTTCCCTTCCCTGGAGTTTTTGCCCTTGTTGTTTCAACTTCTTGGAATGCTGTCTATTATGGCCTTTCCCACTCCCCACATACCTTACGCATTTCTGTGATTGGGCAATGGAGCTGGTGGATGCTCAAGAGCCCTCTCTAGTGGCTCAATGCGGAAAGATGAATGAAGAGGAAGGAATGAGGACAAGTTCTTGGGTAAACCCCAAGCTGCTAAATTTATGTCCCCCAGTCAGTATGTGTGGCACATAGGTGCTTTATGCATGTTCATTAGCTTGAAATAAATAGGACAGCAGGAACAGTCTTTGTCTAGAGTGTTTAAGAGTACATTCGAAATAATAGCTCCTCGTCACTGAACTACATGTTGCACATTATGCAACCTGCTTCATAACTAACCTGCTCCTAACTAACTGAAGGTGAATGTTTTTAAATTCACCTGCTCCTAACTAACTGAAGGTGAATGTTTTTAAATTCCCATTTTACAAAGAAGGATACTGAGACTTAAGAGGTTAAAACACTTGTCTAAGTCACAGCCAAGAGTCAAAGCAAGAAATGCCTGATTCCAGAGCCTGTGTTCTGCCTCATACTGCTCTGCCTTTCTGCATTACCAAGCCATCAGAACTAAGATAATTTTCCAGATTGATAGTAGTCAGATTTCCTGGAGAATTATTACTTATGTGTCTCCATATACTGCTAATCTGTGAACTCCTAGGTTGGAGAGAGCTGTGTAATTCCTTGTTTTGTCCCTACTGGTTGGCATAACAACTGGTACATAATGATAATGGCATTCATTGAATATCAGGTATTAAGCATAGTTCAAAGAGCTTTATATATATTAACTTAATCATCATAATAACTTTACAAAATGAACACTATTATTATCTTCATTCTACAAATGAAGAAATGGAGCCACAAAGAGAGTAAGTAATTTGCCCAAGATGTCATAGAGGCTTTTAGTACTCACCCTTCCTGGACCTCCTCTCTTTCTAAACATGTGGGAGGATCATTTTTCCTACCCTCTTGTAGTTAGATGGCCTTGTGACTGGTGATGGTCAATAAGCTAGAAGGAGAATTGGTATGTGTCACTTTTATGCTGTAGGTCGCTTCTCACTAAAGCATGTAATTGCCTATATGAGACCCTCCAAAATACTGAAGCACATACACAGCTACAAGATGCTGGAATCTCCAACACCCTGGATTTCTGAGTGATTATGTGAGAACAGCTCCCTCTCCCTCACAATGGAAATGTAGCATGAGTGGCAAATAAACTCTGACATTTTAAGTCATTAAGATTTCATTTTTGATTTGTTACCATATGCTATAGACTGGATAGCTATACCCCCCCTTAAAATTCATATATTGAAATCGAGACCCCATTGTGATGCATTTGGAGGCGGGGTCTTTGAGAGGTGATCAGGTCATGAGAGTGGAGTACACAAGAATGGCATTGGTGCCCTTATAAAAGAGACCCCTTCTGCCATGTGAGGACACAGCAATAAGACAGCCAGCCATCTATGAATCAGGAAGCAGGCTCTCTCTCCAGCACTGAATCTGCTGGTACCTTGATCTTGGACTTCCCAGCCTCCAGAACTGTGAGAAATAAATATTTGTTGTTTATAAGCCACCCAGCCTATGATTTTTTTTTGTTATACAATAAAAGCCCAATGGACTCGATATCACAGCAAACATAACTTAAGTTGACTAACACACAGGATCAGAGCTCTAGTAAGTGATGGGGTGGAGGTTTAAACTCAGGCAGCTCTGGCTCTGAAGCCCATTCTTTAAATCTCTACCGAGTAAGTTATCAGTAAATGTCAATTGACTAAATGCGTGAATAAATGGCAAGAGGCCTTTTGTTATTCACTCATGCTTAGAGATCAGGATCCAGCTCCGGTGGGGGTGGAATGCCTTCCTTTTACTAAGAATACCATCTTGTTCTCATCTTGAAATACCGACAGTCTTGACATTTATAGGAGATGAATATCTCGAATCAGTGCAGCATTCATCTTGACCTTGTCTTTTGAAGGTATTCAGCTAAATTAGAGCTTTGAGATGTCATAAAAATTGAAACATTTGGTTGTTTTGATTTAGTCATGTTTGATCCCATGTATTTAAAAATGACAGTACTATCAATCAAATGAGACTTTAATCACAACTGGAATCTTTAAAAATATCAAAAAATCATAGTCAATTTGGTAATAAATGACAGTTCTCCAAAGAAGATACCCATAGGTAATTTAGAATTTACTTGAAAAATTGATCTCTTCCACTTCCTATAAGGCCACTGTCCTTTGGGATTAGGCCCCAGCCTATGACCTCATTTAACTCTAATTACCTCCTAGAGACCGTATTTAGATACAGTCACATAGGTAGTTAGGGCTTCAACATATGAATTTTAGGGAAGGGGGACAAATTCAGTTTATAGCAAAATGTTACTAAGGAGCCATAGTCTAATGGCCAAAGAGAATGGGACATGATTCAAGTTTAACATGTTTTTACATTGTAATATTTGTTTTCCTAGAGGAAAACAAACATTTCCTATTTTCTGATGGCAATCATGTCATGTTATCAAGTTTCCCTCTGGGCCTTAGTACAAGGAAGCCCAGACCCCTGGACCTATCCCAGTAACTGAAGTGGCCCCTATTATTAGAATAGTTGCAGCCTCCCCTTTTTTCCTTGATTGTTTCCCCTATTTCTGTATTTGTCTCTTTTTATTAGCCAAATCATATTTTTTCCCAGATGACATAAAGTAAAAATTAAAGAAATAGACAATGATTTCAGTAGCCACAGGTTTTTGTTTTTTTTCTTTTCTTCTTTTTTTTTTTAACATATTATCAGTTTATAGTGGTACTATATTTTTCACTGGAACATATTGTATTTAACAATAAAGAAACAGTGGCTGAAAAATGCTTTCTTCCTATGAGGGCTTAATATTTTTCCTGTATACTGTGTATTACCCTGTGTCTCAGGAGTTTATCTTTTCTAACATTTAAATAACCTTAAGGACTGACTAAGCTTTATCAAACTTAAGACATTCATATCCTTTGAGTAAAAAACCAATATGAGTATAATTAATTTGAGTGTTGAACTAAGTTAAGTTGAAGGTCCTGAAAATACCAGATTATAATGAAAACATCTCCTTAACCATGACCGCAGTGGTTAAAATTTAATGCGACATTAACGGTGAAGTATGACTCTTCTAATGGTTTCTGCTCCTGCTTTGTGGAAGCTGAGGCAGGATTTATGTTACAAACAGGACTCTGTATTCATGGAAATATGTAGCTTAGTGTTTAAATACAATCAACACATAAAAAGACCATTTGCTCTGTTTTATGTTTTCATGTATTTATTAGTTTGTAATAATAACCATACCCTCCAGAGGCTGGACATTTTCTGGGAGCTAATGATCTGTCAGGCTTAGCGGCCCAACGCTTCATGCTGGGACCATTAATCAGCCCACCAGCTCCTAGCTTATGGGCAACACCTTCCATCAGTCATTGTGACTCAGGTCCTGCAAGCCAGAGCATGAGGTTTGGAAAGCCTATCCTATGGGCAGGTTTTGATGAGTGCCACAGCACACTGTTAATCATGTCCATGGAAAGCAGTGTCAGAAACTTCACACTACGGAGGATATATCTTCTTTGATTGTCACTCTTCTAAGGCCTCAAGACTGCATCTCAAAAGATCAGCATATGAGGCAGATCATCATTAGCTTCCTTTTCAAGCCATTGGTCAACCAGTATTAAAAATATTTCTAAAGATTTTCATATCATTGAACCCTATTAAGTAAGCATTTTTAATAATTTAAAAACTAGGATGGGTTTTGTAAACAGGAAAATCTCAAACAAGTCCAATACTCAATTGCTTTTGTTTACAGTTGTGTTATGATTGACAACTCTAGGGCAGGTTATCTGTCAATAGCACACCAAGCTCCAACATTCCACTCCCTGGAAGATCTCAGAACACTGAAGCAGAGAAAACCAAGGGGCTTTTCCTCTGGAGGCTGCTCCTCCTATTTCCAGCTCAACTACCAGGAGCCTCTTTAGGCCCCTGAAGTCCACAATCTCTTTCTGAAAAGTTGACCATTCCCTCCCACCCCCACTGCTGTTCATTCGTTGAATGGGATTCTATTTAGCACTTACAATGCACCAGACCCTTGTTTCTCCACTGGCTTCTGTGCCATCTTTCTTTCTTAGTTCTCACATCTCTCTAACTGCTCCTCTCTACATTTCCTGTTTCTACTTTGTCTTTTCATCCTTGTGTTATCCAACATTCTCTTTTATTCTTCTTAATTTTTTAAGTTTTTGAGGTACAGTTAATGCACCACAAAGATCATCCATTTTAAGTGCCCAGCTTGATGAGTTTGGGCAAATGTATACAGTTGTGCAACCACTGTCACAATAAGCTTTTGGAATACTTTCATCACCCCAAAAATGGTGCTTCTTGCCCCATTTCTTGCCCCAGGCAATCACTGATGTGCTTTTTGTTGCTATTGTTTTGCCTTTTTGAGTTTCACATTAATGAAATTTTTTGAGTATGCTCTTTTGTGTCTAGCTTCTTTCCCTCAGCATGATGTTTTCAAGATTCATCCATGTTATTGAGCGTATCGTAGTATGTTCCTTTTTATTGCTCAGTAGTATTCCATTGTATGGACATACTATATACTGTTTTACCCAGAGGTCTCAAACTTTTTAACCACCCTGTGGCTCAGTCTCCCAGTTTGTAAAATGGGCACAATACTGGTAGCTTAGAACAAAGACTGGCACCTATTTAGGTTCTCTTCTAGCTCATATTATTATATTTAATTGTCCACTCCTGGGAGATACAAAGGCCTTATCCCAAGGGGCTAAAATCAAGAACTTTGAGGGCAGAATTTGACTTCCTGCACCTCATCAACTTAGGAATGGTGGGGCTCTCTGAGTCAGTCTTCACTGGGCCGGGAGGCTGGAAGAGAGGGAGAAAAGTGCGGTGCACCTGGTCGGGGTTCAGGGCAGCATTGGAGAGTGGTACTGCAGGATGGGAGAAAGGCGTAAAGGAGTGGGAGTCGGTAGAAGAGCAGACAGCAGGGTGAATAAGGGAACGAGAGCGCAAGGCAACCCGGCTGAGTCTGGGGGCGGGGCCTGGAGAGAGGGCGTGGCCCGCTATCCTTTGGCTCAAAGAAGAGCGGTGCAGTGACCTAGCGCAGTGAACGCGCCAGGGTTTCATACGGCGGCGAACGGCGCACCTGCAAAGGTCCGAGCCGAGGGCGCTTCCTGTCCTCCGCGCGCTCCGCGTTGAGTCAGATCCCCGAAGGTTATTCGCAGGGGTGTACGCCCTTTTCTTCCTTGGAAAGCAGCCCAGTAAGCGGGACAGGGGCCGACCCAACTCTAATCCTCTGCCACTTCCTCCTCGCCGTGGGGCTAGCGAGCGCAGGCAGTCGGACGGCCCTGGAGAGCAGAAAAATCCCAGACAGCCACGTTCTGGGCTGCGATTCCTAGCCCTCTGCCGGAGGAAGTAGTGGGAGACCAGTGCTCTGGTACAGCTCTTGACACTCAGTTAGCAATGAAGGGGAATAGCTAAGTGTGGCGAGAGTTTAGTTTGCAGGAAATTTCTTGATTAAAACATTAAGAGATTGAGTCACCTCTACTCCCCAACCCCTTCTTAAAACACACAGAAAGTATTTAGATGTTAAAGGCATCCTTCAGCAGAAGGGGCGATGAGCCTGGAATCAAGATTGTACACGTAAACTGTAACTGAAAAATAAAAGTGTTTTGTTTTTTTTTAAGGCTAGTTCACAGTCTATCACTAGGGTCCTTTCGTTATCTCAGGTGTGTCAGTTAACTTTCGTTAACTGACACACCTCATTTTGTCCACTGTAGAGTGAACGATCTCCATGATTTTTTCAGTTCTGTGTTCTGTAAAAGACAGTCTGATGTAACTGGACAGCCTCAGTTTGTGTATCCTTAATCACAGGTGGCGGCTGCAAACCTCCCGTCCGTTCCGCAGCCAACCATTACAGCCGAGAGATGCAAGGTGCTCTGGACACCATGGCAGATAGCCAAGACCCGTGTTCAGGAGTTACCAGTCAGCAGGCACTGCGAAGTCCACCTTTTCCTTGAGTCCTCAGGGTCTGGGAGAATGGATACTAGATGTGTAGTATCTGGGGATCTGGATAGAGGAAGGAGGAGGAGGTTGTGTTTGGGAAGGAAGGCTCTCAGACTGGGAAGAGGGTGCAGAGGGTACAAGAGCCAGGCTGGTGTGGTGAGGATGTCAGTGGACCAGTGACAAGCATATGAGATACTTCTGCGGTTCCAGGGCACAGACCTGAACAGTTGTTCTGAGGCCTGGTCAAGCACATCTTCCCAAGGGTCCTTTATCCCAAGGACTCTAACATGGGTGACCATTATAAATCTACATTATCAAAGAGCTCTGTGCATTTGTGACTCACATGAAGGGGATGGGATAAGAGGTGGACAAGAGGCGGACAAGAGTATGTGGACTTTTTCAGGTCTGTGTCTTACTCATTTGTTTCTCCCAAAGTCCGTAGCAGAGAGCCTTGCACATAACCAGTTCTCATTTGTGTTTTCTAATATACTTCTGGAGTCACAGAATGAAAAGCATGGTGGACTCTCCTTCCTACCCCCACCCCTGCAAAAAAACAAAAACAAAGAACCTTTGATAACAATAGAAACCCTTCTCCTGTTCATATGATTCTGTTGCCTGCAATTCTTTTAACGGTAGACAATGGCTTTCATTCTGTATTTGGGCCATTCTTGCAATATGATGTTCCATTCTGGGTGATGCTTTTGAAGAGGGACTTTATTGAACTGCAACATGTCCGAGGGAGTGAGCAAGATGGTTAGGAGCCTATAAATCATGACTGAAGGGCAGTTGGGCATATTTGAACTGCAGGGACATAGTACTCAGTAGGGAGGTGACAGCTGCCTTCAAACAAAGTAAAAGGCTGCCAGGAGGAAAAAGACTTGTTATATGTTTTGTAAGTGAGCAGAAATTGTAGGGAGCTAATTTTGTCTAACATGACTGAGAACATTTTAATGATTAGAATAATCCAGAAATAGATTGGGCTGCCCTAGGAGGCCTTGATTTACCATCAGGGGAGGTGTTGTCTCAGAGGCTGGATTCCATGTGTGAGATTATTCTAGAATTGATGCAGAGGGTGAAAAGTTAAAGGAAAAAGACTTCTAAGTTTACCTCCTGATTCTGTTGGTTAAATTCTAATAAGGCTATCTGACCTCAACTGAGTCACTGATGATATTTTCCTATATATTTCCAAGCCCTGGGAGTGGGGTTTAGGGAGTATGAATGGTTGGGGTTCAGGTGGGGGGAATAAAGAGCTGTAAATAGGAGGGAAGAAGGGAAGGTGAGAAAGAGTCCACGAAAGGGGACACTCCTAAAGGAAGGTCCCTTAGCCAACTTCACAGGTGTTTGTTTGTGTTGTTTGTGTTTTCTGGGATCAATTCTGTTTACCTGTGTATGGAGAGGTACCGTGTGGCTTAGTGAGCATGCTGGTGCATAGCTTTTTCTTTCTCCTTCCTACTAGGTCCTCTCTGTAAGTCACACTCTATTTGTTTGTTGTCAACCCTGATGAGTCGGAGTGGCAGATTTAAACATGAAATGACAAGCTGTTTAAATTAACTAGTGGAACCTAGACTTGTGTTCTATTTTTATTCCTTCCCTGTTATTGTGTAGGTCCGTGCATAGAGGTTTGATTCACATATCCAATGCACTTCTCTTGCCTTGTCTTTTAGTTAGTTTTGTCAGCTTTATTTGATTTTGTTTTCACTGGAGTCCAGCTTCATAGTCTGCGATTTATCTTCACATAATACAATGTGCTGAAGACAAGCTGTCCTGCCTGTAGCCACTGCCTAATGGTCCAGACATTTTTCTTCTCATTTTGCATTATAGCTGCATCTGGCACGTCATACAACATCCTTTTTCATTTATTGGTATGGGATGTGAAAGCATTTTGAAAGTAGAAACATACTATACGAGTATAAATGCCTATTACGGATAATATGCAGTTCTTAGGGGAAAGTATAAGTAGGTATTTACTAATACCTTATGAGCAGAACATGGCTTTTTGGTTTTGTGATCTGTTATTAGATGGATAAAGCTATTATTGTAAACTGGCACCTTTAATTTTTGGTGACTCGATGTGTCTGTAGTTTTCAAATAGCCTTTCTCCTCAACGCATGGTCCCCCAGATAAAGTCTCATCATCACCAATCCTTTTCTTTCTTAATCAAAACATCACATAACAGTTTGATACACTTTATCAAATGGAAACATTCTCTTCTCTAAATTTTACTAAGTTGGCAAGTTGTCAACTGAAACTTTTTTACCTGCTTAAAAATCAAAACCACAACTTGTACTTTGTTTGGCAGCAAATGCTTAGGAAAGTAACCATTTCTACCTAAAGTAGTAAATGCTTAATTATATGGTGTTTATTTTATGGATGAATGGAGCTTACTGTTGTTCGTCATATTTTAAGTATCATCAGTTGTAACCAGATGAGCACCAGTGTGAAAACTCTGTTGTCTATAAAGGAAAATTCAGAACAGGTTGTCATCAAAGAAAAGATAAGGCCTGAAAATCAAATAAGAAATGGAAGGTTCCCATGGATCATTAAAATATGTTTCAGCTGTAAAGAAAATGAGGCTATGATATTATATTCAGAAAATGTGAATTAAAAAATATCTCAAACATTTCTTGATGCCTTGTGCTGTAAAAAGAATAAAACTCCTTAAAACAAACATTTTAAACATGACAAAAAGGGTCTAGGGCTCTAGGCAAATATCAAACCCACCAAAGATTATATTTATCATGATCAAATCTTTTTCATCTTCATTCTTGGTAACTATTGACAAGAAAGGAAAGAAGATAAAACATATTTGAAAAGTCTTAGCCAAGTCTCATTGTCAGACATCACTTATAAAAGGTTTTACAGAGCCCTGGCTGGTGTGGCTCAGTGGATTGAGTGCTGGCCTGTGAACTGAAAGGTCACCAGTTTGATTCCCAGTCAAGGCACATGGCTGGGTTGCAGGCCACGTTCCCAGTTGGGGGCCATGTAAGAGGCAACCGATTGCTCTCTCATATTTCAATGTGTCTCTCCCTCTCTTTCTCCCTCCCTTCTCCTCTCTCTAAAAATAAATAAATAAAATCTTTAAAAAAAAGAAAAAGATTTTACAGAAACCTCATCTCTTCCCCCAGAAGAGCGAAACCAAGACAAGGCCAAAGAAGTGTGTAAATATTCTATATGTTTGTCTATCAAAGATGAAGACAGTGAACACCAGGTTGCTAGTACTTCTAGAGATGATTGTGATGAAGATGTAAAAACTGCCTTATAGTTTTTTGATGATAGGATCCTAGGAGATTTCAAAAAGCAGAAAAAGGACCACAAAGAAATCATTGTTGGCATTGTATTAGGAGTTGCCATCCCTAAAATAAACAGCTGTCCTCCTAGCATAGAGCTTCCTTTGTCAGCCAGTCCATCTGTGCTGGAATTCAAAACATGCAACTCAGAAGATGAATTTTGGGGTGGAGAGCCCGAAAGACAAGAGGACTTCTCAAACCCTGAAAAAAAAAATAGGCCACAGTTTTGATCAGTCAAGAGAATTTTCTAACTCAAAAGACTTAAAAAAAAATTGGAACTTGTCCCTCGTAGTCCCAGTAGTCACTGTAGTTACTTGTCCATAGAAACTCATAAGCATGGCAGTGATGGGAGTTGAGATGGGAGTCACCATTTCGCGATTCTGCAGAAACTGGGCAGAGATCTTTTAAGTGAAGGAACAGTTCAAGAGTACAGCCACCTCACGCAGAGCAACTATAAAATTCTCTAAGAGAGAAAAACAATTAAAATTAAAATCTCCGAGAGAACCAGAAGCCATATGGACATAAAAGAGAAGGCTACTCAGATGCTTTTTGTTCTTCAGCCATAGCTACCTCCTTGCTCTTCAGAATGAAAGTAGATTTGGATAAACAGTATCTGGATTTGAGTTTGACTGGAAGAAGCAGGTTATGGCCAAAAGGGTCTGGGAGTATATTTTGGAACAGGCTGAATACTAGTGATGGAGTTCATATGTTGCGTAAAAATGTCTTGGAGACTGTGGGCCTTATATAGAAAGAAGACAATAATGAAGTCTCAGGAAAAAAAAAATGAGGTCTCAGGTATCATGACTACAGTCCTTAGCAATTATAGCTGGAGAGAAGAAATGTGTTTGCATCAAGTTGCAAAAAAACAGGTGAGATAAAATACATTCAGACAAAAATAAACTCATCTTAAAAAGCAAACATGATATTACTATTCCTAAAGAGCCTTTAGTGAAAATAACAACCATGTGATTTTTCTTTGGCATGTGAATTTTTCCTCTAAGGATATTAAGGCCATTTTCTTACTTTGTTTCTTCCTCTCATTTGAGCTAAATGATCTTTGTCCCCACCATTCTCCTGAGACCCTGAGATATTTTTTCAAATGCATAAATAACGTCCTTCTTATACAATCCAATGATCAGGTCTGAGTCCTCTTATAACTTGAACTGTTAGTAGCAATTGACACATTTGGTCCTTTGTCCTTTCTTAACCACTTTTCTTCTATTAGTTTTGGGGTACCACACTCTTTTTGACTTTTTTCTCTTTTGGCTGCTCCATCCCAATCTCTTTCCCCAGCACTTCCTCTTTTTTTCTGATTTCTAACCATTTGAGGGTCTCTGAGCTTAGTTCTTGGCTTCTTCTCTGCTCTTTCTTTTTCAGTAAGGCAGCTCATCCAGTTTTATGGCTTTGAATACCACCTATAGGACTGATCATTCTCAGCAGTACCTTTCTATCTTCAGGCTTTCTCCTGAATTCCAGACTTGTATTTTCCAACTGTCTACAAGGCATATTCCCTTGGGACTCTAATAGGCATCTCAAACTCAAGATTTCCAAAACAAAGCTCTTGATTTTTCTCTGTCAAACTGCTGCTCCACAGTCTCCCCCTTTTTATCCATGTCAAAAAGTAGTCATCCTTGAGCCTTTTCTTTCTCACCTTCCACATTTAGTCTGTCACAACATATCCTCAATCCATTCACCTTTCTCTACAAAAGTTTCCCTGCGTTCACACTTGCCCTGCCTACATGTTCCATATAGAAGCCAGAGTGGTCACTTAGCTGCATAAGCTAGATCAGATCACTCACTGAGTAAAACTTCCCACCAGCTTCCCATGATACTTCAAATAAAATTTAAGTTTTAAAACCTTATTTACAAAAATTTCCATGTGACCTGGCCACCTTCTCACTCTCTGATCTTATTTTGTTCCCTTTTCTCCTCTGCTCATTCTGTTCCATCTGCACTGGCCTACTTTGGAGTCTTCCAACCCAATAGCACACTACTTTCTCCTGATTTTCACATGAACTTAGCAAGCCTAAATGGTATTTGCTCTAAGAGGTTTCCCTGACCGCTCATTCTAATGGAACACAAACTCTATCCCATCACCTTAATTTAATTGTCTGTGTAACACGTATCTACTGGGTATTTTTCTAATTTATTTGGTATCTATCTCACCTAAAAGGGGATCAGAAATCTTGTTTTGTTTATTCCTGTTTCCCCTGCATCATTTGACATCATAGTCACGGGTCGCGTATAGGACATTGGATACGTAAGTCAGAGGCACAACAGAAGAGGTTGGAGACGTCATTAGCTGGAACCTTGTGCAAGACTTGCTGATTTTATCTTCTAAGTGTTTCTCTGTTCCAGCACTTTACCTCCATCATCAAAGGGGTGGAGTAGGCACGAAGATGTCATCATGTTTTCTCAGTATTGCTTCTGTAGTTTTCCAGCTGGCCTCTGTGCCTTTCATTTTGTACCCCCCCACCCCGCCCCATTCTCCACCTCAGTTTCCAAAACATAAGTCTGATGTGTCACTCTCCTGGATCAAACTCTTCAAAAGCTCCTAAATAATCTGCAAGATAAAGTCATTTGCCTAACTAGACATATAAGGGCAACTCCTCTGTCTATGCGCTTTCTTCTTCATGCCCTGTTCTCCAGGAATACCCAGCTGCTCGTAGGTCCCCGTGAGTCCCTTACTCTTCCTGATCTTCATGTCTTTGCTTTTGCTTTCTCCTCTGCCTTGGAATACCCATTACTTAGAAGCTGTGTGACCATGAGACATTACTTATTTTCCAAACCTTAGTTTCCTAATAATAATAATTCTTCATAGAAGCAGCATGAGGGTCACATGATATCATATACAGATAATCCAGTATCATTCCTGGTATATAACATGTGTTTGACAACTTAAACCTACTTTCATTAGTAATGTTAGTATTAATGACAACAATAAATAATAATATTGTGGAGCTAGTATAGAATTTCTGGTAGTTTTTTTTTTTCTTTTAAAGATTTTATTTTTAGAGAGAGGGGAAGGGAGGGAGAAAGAGAGGGAGAGAAACATCAATGTGCAGTTGCTTCTTGAGCACCCCCTGCTCAAGAAGCCTGGGTTTCATGCCTGGCCTGAAACCCAGGCACGTGTCCTGACTGGGAATCAAACTGCTGACCACTTTGGTTTGCAAGCCGGCACTCAATCCACTGAGCCACAGCAGCCAGGGTGAATTTCTGGTAGTTTCTTGACTTGCTTGTCTTGGGGGGAGGTAACTGGATCTGGTTAAAAATTCAAACTATCATCTCCAGTGCTTTGATCCCTCTGATTTAGTTCCTTCTCTGTCTTGCCTAGAAACCTTGCCATCCACGTAACTGCCACACCAGGCACCTGAAATCTGCAGGAACAAGATAAGGACTTGTTTCTTTAGGACACTCCCTGGCTATACACACAGGTGAACGGTCAGTTAGGAATGCCCTGCATTCCCAT
>PVJD01002234.1:0-213871 GCA_004026545.1 Mormoops blainvillei | reverse complement strand
ATAGGTGATTTTTAAAAATTTATTTGTACTTTCTAGATTTTCAACAACAAATATTATCTCTAAACATTAACTTATTGGAAAATAAGAAAATGGTAAAATGGTACATACTTAAAATTATAATTACATGGAGTGTAAACCAGCATCATTTATATATCTAAATATTATAATTGTATACAATTACATGTATTTTTAAGTAAAACTTTTACATTTATATTTCCCTAAATATTTTAACAGTGTTACCTTTTTACCATATTCATTTTGAGTCATGAGGAAAAATTGTGTAATGGGAAATTTGTCTAAATACCTGCACTGTGCTCCTCACCCTTCCCTCCTAGGCCAATCTGTAATAGGGCCCTGGGATTTTACACGAGGTAACAAAGTGGTACTCATCGTGGAGTGTAACTTCCACTCCTTCCTCCTCCACCAACTGAAGCCAACTACATACACACATTTATGTACTGACATCATCCAGATACCCAGAACATTACTAAAAATAAAAAAAACATTTTTTAAATGACCTATTTAAATAGAGCCATAAAAAAAGAAAAACAGTTAACGTTTATTACCACTTCCTAAAATGGTGGTTCATAATGACACATACATCTGTAACCATAAATAACAACATCTGTACTGTCAATATATGTAAGAGAGTAAGTAGAAAGATGCTACTTATTGTGGAAAAATGAAAAAGACCATTGTCCTCAAATGAAAAGTTCACTCTGTTTATGAAAGAGAAAGGAAAAGAAAATAATAAAGAGAAGAAATTCATTTTAGTAAGACATTTACAATCTCCTAACAGTATCTCAATTTTTTGCATTACTTTTTGTAACTGTCACCTTTTTGATCGAAGTAGTCCCAAAACAGGCATATCTAATGGCTTTTTCAATAAATATTAATGTTAATTTTGTTTATACACCCTATATCTCCTTTAAGTTAATGAAAATTCAGTATAAATCAAATACTACCCCTTCTCCCTGAAAAATAAAAGGAGATATTTTGTATCTTATTTAATAAAGATTTTTTCCTACTGCTCTTAAAATATCAGCCCCCAAAGAGTGTAGTTTTTAACTATAATTTTTATCCAAAATTCAATGTGTAAATTTTGGGAATCTAAATAGTTCTTAACAGCCATAAAGTTACAAATTTAATTTATTGGCATTACTGTCAATGTTAACCTGTATGTTTCTAAAACATGACTGGATAAATTTAACATTTTTAAATGGTTTGAAATGGAAAGAAAACTGAAGAAGTTAACAAAAAGTGAGGGCTTATATATGCAACACTCTTCCAATATGAAAATAAAATGAAAATTGAACTTTTAACTATTTTATTCAAATTAGAGATCTTTTAATATGAAATCATCTGGTGTACTCAGTAGTCAATTATATATTTATCCATGGACTCAGTTTTGTCAGTTGACAAAAGCATCTCAAATATCACTACATTTCAGAGCAATATTCATACCTCACCCAAAATTTCCTTCAGGTTAAAAAGCAGGGAAAAATACACAAATATTTACTTTTATTTCAAACATACAATCTTTGCATAGCGTAGAATTTTTATTTCCCTTAAAAGTTTGTAACATTATAGTCATCTTAGGGTACTGTGCAAAAATAATAAGCTTGAATTCTGGAACATTGCTAAAGGAAAAATAGTTTTAGATATCTTCACAAATTATATTACTCATTAAACTCCAGAAACCTAACGCTAATAAGGAAAGCACTATGGTAAATAATTAAAATTGAATTTCTTTTTTTTTTTTTGGTTCAACCCCTCCCCTCTCCCCCCACACACAGCCTAACTGAACTTCAATTAATTCTCCCCCTTGTTCACTCAGTTTACTAAGAATGAGAAAGTTGATGGTTAAAAGCACAACTATATTCTAAGAAGAACTTGGTTTACAAAAATAAAAAACTAGCAACAAATAATAAAAATACTATCTGATATTCCAAAAAAGAGAAATTAATTTAGTGATTACATACTGCAAGTTGTCCAGATAAGAACTGTGGAACATCTCTCAACATGCCAGGACTCATGGGAGAGGTAACGGAAATAGAAGGACGATCCATTTTTTGAGATTCGAAGGAACTAGAACCTGAAATGGTAATTATAATAAAGAGTAATAACAATGGCTCTTATCTAGTAATTTTCACACATAGCTCTTAAATTATTTTATGTCCACAGAATGTCAATATTATATAGACCATTTTCTTAGCCACAATGTCCCAAATATACTTAGAGGATTTTATTGAAGCCTGAGTTTGGTATTTTCTTAGGACCAAGGGTGAACCATTTTCTGTGCCTATAGGAGTAGGGATAGACATCTACCTCAGGACTTAGTATTACTTTGTTAATGTGTACTAAACTCTTATCTTACAATACTGTTAAGAAAATTTTAAAATAAAAAATTAGATATGACCAAAAAACCCTAAATCAGTAAGGCAATTGAAGATGCTCTAAACATGCAATACTAAAAACATAGTATTATAATGTTAATTATAAAAATGTTTGCAGGAAGTGATTATTTAACCACATCTGGAAGACTACAATAAATTAGATGGGCTGAAAGGAAGTGAAGGGCTAGAAAAAAAGAATATCAGAAAAGTAGAACCATAGTACTCAGGAGTGATATGTATGAATTTCTTTATATGGGGGAAAGAGAAAAATTGGAAAGTGAACAAAAATGCGACTAATGGGATATTGGGGGCCTTCAGTGCCTGAAGCTCTGGTTACATATTTTGGCACTAATAAAATGTCTGTGTTAAACTCTTATGAATGAGGTAATAAAAATTGCATTTGAGGAAGGTGACTACTTTACCACTTATTTAAAGTGTTGGTTAAATTGAGACATGGAAAACAGTCAGGAACAAGTGGAATTCAATAAATAATAACAGGAAAGTTTACAAAAGTGAAATATAGAATTCAGGCAATACAAAATAAGAAACTGAGGACTCAAACTAATTAGATATGTGATATAAAGGAAAGAGAGGATAATATTAAGATCTCAAGTCTTGTAGCTAGATGTGGAGTCAAGGAATTCCCTTACGTGTCTGTCTTGTTTTCTGCTGAGACCCAGCTGATATGCCCTGGGATAGAGGATACTGTAGAAATCCTGTGTTTAAGGAATTAGTGGAAAAGTTAAGTTGGAACACAGAGGCCCTGTACACCTCTGAAACATCCAAGGAGAGATATAAGACAGGTAACTGAATATATGGATGGAAGTGAATGTACAGTAGACTTTAGTGTTAAAAATTAAGCTGTGAAGTATCTCCTCAATTGTAGGCACGTGCAGAAAAAATTCACCTTTTCAGAGAGTGTAGTGTAAAGTGAATGTGGAAACTGCAAGCCTTGGGATCAGAAGTAACAGCGATATCTTTTATAACATTGAGAAGTGAAAAGAATCCTGACTTTATAGTAAAATTAAGGTTAGTTTTCCATAAGGAACAAGAAGACACTTAGAAGAGTGTATTCTTTAAACATTCAGGGATCAAAAGACAATGATAGATTATTTTTATATGTAAACTTAGGAGTCATATGACAAACCATACGAAGAGAAGAATTAATTGAGGAACTAAAGACAAAAGATTAAGAATTGCACCTTTGAGAAACCTATGCTTCAGGATTTATAGAATAAAGGATTAAATCTAATTTGAGAAAGGACCCATCTCCTCACAAACAATTCTGGAATTGTTCCACACTACTCACACAATATCTGAGTGATATAACATAAGTAAACAAAATGTATATGTACTTCACAGGATTGTTTAAGAATTCAGTAAAATGGGAGCAACGGTAATGATAATATCTTATATATAATTATTATGATTATATTAATATTTATTTATTATGTTATAGTTTCATGTAATCATATTATTTTGGGTAAAATGATTTAGCATTTAGTCAAAGGTACTAAATCGAGTAAGTCACATGATTATATTTTAAAGTACAGAGCTATGCCATTTCAAAGGGATTTCATCTATCTTTTAATTTTATACTTAAAATTGTAATATAAAATGAAAAATAGATCTATTTTGATAGGATATTCTCAATTATTGTGCATATAGAGAATCTGACCACTTCTTACCACCTCAATGCTACCAACATGGTCCAAGTCATCATCATTTTGCCACTAAAATGCTAAAATAGTCCTCTCACTAGTCCCTCTGCTTTCACCCTTAACTCCGTAAGTCTCTCATCAAAACCATCCTATGTAGCTCTTGATTTCTGAGTAAAAGCCAATGCCTTTACAGTGGCCTATAAAGTCTGCAATTTGGTTGCCCTCTCCTCTTCTACCCTCTCTCCTACCATTAACCCCTGTGCTCACTCAGTTGTAGCCAAATTGGCCTTCTTCCTTTTCTTTAAATGCATCTTGGGCTTTTTCGCCTCAGAGACATTGCACGTCTGGTCCCTGTACCTGGAAAGCTTTGCCCCCAGACAGCCAATCTTTCCAGTCATTGCCCATATCCTTCCTTCTCAATGTGGTCTACCCTGAACAACTATTTCAAATTGCAACCCTTCTCTCTTCTTTCGCAATATCCCTTATTCTTCTCTAAATCAATGAAGAAACTTAGTTCATTGGAGAAAAATCATTAGTTTAACATCGAAAATAACACTCAAACACAATAAAAACTGTTTATGTATTTCGCATTACTTAAAATAAACTTGTACAATATGTCTATCGTCCCACTATGACCCTGATGTTAAATCAGAAATTTTATCTTGTTTTCTAAAAATATAAATAAGAGTACATATAATCATTCGCTAGACTATCCCAAGCATTCCCCATTTACTGAGGGTTAGGTTACATCGTAATAAATTTTAAAATTAGGGGAAATTTTAGAGGGAGGAAAGTGAAATTTTGGGAGTGACACTATGTTCATTATTTTTTATTGTGATGATTTCACACATATGTCAAAACATATCTAATTGTACATTTTCAATATGTGCAGTTTATTGTAATATATCCCAATAAAGCTATCTAAAACTACATAGTAGTTAAAACAGTGTAGTGAAAAAAAAATTCTTAAAGTATTACGGGCTTTTGTACTTTTTCCCATGACATAAAATAATACTAAATTTTCCATCTTTATATGATTATGTACTTTATAAAAAGATCCTTATATTTCTTACTTTGTATTAATAGATGAAATACTTCATTTTACCCCTGAAGAATTACATTATTAATAACATTTTCTTCTATAATAAATGAAACTTACTAGACTCCAGTTGTCCATGTGTGCTATCAGGTATTCTAGGTATATCTCTGAGAAGACAGAAAAAGAAAAGAAATTGTTGAAACAATTAACGCAACTGCTATTTTGATCATTATCAACCTATATTTTAACAGGACAGTATAAAATGAACAAAATTGTGTACGATAGCACCGTTATAAAAAATAAGAAAAAAACAAACCATAGTCCTCTATTACTAATAAAAGTATTCTTGGTTAACACCAAATATGTAAAAAAATTACATTTATACACATATATAGCAGATTTGTAAAAACACATACTTTACATTCTATATGCCTCACTACGCAAGTGTCCATTCTAAAAAATTTGCATTCAACAAGTTTTATAGAGACACTGTAGTTCTATTCCACTCTTTATTTTCACTTGCTATTGTTCTAAATCAGTAACATTAAAATGCAAATAAAGTATCACCAAAACAAAAATTAAAATATTCAAACTGATTGAAATTTTTAAATGTAATAACTCCACTGAGAAAAATGCAAACACATTTCTTATTTGGACTTACAACATTCCTTTGTACATGTGTTTACATCAAAAATATGTACATTTTGAGATCTGCCAAAAAGGCAGATATTAATTGGTTAAGATCATTCAGAAAATTACATAAAATAATATTTAAGACATTAAACAAAAATGTTTACGGTGTCTTTTAATATAAAGAAATATATTTGATTAATGCACTAAGCTAATACAGTGCAGTTTTACCATAATACAAAATTTTGAAAAGAAAAAATGAAGAACAGATACAAGATTCATTACTTTGGAAAGGAACATTTCAAAACCTAAGTCACCAACGTAAGTCATTTTCTACATCATAAAAAGAGAACAAAATAATATAGCCTAATCATTTCCTAAATGAGTGAAAACTGGGTATTATATTATTCAACTAAAAATAATTTCTATAGCCTCCACCCTAGAATGCTCTTACTACAAATATTCATTTAATAAATCACCATCAGTTTACAGTGTTTAATTGCTTTTTCTAATTACTTTTATATTGGCTTAGAATATAGGCTTCTATAAAGGAATACTACTATATTTAATGAGTAATTCTCATAATATATGTGCAAAGGACTATATTGCCAACTTTGAGAAATTGTCGATTTAATCTATAGCTAAAAAATTATAAAAGCAAAAGTATTTGGCATTTGCTTATTTTCTTAATCATTTTCTTTAAAGATATTATGTTTTTCCTTAAATTGTTCCATCTGGGAATAATATGTCCTTAGGCCCTCTCATTGCAATGTTGAAATCACCATTTGGAAAAAATATATAAAATCCATAGAATACAGTTGATCTTCATTTGTATAATATAAAGAACACAGTTAGCCCTGGCTGGTGTGGCTCAGTGGATTAAGTGACGGTCTGCAAACCAAAGGACAGCCGGCTCGATTCCCCATTCTGGGCACATGTCTGGGTTGTGGGCAAGGTCCCCAGTAGGGGGTGCACAAAAGGCAACCACACATTGATGTTTCTCTCCTTCTCCCTGTCCTTCCCCTCTCTCAAAACAAAATAAATAAAATCTTAGAAAAAGAAAAAAGGGCCACAGTTAATGAAACTTTCTTTAACAGTAATTGTTACTATGGTCCCCTTCTACAAATGGCATTACCCATCTACTAAGCTACTAAGAAAACAAAAATAATAAATAGGCTAAATATTTCTTTTTTTGTTATTAACTGTATAATCAGATAAAGAGATGCCGTGCGTATTGGTGAGGTGTTTTTAGTAAAAGAAAAAAAGTCCACAAAATAATTTATTTTTAGAAAGCAATCAGATACTTTTGGATTGCACATCATAAATTATTTAATAGTAGTCAGCTTCACACATGTGAAAAGTACTCAGACCAACTTACCCAATAGGCCTGGAAACAACAAGCTCCACCTGTGGCTCAGGTTTGGATTCCAGAATGATGTTATATACTTCTTCAAATGTGGCTCCTTGCAATAGCCTTCCATTCCATTCTAACACTTCATCACCTATTGTGTGTGTGTCAGTAATGATAATCTTAGAAAGAAAATCTAATGCCATAAAATGCACTACAAACAAAGCAATCTTAAGCTGCAATGAACTCCATAGAATAAAATCACTATTATAAAATAAGAAACATATTGAGAACGACTCCAGTGGCATAAAATTTGATGACAAGGCTGACTAGTATATTTCACTCAAAAAGTAAGGGTCAAAAAAAAAAATTCCATAAAAGTTATCTCTGTGATATCTAGGATTTTCTCAGTGGTGCCTTGTCCATGAATTAGTTCTTCTTGTGAAGGGGAGCAAAGTCAGGAGCAACCTATGTCAACACCTTGGTGACATAGATATTCTAATTCTAATAAAAATTCTAATTCTAGAAACTATCAAGATCAGTTTCCAGTTTGTAGATTTCATTACTCTTCATTCTACTGCTTTCAAAATACATTTGGCTGAGCACCTTGTCTAAACTGTCGTGTAAAAAGCTTCATATTTAGTGTCTTAACTGAATCCTCTCCAAGGCACCCAAGGGTATCTCCTATCCATTACCAAAGAGGTAAGGAGTGACACATTTTCGGAAATATGTATTTTTCCATGAAGTTTGTTTCCTAAACTATATTGGAATTTTTCAAAATAAGAGACCAAAGGCTTATAGGAAACAAAAGGGGTTAATACTAGATATAGAGTAGGACTATCCATAAACCAAAATAAATCAGTAACTATAAAAATCTTTTTCTCTAATGTGACTCCAGAAATAATAGTACAACCTTCCATTAATAAATAAATTTAAGTGAAATGGGCTCTTTGTTACTGGTCAAATCATGTCTAAATGAGGATAACTTTTTCATAAGTACTTGAGTTTAACAGTTTAACTATAAATAACCAAAGACAGAAACCTACCTGGTCTAAGATGTCCTACAGTATCAGCTAAACTTCCTTTTTTTACTTTGGTAATAAATGCACAGAGTCGACCTGATTCAGTCATCTTACCTCCCACAACCTGTTTAAAAGAGGAAAGTTTTAAGAGACATATTGTTCCAATGAACATGGTTGAAGATTCAAGTAAAAAATAATTAGACAACTTACAGCTTTTAAAACTATAATTTACTATACTAAAAATATTTTTCAAGTAATGTAGTGTTATTATTAGGAACTAAGCATACATATGTCCCTAAAGTAAGCTTTTTACATACTCCAAATGTTTTACAATATAATCCATTCTTTTTTGAAAATGTTACATACCTTAAAAACAATAATTTGTAATTTCTTTATTACAGAATTCTTAACTTTTATAATTTCTTAAAACATGATATTTCAGTTCTATGTAATTTACATTATCTAGTTTTAGATTTCAAATATCACGATAATATAAATACTTGTTACTTTTATTATCGTGATATTCTATCAAATTTTATTAGTAATCTTTTAGGCACATTGATAATGTGCATGATGATAATATATTTTTCCTGAGAAACTTATGAAATTTACTTAATTTCATCAGAATTAAAGTGAACTTCTGACCATTTGCACCCCAGGTTTTTAATTTTATGTTTCTATTAATGTACTGGTTGAAGCAAAAGATGTTTTAGAGTCGTTCCCATGGGAAATAGTACAATAATTAAAATAATAATACAAGAATAAACTCTTGCATTTCATGTACTCACAACTGTAAACTTTTGCCCTCCCCTGCATATCCTTCAGAAAAAAAAAACGAAACAAATATTACCAGTAATGCTATAGAACCATAAAAGTACCTGCAAGAGTGGCCTCTTACAAAATTAACGCTTTGTCATCAGCTGCCATTCAATCAATATATCAGCTTTATAGCAAGCTAAGCAAACAACAGTAACTAACTCCATTGACTAAAATAGCTTTTTTTTCCCTCTTATAAATTGAATGAAAGATATTTGAATTAATAAAAACCACTGACTTATCTTATTCCATGTATTTATTTCCAAACTGCAGCAAACTAAACTCAGTTGCAGTTCAGTTAATACTAATAATTATTCTAAAATTTATTCTGAAAATTAAATGTATAGATTTTTGGACTTATGTCTGTTAATTTTAAAAACAGTTTTTACTTTTTGACTTGATAAAATTTAATAGTAATAATATTACTGACCATAATTATTATTGAAGTTATATAATGTGTCAGGCACTATATTAAATGTTTATATATTGCTTTATTTAATCTTATTATAACAATTCAGTAAGCATTATTATTTCCATTGTACAGATGAGGAGTCTTAGTCTTAGGCCAAGAGAAGTTTAGTTGACCAATGTCATGTACCTAGTAATTGCTGTAACTAGAAATCAAGCCAAGATTTCCTAACTTCCATACTACATGGCTCTAATACTGTACTAGGCAGATCTGGGTTTAAATGCCACCTTCATTACCATTTTGTGACCACGGGCAAGTTATGACAGTTCTCTAAGCTTATTTTTTATCTCTAAACAAAATGATAGATGTAGAATGCTCAGATGAGGGTCAGCCACATGTCAGTCACCCAATAAACGTTAGTTGCCCAATTCCACTTACACCCAAAGTTTTCTAATAATTCTCAAAGGGAAACTTCTGTAGCAATGGCTTAGGTCTAAAATATTTACTCTTTTTTTTCATTTCAGTTTTTAATTCACCATACAAACAAACAAACAAAAGACACCAAGCAAACAGAACTCTAGTTGGTGTAATCACCAAGTAATTGTTTGGTATTTTATAGCAAAGTATAAATTAATATTTATATTAAACCTCTTAACATACGTATTTTTCAGTGTCCAGACTTCAAACAGTATTCTCTCTCATATACACATGCATATACACAAACAGACACACATATTTTGCTATACTAATTAAAAAATTATATTCCTATATGATACAAATATTGCATTTGTCAAGTCCATATATTTCGTAATTGAATAAAACTGTATAGGTAAAATAAGTTTGAGCATTGTATTAAGGATTCAAGTAATAATGCATTATATTGCCAAAATTATATATACAAGTTTTATTGTAGAACAATGGCAACTTCTTAAATAACACTTGGAAAATAAGAAATGGATAATGAGGGCAAACATTTGAGAATTCTTGAAAATGGAAAGAAAATTCATGAAATTAGTATAGGTAGAACAAGTTACTATACAAAAGCTTACATATATCATCACATACCTTCAAGCCAAGCATTGCTCCTGAATCTCGAGGTACACTTCCATCTTTCAGACGTTTATTTAATAAAATACGACCAATTAAGCAATCTCCATCTTTAGATGGCTGCCATGTCACCGGATGCTGACATATTGCATCAAAAAAACAAAAAAATGAATGTTCTCTTAAGACAAATGAGCCCTTATTGTGCAATCTCTCTAAATTTCAGATTTCCAAAGTATTATGATTACACAAACCAGATGGCATTCTAAAGTTTGATCAAGAGGGCTTACTACATTATGTTTATAATCTCAATTTTATAATCTCAAATTTTTTCAAAATCAAATTACATCAGATTCTTAAATGCTCTTACATAATACTGAAGTTATATAGTTCTACAAAATCTGAGAAATCTTGAAAATATATTCAAACTCTAATTATATAAATGCTGAAGATTAATAAATTCACGGGTAGAAAAGAAAGACTCACTTAAAAACGAAAATATAGTCTTCAAACATGTTTGGAAGACTTTGAGAGACCTTATTACAATAAAATTAAAAGGTCAAATTAAATAAAACAAAAAATTAAAAACTATGACGAGGGCTTTCTTGACAGATTTCTAAATTAAAATTACAAAAAGATACACAAGCCCCAGGAAGTTTCTAAGTGATTCTGGGAGAAACAGGCCTAATTCAAAGGTGAGGATAGATTACATTTCTCTCTTTTCGGAGGTTCATTGATTCTTTCAGGTCTTTGATCTACTTAGTAAGTTAATTTTATTAGATAATTCAATGGTATCTATTGTTAAATAACCTTGAAAATCTTAGAAGTTTATCTCTTTCTCAGGGCAGAACTAAGCCCTTTATAAATCACAACACCATTCCATTATGAATTACATGTCAAATAACAAAGTAAATGATTTGTGTAATCACAGTTTCACAGTTATTTTAAAGTAACATGCATATCTTCATGCAAAATTTAGCAGGCAAAAGACAAGTTTCAGTCAATCACATCTCTATGGTAATAAGATTTCAAAAGTCTCACTACACTAATAGCAAAAATAATAAATACGAAAGCAGATGGCAATGGTTCTAATACTAATCAATGCTACATTGAAATGCTGTGACAATAAAACAAAAGAGCAAAATGACAGTGAAAGGGAAAAAAGAAAAACAACTTTTTCTGTGCAAACAGACCCAATTATCTCCCTTTTGCCTGGGATTCAAACTATTAATAATTTAATTTTCATCCCAAGGAAAATATATACAAGCAATCAAATAAGCCAATCCAAAAGAATTCTTTGTATTTGTTGTTTTATAGTAACATTACAAAATTATCTCATGCGACCATAGACAAAACATTCCTTTGTTCCTAATTTTTATTTCATTTACTTTTATTTTTTTGGTATGCCGTCAAACAACAAAAACAGCAAAGCAAGTGAGAAATATTTTGATTTGTTTGTTTTGGTTTTGTTTTTCTTTTCTGCACCTTAAGAAATGCTACATTGACCCTTGCAATGCCCTGTCCTTTTATTATGTTCTGTTTGAATGAGTGACAGAGAGCAAACGAAGACCAAATGAGCAGGTTAAAAGGCAGGCTCCACAATCTCAGTACCTTATCACTATGGCTATGCTCCTCGTTAAGGGTTGTGCTACTACAGGTATCTACCCCAGAGTCCTTAATTTGAGGCTCAGACCATTCCAAATCTTCTTCCAAAGAGTGGCCACCAAAGTACATCATTTTCTTTTGTCTCTCAGACCTGGTGTTAGAGTCCGACAAAACTGCCTGCTCACTAGTTTTTCTTTTTCCCTTTTGACTGTCCCCTACAGGTGTGGGATAAAAAAAAAAAAAAAAAAAAAAAAGATACAAAAAAGAAAACATGCAAAGGTGTAAATAAAAAAGGAAAAGTGAAATGATAACAGAAATTAAATAGTAAGGCTCCACATGTCTCACCAAAGACATTGGGGATGCCTCACTGCTATGCCAAGACGTATGGTCCAACCAGTTGTAATCCATGTCTCCTGTGAGAGTGAGACAGACAAAAGAGTGCAGTAAAAGGAGACGGCGAAAGAAAGGACAGACAAAGACATTATAAACATTTTAAACTATGTGATACTGTCTGGTTTCAAGAACTTTGTCTGTAGCACTCACTATACATACCAAGAGAAAACTTGGATATCAAATGAGTAAAATTCATACAATGCAGAATAAAAAGCTTATGATCTCTAGACAGGCCCTACTGAACAAAAGTCCTTAAAGAATAGAAAAAGCTAATAATAAACAGAAATTGAAATGAAAAAATTATAAATTCTGAAAAAGAAAAAGGCTATCAATTATGTCTGTTACTCATGCTATATTTTCATGCTGGCCTACAGACATGAGTTCTTTCCCAAAGATTAAAGAACATTTTAAAGATCAAAAAGTGGTTTGCCAATACCACTATAACAAAAAGCCTAGTAATTAAATGTTGTTTCTGTAATGTAGCATAATATGTTTTTTAATGGTGAAGCCTCCTAAAAATATTTGGGGGGAGTTAAAAAAAAAAAAAGGATTGGTTATACACATAAAAAAAATTTAGTATGAAAGTGACAAAACAGATGCACTAAAATTGTTATTAGTAAAAATAAAATGAAATTTACTTATATCATAAATTACTTAAAATTATTTTGAAATAATTTTTCAATTTTAAGAAATTACACTCTCATAAAAGTAAATTTTCTTTTAAAATAATTTTGTCAGATAATTCGTGAAATGGCAGTTAAGAATGTCTATTCCCCCAAATTACATGTTCCTTATTTGCCTTACTTTTGAAAAAAAAATTTTTTTAGTCTAGTATACACGTACATATCTTTTAAAACTTTATTTGTGCTTTCATTTATTTAAAAATATGTACTAAGCCCCTTCTATTTGATATGTATTGTGCTAAGCACTAGTGTATGGGATAAAACAATGAGATACACAACAGAGTAGTGACGGCAATGGACATAGTAAGAACAGAGGGAACTGAGAGGTGTTCTGGAGGTAGAATTAAGTTTTAAGAATGACTTAAAGGGTCAAGGATAGCTCTCAGGTTTCTGCCATTAACAATTAAATATAAGGAAAGACCATTTATGAGAGGGAGACAACTGGAAGAACACTGTATTAGAGAAAGAATAGGAAGAAATTACTCTATTTCATAGAATCTAAGATGTCAGTAATTATAAGGTTCATAGACATTAAAATAAAAACATGCATTTTAGAATTTATTAAACATGGTGATTCATTTTGGATATGTTGTTGTTTGAAAAACCCATAAGTTATTCAAGTGGGAATGTAAGAAATCAATTGGTTAAGCTATAATAAAGCTTAGACGGAAGTTCTGAGCTGGAGACAATAAAGTTCGGAGCTTGGAATTACTAGCATAGAGACAAGACTAAGTAGATCATTTAGAAATAGAGGATAAATTAAGATATGGAGAGGACCCAGACTGAACTGTAACATTTAGAGTTTGATTTTAAAAAGGTGAAGGAGAAGGAGGAAAAGAAGGAGAATGAAGATAAGAAGGAGAAGAAGTAAGAGAGAGTTTAAGAAAAACACTGAGATACAAATAAAATGAAGCAGGGAGGTTAAAGTCTCAAAACCAAACAGAAGAGAGTTTCCTATACAAAACAAGAGGAGAAATGAACAATGCTGAATGATTTTTACACATCGGGTACATAAAAGACTGAAAAGTGTGCATTTAATTTGGCAACACAAAGGTCAAGAAAGATGTTAGGAAAAGCACTCTAGATAGAATGATGAAAATTAAAATTAAATTGAACTGAAAAGTAACAGAGAGAAGAAAGTAGAAAAATGTGTATTGAATGGATCAAAAAGTGAAATCCCCAAAATAGTATAACAGAAAATTCATCTCATTGTGGTCCTAGAAAAAGAGAAAGAAGATGGGGCTAACAGAGTACTTGAAGATGTAATAATGACTGAAAATTTCCCAAATTTGCAAACCACGTAAGCCTACTGATTCAAGAAACTACGTAAACCCCCAAACAAGAAATACACAAAAAAATCTGTGCCAAGACACATCATAATCAAACTAAATACTAAAAAGACAAACTGTGTTGAAAGCAGTCAGAAAGAAACACACCTTACCTAAAGGAGAAAAACATTTCAAATGATAGTGCATATCTCATCAGAAACCTTGGAGAGCAAAATGAAGTGGCATGATGTTTTTAAATTACTGATACTAAAAGAAATATTAACCCTGAATTATAAATATAATGAAATTATCTTTAGGAAATGAGTGAGCAATAAAGATGTTCTGAGACAAAAAGAAAACTAAGAGAATTTGTCACCAGTGGAACAACCCTAAAAGAGTGGCCTAAAGGAAGCTCTGGTAACAAAAAGAAGGAACCTGGAAATACAGAAAGGAATAAAAAACAAGGTTAATAAAAATATGGGTAAATACAATAGGCTTTCCTTCTCCTCTAAGTTATATCTGATGTTTGAAGCAAAAAGTGTACATTGATGTGCTTTTTGACACATATGGAAGAGATATTTTAAACAACTGCATTATAAACCGGAAAATATAAAATAATTGGAAGTATATAAGGTTTTTACATTTCATTCTAACTAGCAAGATGTCAATACCTGTAAGGTGTGATGTTGTGCATATGTAATAATTACCTAGAGCAACCACTAAAAAAAAAAAAAAAAACCTTTGCAAAGAAATAAACTCAAAAACACTGCAGATGAATAAAATTGCAATTCAAAAACAAGTTCAAATAACCCAGAGAAAGGCAAGAAAAAAATGAGGGAACAAATGAAAAACAAAAATGAAAACATCAAACAATGAGAAAAATATAGACCAATATCCTTCATAAATGCAGACAGAGAAATCTTTAACAAAATATTAGCAAATACAGTTTAGCAACAACATACAAAAAGAATTATACAGGCTGACCAAGGAATTTATTAATGGAATGTAAGACTGGTTGAAAATTGAAAATCAGTGTAACGTGTCATATTCACTAGTTACAGGAGAAAAATCACATGGTCCTATTCTTTGATGCAGAAAAACATTCACAATAAAAAATACAAAAAATAAAAAACAAGAAATAGAGGTGAACTTGCTTAAGTAAACAAAGGACATGAACCAAAACCTACAGCTAAGATCATACTTAATGGTAAAAGGCTAAATGCTTCTTTATATGAAGAGAAATTTTGCCAAAAGAGACACCTTTATTTTTAATAGCCAAGAAGTGGAAACAACCAAAATGTCCTTCAGTGGGTAAGATAAGTAAATTGTGAATAAGCAAAATAACCATACAGTGGAACACTACCCAGTAATAAAAAGAAAAAAAAAAAACTATTGATACATAAAGCATGGATGGAGCTCAAGGGCAATGTGCTGAATTAAAAAAAAAAAATCACAAAATGTTGGATACCATTAGATTTCATTCATATAACATTCTCCACATGATAAAAATAGAAATGGCAAATAAATTAGAGGTTAGCAGAAATTAGCAATGGAGGAGAGTGTGTTACTATAAAGGGATAGCATAATAAAAATCTTTGCACTTCAGGTCAAGATGGTGGCATAGGTCAGTGCAGTACCCGCATCCTCCACCAATCACATCAAAATTACAACTACACTACAGAAAAGCCATTATTCAGAGCTGCCTAGAATCTAGCTGACCAGCAGTCCTATGACTAGGAATTTAAAGAAGCAGTCACATTAAGACTGGTGGGAGAGGTAGAGACCCAAATGGGCTGGCCCCACACCCACGTGAGGCGGATAAAAACTGGAAGGGGTATCTAACCTGCAGAGTGGTCCCCTGAGAAGCAAGAGATCCCAGTCACATACCATGTCTCTCCACTCAGGGTTTCAGTGCCAAGAGAAGAAGACCCCATAAATTCCAGCTATAGAAAGCAGCAGGGATTGTGGCTGAGTGAGACAGAGGGCTTCTGGAGTCCCAGGCAGTTGCTCTTAAGGGGCCCATGCTCTGACTTGAACTCACTCCCTCTGAGTTCCAGCACTGGGGCAGCAGCTTGAAAGGAACCAGGGACATACAGAGAGGAAATAAATTGTCCAGCATTATGGTGAGAGCTGGGGACAGGGTTGTGGGGGAGAGGTGGCAGCTGTCTCCCAGGCAGAAGTGCTGGCACAGACCATTGTTCCTTTGCTGAGCTTTCCCCCCACAGAACCACAGAGTTGGCAGGCGGGCACCATATCTGAGTCTGGCCTCCATCGACCTGGCTCATACTGTTCATCCTGACCCACCCAATTTTCAGGCCCATGCAAGCTGTTTTGAGAGGCTTTTCCATATAAATGCTCTCTTTTGCCTCATGCTTCACTTTCCTAAAATGTCTCAAACAAGCAACATGTGGCCTCTGCATACACCATACCTCTTGCTAAGTGGCCCTAGGCCTGGCACTAGTGGCAGTGGAACTGGTTCTCAACTTGGTCTCTCAGGCATTTCCAAACCCAGCACATGTAGCAGCCTTCTACAGATCACTTTGTAGCTTATGCTGGGTGACCCCAAGCAGAACACAGGTAGTGTCTAACCTTGCACCTCCAGGGAGACCCAAGAGCCAGTGCACTGGGTGGACAGTTTCAGACAATGCCAAGTTACAACTCTACCACCTCCATGAGCAACACACTCAAGGGACAGACTCAGTGAGCACCAAAGCCCCACTAATGCAAATCCTGCTCCATACCATCATCTCCTGCACAGAAGCTCCTCTCCTGTAGCCTCAGCCAGTCCTCAAAGCCAATTGGCCTAGGGGTCAATTCCTCCCAGTGATGCCAACATCAATCAAGACTCAACTACAACAGAACAGTGCACACATCCACATGGGGGTACACCTGGAGCACCCAGCTCATGAGACTGGAAAGGCTGTGTCACTGGGCCCTATAAGACACCTATACTACACAGGGACACTCTATCAAGTCTGGAAGATGTGGTTCTATCTAATACATAAAAGGAAACATAGAGAAGCATGCAAAATGCAGAGACCAAAAAAACAGGTTCCAAATGAAAGAGTGGGAGAAATCTCCAGAAAAAAGAACTAAATGAAATGGAGACAAGGAAATTACCTGACAGAGTTCAAAAAAATGGTTATAACGATGCTAAAGGAACTTAAGTGAGAACTTCAAGGAACTCAGTGGGTACTTCAACAGCATGAAAATGGACATTAAAACCATTATTATTAAAAAAGTCAGTCAGAAATAAAGGATACACTAACTGAAATACAGAATAATTTACAGGAAAATAAGAGTAAAGTAGATGAAGCCAGGAATCAAATCAGCAATTTGGAATAAAAGGGAGCAAAAAATATCCAATCAAAACAGCAAAAAGAATCCATAAAAATGAAGACAGTGTAGGAAGCCTCTGGGACAATTTCAAGCATACCAACATTCGCATCATGGGGGTGCCAGAAGAAGAGGAGACGAAGCAGGAAATTGAAAACCTATCTGAAAAAATTATGAAAGAAAACTTCCCTAACATGGTGAAGGAACACAGCAAAATCAGTACTAAGAGAAAAATTCATATCATTACAGGCCTATCTCAAAGAACAAGAAAAAGCTCAAATAAGCAATCTAACTTTATATTTAACGGAACTTGAAAAAGAACAAGTAATAAAACCCAAAGTGAGTAGAAGGAAGGGAATAATAGGGACCAGAGCAGAAACAAATGAAATAGAGTCTAAAAAACAAAAACAAAAACAAAACCCAAAAGATAAATGAATCCAGAGATGGTTTTTTGAAAAGATAAACAAGATCGACAAACCTTTAACCAGATTCATCAAGAACAAAGAGAGGACCCAAAAAATTGAATCAGAAATGAAAGAGAAGTAACAACTGACACCAAAGAAATACAGAGAATTATAAGAATACATTACCAACAACTATATGCCAACACATGGACAATCTAGAAAAAATTGACAAATTCCTAGAAACATACAATCTTCGAAAACTAAATCAAGAAGAATTACAGAATTTGAATAGACAGATCACAACTAGTAAAATTAAAGCAGTAATGAGGAAAAAAACCCAAAACAAAAAACAAAAAAAAATCCCAGCAAACAAAAGTCCTGGACTGGATAGTTTTGCAGGTGAATTTTACCAAACATTCGAAGAACTAACACCTATTCTTCTCAAAATATTCTAAAAAAATTCAAGAGGATGGGAGACACCTAAAATCATTTTACAAAGCCAGCATTATCCTAATTCCAAAACCAGATAAAGACACTACAGAGAAAGAAAATTATAAGCCAATATTCCTATTAAATATAAATGCTAAAATTCTCAGCAAGGTTGTGAGTTGGATCCCTGGACCAGGTGCAAACGATGCCCTGTCCAGCACATTCAGGAGTCATCCAATCGATGCTTCTCTCTCTCTTACCGACATTACTCCCTCTCCCTTCTTTTCCCCCTTGCTCTCTCCCTAAAAGCGATGAAAAAAATGTCCTTAAGTGAGGATAAAAAAAATTAACATCCTCAACAAAATATTAGCAAACTGGATCCAAAATTTATAAAGAACTCAGACAACTCAGCACCAAAAAAACCAAACAATCCAATTAAAAAATGGGCAGAGGACACAGGCACTTCTCCAAAGAGGACACACAGATGGCCAATAGACATATAAAAAGATGCTCAATGTCACTAATCAGGGAAATGCAAATTAAAACTATTTATAGAATAAGAAATCATCTAACATCTGTCAGAATGGCTATCATCAACAAATCAAACAAGTGTTGGAGAGGGGAAAAGGGAACCCTCGTGCACTATTGGTGGGAATGCCTACTGGTGTAGCCACTGTGGGAAACAGTACGGAGTTTCCTCAAAAAAAATGAAAAATGTAACTATCTTATGACCCAGTCATTCCACTTCTTTGTATATATCCGAAGAAACCCAAAACACTAATTCGAAAGAACACATGCACCCCTTTGTTCATTGCAGTATTATTTACAATAGCCAAGATATAGAAACAACCCAAGTACCCATTGAATCTTACCATTTGTGACATGCATGGACCTACACAGGATAAGGCTAAGTGAAATAACTCAATCAGAGACAGACAAATAAGATATGATTTCACCTACATGTGGAATCTAAAGAACAAAACAAACAGAAAAATTGAAGCAGACTCACAGATACAAAGAAGAAACTGGTGGTTGCCAGAGGGAAGGGAGGTTGGGCGACTGGGTGAAAAAAGGATGAAGGGACTAAGAAGTACAAATTGGTAGTTACAAAATAGTCATGGGGATATCAAGTATAGTATGGGAAATAAAGTTAATAATATTGTAATAACTATGTAATTACACTATGTAATAGCACCAGGTGGGTACTGGAAATATCAGGGGGAATATTTTGAAAAATACATGACTACATTATGCTGTACACCTGAAACTAAAACAATATTGAATGTAAACAGTAATTGAACAATAAAATTTAAATTTAAATTCTTATTCGTGTTCCACAAAGCTGCAGCTTCGGTGACAGGAAATGTCTTCATTATTTCATCTTTCATATGCTACTACTACAGGTTATTGACATTTAATATATTTTAGTTGAATGAAATAAAGAATGAAACAATCAATCTATAGTATACTTCTTAATATTTTTAATTAGTTTTAGACCCATTTTTTCATCCATTTCAGTGCTTTTGAATTTGAATATAATTTGCTTGTACAGCATTTGTAACATCATTAGGGCATTTATTCAGATACGCCTTTTATCAATTAATAGCAGTATGTTCTTTATAAAGCTTTATATGTTTCTATTCATTGAACATGTCCCATCATCAGATTTTTTAGTTAAATTTATTGGAATGACATTGAATTTTTAAAGCTACACGAAGTAACAGTATCCAGGCATCATCTATTAAATTCTATTAAACAGAAACATCATTTTAAGTTAAAATTTAACATTATCTATATTCTAAACTAACTATGACAACTGGTTATAGTTAAATTTTGATTTTAATTTTTTACTCAACTAGCTAAAGCACCCTCTCAAATATCCTACAAACTGAAATCTGTAAGATTTTTTTTCTTGATACCTACTTGTTAATTTTCTTGGGTATTAAGTGTCCATTAAAAGCAATCCTTTTCCTTTAAGCAAATTCTCAACATAATGTTTCATCCATAATTAACAAGACAATATTTTGCAAAGACAATGAATTACCATCATAAACATTTTATATGATTCAATTTATAAGGAAACAAAAAATTCTTCTTTATTCCCATTTATAAATCTACCTTCTGGCTATGTACTTTATAAATTAACTTGGAGTTAGTTTAGCTTCTTAATCAGCCTATAGTTATATAATTTTAAGTCTGAAACCAGCTTTACAACACATATTTTCAACTTGATTTTTCTGCCTATGAAAAGTATCCTATTTTTTAAAAAGGTATGATGAAATAATTTCATAATGTTGCTTAATATAGCAACAGAGTAATGACTTATATCCATGTAAATTTGGTGCAATTAAGTTCTTTTTATTCCACAGATAAGCTCTAAAACTCATGCTACAATTGGAATAACTATTTAGCATAAAATTATTTTACCAACAGATGGAGTAAATACACAAAAAGTAATCAATATCTGACTTCTAAAAATTTTACTTGAGAAAGTCTTAGTAATAAAATAACTATTGGAAAAATTTTCATATATTCCCATCATTATAAAATTTTTTAGTTCACTTGGTTCAGATTTCTTACATGTGTGATTGGTCTCAAACATCATAATCAACTTTTTCCTCAATTTTCTAAAGTATATTTTTGTCTATCACTTTAATAGCCAATTTTCTTTATAACGAATATAGTAAATTAATTACTAAATTTTTTAAGAGACTTGAGATTATGCTAGGAGATACATTTCACTACTAATACATACACCTAAATGCAGGCATATATAAAGCTGGTATCTTTAGGATTTATTTTTAATATTTAAGACCTATGCTTTTATCTGGAGGTTTGCAATCAATCTTCTCTTCTTTCTGTTCTGTCTCTGCTCTCCAAATTGCTCCACCTTCACACTCTATTCACCCTTTATGAAAAATAAGTACAAGGAAGCAGTGAATTGTGCTACTAGAGTCTATTAGAATCAAACATTTCACAACTTACAGCCTATGAGACTGCCATACACATGTATTCTGACATTGACTACCAGTGTCCCAAGGTTTTACAGAGGAAAAGAGAACTGAGACTACAAAATAAAATGAGTCTGATTAGGACCTGGAAGACAAGGGAAACTAAAATGCTCCACAATTGATCTTAGTGCTTAAAAAAAATATCAAACTAGGTATGTTATGTGCAACTGGGCAAAACTGGTTGACAATGTGACTATTAAAGGAAAAAAATATGGTGTATTATAATATTAAGATTAAAATATGTTAAATTAGAAAAAGTATAGTGTCTACAATTCATCAATTAGCCACCGAACATCATCTCTAGATCATTCTCCTGGTATAGAAATGGGAAAGGCAGGGAACACTAGTATGAAGTGGGTCACAAAAGTCTAATATAAGAGCACAGCTTTAAAACATTTTTGGCCATGATCCACAGTAAGAAATATATACATATATTGGTAAGACTATGAAGTACACACATACCATTAAAAAATATGTTTTACAGATTAATTATCCTTAGTACACTTCACTCTGATGTTTTCTACTCCATCCTATTGTAGTCTCCCTCTTTTTTTTTTTTTTTAAATAGGGTCATGACTCTCAGTTGGTTCTGAAAGTGAGGAGGGAAGGGGAGTAAGTGGAGAGGTTAGAGATGGAGGGTGGAGGAGTAGAGATGAGGGACTTTGTCCCACAATGGATATTTGGCAATGTCTGGAGATATTTGCGTTGTCACAACTGGGGGTGGGGATGCTACTGCCATCTAGTGGGTAGAAGTCATGGATGCTGCTAAACATCTTAAAATATACAAGACTATCCCCCAAAACAATTAATCCAGCCCCAAATGTCAATAGTGCCAAGATTGAGAAACTTGCTCTGGATTATTTAATAAGTTGATATTAGACAAAACCGTAAAGTCAGTGGTAAATTTTAAAGCTTATGAAAAATATATTTAAAACTTTTGAGAGTCATGTCCAACGTTTAAATTCGGAGGTACTGTGACATCAGTAATCTAAGACATCTCCTTCCACAATGCAAAGATAAAAAAACAAAGAAGGAAAATTGCAATTTGGGGAAGTGATCAATATAGCATTGTGGAAAGCAACCTATATCATAAAGGTTTAAGAGATAAGTGTTACAAAACATACAAATCACTATTGGAGACTATTTTACTCTCTAAACAGGTACTTCTCACTGAATACTACTATTGAGGGTAATATCAAACAGGAAAAGTTTATTTTATACCTATTTCTTCTTCCTAAATGGAATTAAATTATGATTTTCTACTGGAAATACATGTTGGTAGAAACTATACTCTGTGAAACAAATCATTAAATAGATGAAAAGGAGGGTTATCTCTTAAGAATATTTACTAGGAGCTCAACTTAGGGAATAATACAGACATGAGTGACGTAGTTTCTTTCCATGTTTGATAAATGTTTTAGTTCTGCTAAATAATATTACCAAGGATTTTAATTTAACTCATATATAGCTTTTTATTTATGTGAGGTTTTTATAAGTGTACTTCAAAATCCTGAAACAATGTATAAGACCTTAGAAGGATTCCACATATAGAAAGCTTTCAAATATTAGATTAATGGATTTCTGGTTCTTTTGTGGGGGGGAGGGGAGCTTTATATCTTTATGTGGTAAAAGTGGACGTACTACTTTAGCAAAGAATAATAGAAGTATGTAACAGAATCTAAACCAAACCACTAAGAACAACAAAACTATATTTTTCTTACCTTTTATGATACACTCAGGCAAATATTGAAAATGATCAAACGGATGATTATTAAATATACTTAAAAGTATTGTAGCTTCTGGGAAATATCTATATGCTCTATGACATATTAAAATCTACAGTTTTTCTTTATAGAACTTTATGTTTTAACAAGCACAAGTTTCTTATTATTTACAACTTAAATGAAACTTGTATGAAATGAGACTCTTGACTTTTTCCCACTGTATAAGCACTTTCCCCAAGTCCATGAGTTGAATAATTTATCTCTTCCCCCTTGGCTTGTTGTGATTTCTATGTTTTTATCACTTACTTGCTGTAATATGCCACTTTCGCAAATGGTTTTGAGATGAAAGCAACCGAGGAGGCGCAGATATAAAAATGTCCCCGCCTTCTCCCTATTTGCCTAAAAGCAGGACACATATTTGGAAGGATGATCCCCTTTCTTCTCCGTCAGGAGTGCAGAAGTTAACCACTAGAGATAACTCTTGACACATATATATGTACCTATGGAGACTAGATAACGAAACTTGCTAAAACTAGCCCGTATCTTCCATTAGTTTCCCACAACTCACCACCTCTAGAAGCCCAAAGTCCTTTTCCTTTGTCTTGTCCCCTCTCTAAAATGTATTATTCTTTAGTTATATAAGCTCAAATTCTAACCACCCCTTTGGGTTTGTCCCTGTTCAGTGTTCTCATATGTATGTGCAATGCACATGAAGATAAATTTGTTCTTCTCGTTAATCTGTCTTTTGTCAGTCTAATTTATAGGACCCCAGCCAATGAATTCAGGAGGCACAGAAGGAAAGAATGGTTAAGCATTTCCTCCTCTTACACCCTCCAGTATAACTTTAGAAACAGGATACTTCAATGAACCAATTAAGATTATCACTAACATGTTATTAACCTCTACAGATGATCTGAAAGGAACTTGTATCTTGATGGTATTCAGCCTTCCCAATTAGGAACAGGAAGTGAATCTCTACTCAAACCCTCCTTTACGTTTCTCAGTCAAGTTTTGTAGCTTTCTTCATGGAGGTCCCCCTCACTTCTTATTATTTATTCTTAATTCACATTTTCTGTTTTAGTTCAGAATAGAAACTCTCATTTGTAATTACAAATTATTTCTCATACAATATAAAATAATTCTAAATTTCCATTCATTTTTACATATAATAAATCAATCATTCCTCAAATATTATCAGAAAATTGTGTGTGTGAGGGATGTGGTACAAGGGATTCATCTGAGATCCTCGCCTATCTGGTGTATTTTGGTATACACCAAAATAAATTATGGAAAGATTAAGAAGTTAAAGGTTAAAAATCAACATAAAATCATGAGAAAATACACAGTTAAACATTTAACTGATTTGGGAATGAATAAAGAGTTTCTGGGGGTAAAAGGGATAAAACAAATCACCAAAGAATGCAAAGACTTAGCTATATTAAGTTCAATACTTCCAAATGACCAAAGAAAATTAGTAGGTAAACATCAAAATGGGAAATACATTTGGGACAAATGACAGTTAAATGGGTAAAATACTAACCGCATAAAAAGCTCTTTTAAATCAATAAGACAAAAACTAATTAGTACCCAAGAAGAACATGGGTCGAAGAAATAAAACGGATAAATAGATAATTCATAGAAGCTATCAAACACTAATTTACATACAAAATATTCAACTACACAATAAAATTCAAATAAGAATGACAAAGAGATAGCACTTTTTTGTGTGTGTGGTCTATTCAAAAAGCAAAAATTTCAGCCCCAAAGCTCAAGCCTCTTTACTTGATGAAAACATATGACAGGAGTATAGAGTGCTATAACCTTTTTAGAAAGCAGGTTGGTAGTCTGAATTAAAAGCTTTAAAAAATCAAAGCACGAATATGTACTTGTGAAATAGTTGGATACAGGCAAAATATTATGTATATAAAGATGACTATTATAATACCATTCATAATAACAATTGGAAGCAGCTGCAATATTAGTGCAGCCATTGAAAACATATTTCTGAAGACTATCTAATGGCTTGGAAAAATCTAATGACATGATGATAACAATTGAAAAAATCAGAACACATGCTAGGAAAAAGAGGAGAAATACAATAAAATGTTAATAATGGTTATATTTGGGGAAACTGTTATGGATAGCTTGTACTGGGTTAGCCAAAAAGTTCATTTAGTTTATTTCTGTAAAACAAAAGGCACATTTTTCATTTTCACCAAAAACTTGATTGACTTGGTATTTTGAGTATGTCGGCTATCTCCTGCTATTGGCTTCTAGTGGGTAGAGGCCAGGGGTTCTGCTAAACATCTTCCAATGAATAAGACAGCCCACGGCAAAGAGTTATTTGGTCAAAATGTCAGCACCAAGAAACTTCACTAAGCACTTTTGACACGTTCCATCAGTCACAGCACCTTCTCCATATGCTGCACAAATCTTCTGGTGCATTTCAGTTGCATTTTTACCTTTCTTGAAATAATAAAGCATAATATGCCAAAAATGTTGCTTATTTTCTTCCATCTTCAATATTAAAATAGCTACATAAAAATTCACCAATTTCCACGAGTTTTTTTAATGCACGCTAATATGACAGCTGTCACAATACAATCTAACAAAATTGTTTTGAATGAAGTTAAAGACAACTAAGCACTACTAGAGCCATCACACAGAAAAAACTAAATGAACTTTGTGGCCAACCCAATATTTCATTCTTTACACTTTGAGGAGTTTTTCAGATGTTCTATAGTAAACATATTGTTACTTTTAAAATAAAAAACAAAAGAGTTATAAAGCTAATAGATTTTTATTTTGTGTTTTTTTAAAGATTTTATTTATTTTATTTTTAGACAGGGGAAGGAAAGGCGAAAGAGAGGGAGAGAAGCATCAATGTGTGGTTGTCTCTCCCACGCCCCTTACTGGGGACCTGGCCCACAACCCAGGCATGTGCCCTGACTGGGGACTCGAACCGGCAACTCTTTGGTTCACAGGCCAACGCTCAATCCACTGAGCTACAGCAGCCAGGGCAAGGTTTGTTTGTTTGTTTGTTTTTTTAAATATACCATCAAGTGGTGTAAGAAATCTTTCAGAAACAAAGCAAAAAACAATTTTAAAAAACAACAGAGGATGTTCACTTTTTATAACTTGAAATTTTCTTCATATAATCAATACCATTAAAACACTTAAAATAAAGGTAGTAATACCTAACTTTTAAATGTTTACTCAGAAATATACCTAAAACAAAAAAAAAAAACTCTTCATCTAATCAATTGCAGGGAATTATGTGATTGGAAGAGAGTAGCTTACCTTTTTCACTTACACTCTCACTTTCAATCTCGACATCATCACAACTTGTATATTCAGGTGTGGAAGCTAATTCCTCCTCTGAACTGCTCAATGAAACCTGGCGCATTTTACCTCCTTTCTTTGATTTATGAGGCTTTGGTGGTGGAGGTCTCACAGACTCTGACTGGTCGGAACTGAGAGAATCGTTCCTTAACATTGTTTCCATTTTTTCCCGTTTTGTTTTCCTCACAGCAGAGCTAGGATCTAAGTGGTGTTGTTTCCTTAGTGAGTCAGTACGCCTCATGTCTTGTCTATCAATAGGTATTGGACTCCTCCGGGGGGTAGGAGGACTATGGTTTGTGGTCCTTTGTGGATAAGAACTTGGTCCCTGAGCCTCTCGAGTTCTTTCCATTGAATAAGATCGCTGATTTTCCATGGCAGCTCTACGTTCAGATATAGATCTTTGCCTTGATGGTCGCTCCATCCTTAGCATAGAAATCCTGGAATCTTCCAGTTCAGCATTTGCCAAAGAAACATCACTATGTCTTCTCTCATGCCGTGCTCTGGACACTTCAGCGTGAATACGCATTTGTTCTTCATAGGGCTGCGGCTTTACTGGATACCGGGCCAAATTTGGATCACTTCGATAGCGTGCCTGGTATTCCTCTTCTCTCCTTTGTCTTTCATATTCATCTCTGCTCTCCACATCTTCATCATCTACAATATATTCTTTGGAATGCTTATGGCTTCTCCTATTGGAGTCCCTATAATTTATATGGTCAGGTTCTTCGTAAAACTGAGGTTCACGTTGAGACCGCCTATCAGTATAATCTGATGGAGATCTAGGCATTGCGCTATCTGAAGTAGCATACTGTGAATATTCCTCTCTTTCTTCCCTTTGGTCGTATCTTCTCTTCTGATCTCTGGACACTGATGGACTTCTTTTCCTAAGCAATCAAAGAAAAGAAATGATGAGAAGAGCAACATTTAAATAATTTTACCTTTTACTGATTCACTGACAGGTTGGTGAATGAATTCAAATGGTTCTTTGCTTCATTTTTTAAAATTTCATTTTAAAGTCATGCTAAAACAAAAGTTTTACTTATATTCATTCTATTTAAAATAGTGTAAATAGGAAATTCAAAAGGTGCCTTTGATGTGGTTATTAAATACCTGATATACTGTATATGAAATATACTTCTGTCCTGAAATTAGATAACCATCAAATTCTGCTGCTATAAACAGAGTTCATTTTAATTTCTTTGCTTGGCCCCGAACTTCAGCTATCTCCCAACTATTATTCAGAATCTTAAAAAAAAAATTCTACTTTTTATTCTATTTCTGACACCTTTCTGAAAGTTACTTGAAAACATAATGAAGCCAAACTAACTTGGCTCAAGAGTTGAATACTTTCTGACTAAAGCTAAGTGTTGGCTCTTAAAACTCAGTTTTCATTCATCTACCTGTGTAAATCACTCCTAGTATTGGTTCATCTAAGTCTTCATCTTATTGCCATATCTCCAAATCTTCCTTACTGCTCTAACTTGAGACAGCAGTTTAAGTAAATATCAACAACAATGATTTATTCATCACAAAGCCCCTAGAAATCAGAAAGGGCTGCTATTCTTATTCCATCTTCATTAAGATTAAGACCAGCCTGATGACACTTCCCTGGCTTCACATCTGACCCCTCATATTTCCTTACAGTCTCAGAAGAATATACTGTATATTGTTCTCAACTTGCCCCTCTAATACTGGCATGACCTGATGGACCTTGTAGTCACACTTAGTATTAATACTCTGTCAACAAAATAGTCATACTGTCCTCTTCTCTGGCATGAACTCAGACAATGTCAACCACTAGCCATGAGAAGCAATGGAACTGGGATGTTGAAGATGAAAGGGAAGGTTTAGAATAATTGTTATGAACATTTTGTCAGAACACAAATAGGAGAAAATGAAATAGTAGGATCAGTTGAATTTAAGGACGACCAATATTAGACAGCTCAGTGGTGAATTTCTTAGAAAATATTTTTTTTGATCCCAAAGCAAGAGCAGTGAAAAGATACATGTGGAATGATGCACTCTAAAGTCTCCTCTGTGTCCCTGAATCCCTTCTCCCCCATATTCTGAATATAGTCTGTCAATGTATCAATTAAGGTTCATTAAGGAAAACAGAAGTCACTCTAGGTTTTCCAGGTAAGAAGGGTTTTAATGCAGGAATCAGAAGCTATACAACTGGTATCTCATTGTAGTTTTGATTTGCATTTCCCTAATAGCTAGTGAAGTTGAGCACCTTTTAATATATCTGTTGACCATTTGTATGTCTTCTTGGATGAAGTGTCTTTTTAGTCCTCTGTCCATTTTTAAAATAGATTGTTTGTTTGTTTGGTGTTGAGTTGTATGAGTTCTTTATATATTTTGGATATTAACCCCTTGTCAGAGCTCTTGTCTACAAATATCTTCTGCCATTTCATTGATTGCCTTTTTGTTTTGTTTGTGGTTTCTTTTGCTGTACAGAAATTTATTATTTGATATAGTGTCATTCATTTGTTTTTGCCTTTACTTCTCTTGCCTTTGAGGTCAAATTTATAAAATCTTCTCTAAAACCAAGGTTCATAATAATTTTAGTACTTATGTTTCTTTTATGTAATTTATTGTTTCAGCCCTTATATATTTAGGTCTTTGATCTGTTTTGAATTAATTTTTGTACATGGGGACAAACTGGAGTCTAGTTTCATTCTTTTGTATATGACTTTCCAATTTTCCCAGCACCTTTTATTGAAGAGGTCTTCTCACAGCTGTTGGAATGGCTACTATCAACAAGACAAGTAATAACTAGTGTTGCAAAGGGCGTGTAGAAAAAGGAACCCTCATTCAGCACTAGTGGGAATGTAAACTGGTGCAGCAATATGAAAAACACTATGGAGGTTCATCAAAAAATTAAGAATAAAGTTACCATATGACCCAGCAATCCCTCTTCTGGGCGTCTACCTGAAAAATTTGAAAACATTTATTCACAAAGATACATGCACCCTTATGTTCACTGCAGCACAATTCATGGTGGCCAAGACATGGAAACAACTGAAGTGTCTTTCTCCACATGATTGGATAAAGATGTGGTGCATATATACAATGGAATACTATTCAACCATGAGAAAAGATGAAATACTGCCATTTGCAACAATATGAATGGGCCTTGAGAATATCATGCTAAGTTAAATAAGTCAGTCAGAAAAAGCTAAGAACCATATGATGTCTCACGTATGTGGGATATAAAACTGAAACTCAGACACAGACAATGGTATGGTAGTTACAATAGGAAGGCAGGGGTGGGAGGTAGTGAAGAGTAAACGGGGCTGATATATGGTGACAGAAGGTGATTTGACTTGGGGTGGTGGGTACACAATGCAATATACAGAAGATGTATCATAGAACTGTACACTTAAAACTTAACAATCTCATTAACTGATGTCACCCAAATAAATCTGACAATAAAAAATGTTTATAAATACAAAAATAAATAAATAAATAAGAATTATCTAAGAAACAGAAGAAGAGAGCAGAGGAAGAGGGGGGTGGTGAGGGAGGAGGGGGAGGAGAAGGAAACCCAACTGTTGAACAAGCTAGGGAAATGAAGGTCAGAGAAGTTAATACTGCTATTCTAAATCTGAATAATGAATAAAGGCAGAGGTTCTGAAAATGTCATTAGGAAGCAGCTGTGACTCTCAAGAGTCATTGGGAATTTGCCACCAATTACCAGCTTCCTACCCATTAGGGTGGTCAATTAACACGAGCTTGCCCGGGAGCCACTAAGACTCTCATATCTGCCTATCTGCCTGTAACAACTGCTGCTTGACAACAATGGCTTCTATACCTCTTCTACCTTTCAAATCTCACACAAAGTGCATCACCAGAGTAGACTCTTACCTGGAACCATAAAGGGAAAAGTATTGTAATAAACGAAAGAACTGGTCTGCTCCCCCAAATGTTTTATGATTAAGGAAGTGGATATGATTTCTTTTTTATATTTGCATTCTTACGTTTACACAAATATAAAACATTTAGCACTAAATCACAAGTCTTTTAGGTTACAATTGTTAGATAAATTCATCCACTCCTACAGTTTGAAATATACAACCAAAACAGAGCACTCAAATAAATTTTATGGTTTAACCTACATAACATCTGCCATGCATAACTCATTTTACTTTTTGTCATTATTTTTATACATACAACTAAAGAAAAACAGATGTTAGCATGGTAGCGATGTAGCAGAACACTAAAGTTGAGGGATCTGGGTTTCATAGTCCCACATGTGACATTAACTGATTATTTGAACCTATATAGCCATTTATGCTTTGAGAGTCTGTACTTAAAAGTGAGAGACATAGATTATACACATTAACTCATATATCATTCTACATGATTCTAAAACCCACTTCCATTTCTTAGGGACTACAATATTATAATATTAATACCACAACTTCATCAAGTTAATATGCCTAAATGAAACCTTAAAGTAGAGCAAAAAATAATAATGATATTCTTGTCAAGATGTAACTAACTGGTGGCAAATTTTAACGTATCTCACTAACTGGCAACTTTTATCTATTTACTAAAATACTAAGGTAGAAGAGAATTTCTCTAAAGAACTCTAAAGAATCGGTTCCTCCTCAAACTGACAATCTAGCCTCCATTAGATGCAGACTTTATGTTAGGAATTCAAATATATTTGGGTGTGTTAAAAAAGATATAATAACATTTACAAATCCAAATTAATAAACATTTTTCTCTAAAAGTACAGCAGTTATTCATAAGTCTTATTTAATATCAAGAAATTGATTCTGTTCCAACAGTAAAATCCTATTGTTTCTCAGATTTATATGATACATAAGGAAATTATTTTTAAAATTTCATTTAGAGATTATTTAAATGAATTCTACTTTGTGTAAAGTTCAATGTGGGCTGAATAGGAAATTATGCAGCTATATGTATGAATTTTGGAGACATACAAATAGAAATAAAATGTGATTTGTTAAATGAAAGAAGTATTAATTACCCCATTACCATGGACCAGGAGATTAGCTCACTTTTGTGCCTTTGTATTTCCTCAACATAATACTAATCAATCTACTCAAAATTACCAAATCGTATTCTGTACTGTTCACTAGACTTTAAATTTTTGAACCAGAAAGGACTGTGTCAAATATACCTTTGTAGCTCTACTATTTATTCATTCACTCAACAAATATTTATTTAGGGCTTACTATGTGCTAGGTATGATTCCAGTTGTTGGGAACACAACAGGGACAAGACATATAAGGTCTGTGCTCTCAAGAAGCTGTCTTTCAAATGGGGAGACAGGCAGTAAGCATATAAACAAATTAAGATATTTTCATATAGTGATAAATACTATTACAAAATGGAAACAGTGAAAATTCCAAACAGTGACTTAGGGAGGCTACTTCCGATATAGAAGGTCTTTCTGAAAACATACATTTGAACTAAGACCTGAATATGTAGTTACACTGAATAAAGCCCACTTATAAAAAATATACAACTTCACTGGAAATATTTTGGGTTTCTCACTAAGTTGCTATTATCTTCTTTAAAATTTTTATTCAAAGCTGTCTATAAAATATAAATCAACTGAATTCTTAATTGTTGTTTTATTAAATCAAGGATTTTCCAAGGTAGTTGATCTCTAGCACCCACCTAAAAGTGGCCCACTAAGCCTTTTTCACTTACTCCTCCATTTCAAAATGTTTCATGCTCCCAAAAGGGGTAAATTCCAATTCCCCATTATATGTGATCTCGGGTGAAAACCAAAAGTAAAACATGCATATTAAATAAAAAATGAATACAATTTAATCATATCAAAATAACATGCCTTAAGATTGTTAATACAAGTCAATCTGTAAAATGTGAAAAAACAAGGCCATACAAGAATATCTAGTAAAAGTTTTCAGAAAATGTTAAGGAGAATATTGGATACTTTGAAGGCAATTCAACATAATGGTGACCTTCTTCTTTACTGCCCTTCTCTAGGTAATCATCCATTTCTACCATCCAAATGTTAGGTTTCATGAGGACAGGCAACCTGTGTCTCAGGAGGCTGGAACATAGCAGGCGCCCAATAAATATCTGTTAAGTTAATTCTCCCTTAAATTGTCTCTCCTTTTCATGGCTTGCTCTTTTTTTCTATACTAAACCCACTGATTGCTCAAATCGTCTCGTTCTTTCTTTCTCCTACTGTGTGCCCCTGGCAGTAATAGAACCTCGAGTGAAACGAAGGAACTACTTTTATTAGTAGTATAATTTAGCTCTCTTATATGTTAATTTGGCTTTTGTTGTTGGTCTCCAAAAACCAACTCTTGTTTATAAAATGACTCCTTTGGCAAAATATATTTTGACTATCACTTTACAACTAAACATTTAGAATAAAAACCTCTTTATAAATTAGGAATTTCTAGTAATATACTTAACATCACATTGGGTGTTATAGGGTATTATTGGGTAAAATAAAAATTTTAAAAAGGAATACTTCATTCCTTGAGGAATTAACATGAATTTTTTGAAAGTAAATGGGGTATAAAGTGAATATAGTGAGCCTTTATAACACAAACAATGGATTCTATTTTATTGATAAATAAGAATATTTACTTATAGAATCCAGTTCCAGTAAAAAGCATATTAATAATTAGTCCTTAGCAAGCCATATAGATGCTTTTTAAAAATCATACCTTCAATAAATTGAATTCAATATTAAATCCAGTAATCACTTTGTTCTAGAGATAATGAAATTTGCCTGAAGCATGTGAATCATACTGTAGATGCTGATTTGTGCTGGACTTAAGTAAAAATAGGACAGTGGTCATGGTTTCTGAAATTGAGATAACTACCGTCACTGTTACTTAACATGGAATTAGGTTTTTAAAAATACCTAAGGTAACTTACTGTATATTAAAGGTACACTAGAAGTAAGGCAAGATTTTATTTTAAGAATATTCTTACCAAACAATCAAGAATCTAGTATCAGTTACTCCGGAATATTAAAATACCCTGTCAAAACAATTTTTAAAAACTATAATGTGAATTATGGCACATATATTCTCCTTTGAATTAAAACTGCTGTATATCTAAGACATTACATTTTTCAGGAACTGATGAAAATTCAAGTATAGTATCTCTAATCTCTATCTTTGCCCTTGGCCTTTATAAATAAGTATTACAATTTACTGTTAGCACTTGGAAAACATTTCATAGGTAAAATAATATAATTATAATTTGTATACTTCCCTAAACAATCATGAAGCATTTACAGTTATTTAACCCATAAATTTTAATACAGAAAAATGGAGCAATTCATTTAAGATGTTATATTTCACTTAATCCTTCAGAGGCCCTAAGAAATTAAGAAGCAGAATCCAAAATTATGCCTTTTTTTAGAATAAAATGTATTTGTGACATTATATAATGCTTTTATTTTTGCTCCTATAACATTCTATCAATTCCTGTTTCTTACTGATATACGATGTCACTATATTTTTATATTCACTTTATATTAACCTAATATCTGTTCACGTCTTTATTGAAACCTGAGTTGTTAGAATTATTTCCTTTCACTCTATTATACTCATCTTAATTGGAACCAGTTTACAGAAAATCACATACAGAAATATTCTATTTCTACTTTAATCAGCAGCATTTCTGTTCACTGCTTATAATTTTTTGTAATGTGAATTAACCAATCTATTTCTAAATATTCTAGCTATGTATTCACACACTTGATTGGGCATAATAGTTTGAGCAAGAAAGTACCAATTAGTCTCTCTAAAATTCCATGTCTAAAAATTATACTGACTGATGGGGAAACTCCAAATAAAAAGATTCTTTCTCAATTAAAGTCACTTTCCCAATTTCCCAAAGGCAGTCTCAACTTACATACTGTATATTAATTCATCGTGTTTTACCATAGATTCTACTTTAATATTTACAACTTTCCCAATCTGTGTGGTTTCTGTTATTATATCACCTATATACATCAATAGTGACCATATCTTATACAATAATCAGGTTACTAAAAACATAACCCAGTAAACATTTAAAAACACGTATAAGGACACTGAACACTGAATTAGATGGAAACTTAAGTTTTAATTTTCGTAAATTTTTTAACTCTTAAGATCCATGTAATTTTTAAAAATCATGACACTAAAAGTAAAGTGAATAATTTGAAATTACAAATTTCTGTAAATTCAAATGTTATAGTTAAGCACTATGTATATGAAAATTTCTTACTCATAATCTTTATTATAGAGATGATTAAATGACTGTCATTTTATAAATAAAAGAATAGACATTTAAGGAATCAATAATCTGAAAGAAGGCCATCTTTTTAAAGTTTTATAATACATGGATATTGCTAAATACACCAAAAGTTTACCTCATTAATTCAATTAGACATGCTAACCATACAGTTTAAACATAACATTGCAATCAAATTGCAACATTTGAAGCTGTTAAGACATTAAATCAAGGATTTAACAGAAGTATATGATCCTGTAAAATATGAAATATATAGGTTCCATTCCTGTAATTCTTACAAAAACCTTTTAACAAGTCAAACTATTTATATTCATTAAATACCATAAAATAGATTGATTTCTCATTACATATCACATTATTTAAGACATTATTCTAGTTTTACCTTTTGCTTATCCAATGCACATCTGTCAAGCACGAAACATCATGTTGACAAAAATACATTAACGCAGTGCCAGGCAGTGCTTTCATTTAATCCCTCTAGCTCTAGCAAAATCATAGGAGCCGTCCTTAATCAGATTATTTGAATGTTTCTGCTTGCTTACAATCATTTTATTTCAAAAGTCAATTACTAAAAAGTTACACGTTCAACAACCTTCATTCACGGATGGAGTTATAAAAAATCCTCTAGGAATGGTCCTGTTAGGGGAAAGGTTATTCTTTAATGCTGTTACTATGTGGCTGTACATAGCTCCAGGTCAAGTAAGAAGGTACCCTGTAAGGAGGATTAGGGTATTTAGCTGATTAGTGCCTCACAATACTGAACACCAAATGCATTCTGTATCCAAGGCATTTCTGGACACTATACTTAAAAAGGACAGATTCAGAAATTTGTAAGCCATGTTCTCCTATATAAACTACAATATTTTTAAAATGGCAAAATACATTGTTACTGAGAAGTCTACAGTACTGTAAAGTGATAATGAAAGATGGTGATGGTTCTAACAGATCTATCCCATAATTTCTTTTCAATTATTTAATAAGTTTACATTTCTTAATCTTTATTAGAAAGAGATTGCTCCCCCAAAGTGGTTATGGGATAGAAAATAGCAGTTTCTGTAGAAACATTATAGAAAATGTATTCCATGAACTGAGAAGCTGCTTGCTTTATTTTTTTTAACCTCTCCATGCCTCTATTCAGTCATTAAAAATATTTAAAAATAGAAAAGAAGGTAACACACCAGATACCTTTCTATCAAAAGTCAATGATTTAGTTGTTACTGTTATACCTCTGAAAATTTTATTTAAGTGATCCCAAATAAATTTAAAATAAAACAGAGAAAAAGCCAGTGTGTGAAGAGTGGCGAGAGATGCAGAAGTACTGTGCTGTTTATTGGTCTCCTGAATTTCAAGTTTCAATGAGGGTCTAGGGGTATGTGGCAGTACCATTCAACTATCTGTGCAGTAGTCATACAGAATTTTTTCCTACAGTTAAGTATAGATCTTGGAGACATGTGAGGAACATCGGGACAAATAAAGGCTTTTCTCCCCTCTCAGGTTCCTAATAAAGACTTGTAGGTACTTCAAGCAGAAATGCAATATAAATTCAAGATAATTCATTTTCATAGGAATATTAACCAATAATAAAATTCAATCATTTACACCCCAAAGCTCATAAGAAACTGAAAAAAACAATCCCACAGAATATTTTGATTCTTCCATGCTGATAAATTCAGAAGATTTCAGAAACATTATAGCTGATGCTATAATAGCAAAACTTCTGTACTTTTCTTTCCATTCATTTTTACCACCTCAGTGAGTTCTCCTGGCAGTGTTCTCCCAACTGCAATGCACACTCTCCTGCCAATCATCTCCCCTACTCTTCACCTTGTTTCTAGTTCCTCTTATCTGTCCATCCAGACTCTCATTTGTATTTCTAATACCACTACTGCTTTCCCTTTACTCTCTACAGATCTTACTAGGTCTCCAATTTCTTCCTTCCTACCTTTGAGGGTTGTTATATTGTCCTTTGAGGACTGTTTTCTCCACTTTTAACTCTTTACTTTCACTTTTTAAAAAATTTTCTGGGTAAATACTCTCATTGATTCAAATTTGTTAGGACTCCATTTTGGATTTTAAAAATTGTCATTAGAATATTTATATCTTTAGTATCCACTGGCTTCTTCAGAAGAACAAGATAAAAGATTCTATGGATCAGAAACTACTATAAGTTAATTTTTATTGTATTCATGCCAATATTTTCAACTTATATTTAAAAGATGATGATCTACAAATTTTTAGAGAATGGTACTCAAATGATGCTCCCCTATATCGAACCATTGTGCCACTTCCTTCTCACTAGTATACCTCCCAAAACTGCCACAAAAAACACACACACAAAAGACTAGGAACCACTCTATATTATATAATTTAAACCTGTATTGATTTTATTTCCCCCTTTTAAGGTGTTCTACCTGAGTCTCTGGTGGTCTTAGAAACAATCCTACAACTAAAAAAATTAAGAGTTATTGAAAATTATATAAAGAAGATAAATGAAATAGAAGAGGAAAACAAGTATAAATAAGTTTAACCAACAGCTTCCTTACACAATCATCAGTGAAAACCCCAGAAAGAGTTACTTTATTCCATTCTCCCGTCACCTTTATATTTTTTAAAAGATTTTATTTATTTATTTTTAGAGAGGGGGGAAGGGAAGGAGAGAGAGAAACATCAATGTGTGGTTGTCTCTCACATGCCTCCTACTGGGGACCTGGCCCTCAACGCAGGCATGTGCCCTTTCTGGGAGTCCATCAGGCAGCCCCATAAGTTTGTAGGCCGGCACTCAGTCCACTGAGCCACACCAGCCAGGGCTCTGTTCTTTTAATATTACAGGTCCTTTATTGAGCTCCAGTTACTGCTTTAATATACCTATTCCATTATTTCCTCCATTTTTCTATTCATTCCAAAGAGACAACTCAAAGATTTTTGGTTAGGGTTAAAGCTACTATTACTCAAGAAGAGAAACCTCTTTGCACAAAAGGAAACAAACACATTTAGAGCTATATACCAAAGAAAAAAAAGGTTCTGCTTATCTGCATACCAAACATTATAGAATTAATTTTAATCTTATGTGTTTATGTCCTCATTAGAAAAAAAGAATCATAGAGTTTGTTAAAATGTGGGAAATATAGTTCAGTGGGTTTAAGTAGAAGCAGTATATTCCATCTCAGTTAATAGCAATTCTTTCCCTCCATTTGCTTATCCAATCCATGAGAACATTCTGCTGGATTTAGATTATACACAGAATCCAAACATGCCTTATCACCTCCACTAGTACAAGCCTGGTGAAGTCACCATCATTCTGTGTGTGAATTACTGCAAGTGCCTCCTAACTGGTCTCTCTGCTTTTATTCTACCATAACTCTACAGCTTAGTCTCAAGGGAGCAGCAAGACTTTAAGTCAGTTTGTAACACTAACATGCTTGAAACCCCCCAGTAACTCCCCATTTTACCTACAAGGCCTATGGGATCTGGCACCCATTAGTTTCTGGCCTTCTTTCCTGCTGTTTGCCCTTGGCTCACTCAGATCCAGCCATGCTAGAAGCTTCCCTACATGTTCTCATTTTAGGACCATTGCTCGGGCAGTTCCCTCTGCCTGCGATGCTGTCCTTCCAGGTATTAGGAGAGACATCTTCTAGTCTTCTAGTCAGCAGAGACATCTTCAAGTCTTCACTCAACTCTTTCTCAACTCACTTGCTCTGAACAAAGTATTTAATATTTCAATCTGTGTCTTCACTTCCTGCACTCCCAGTCCTAATCCCCTAACCTGCTTTACCTTGTCTTTTTCATATCATTTATCACCTTTTAATTATGGTATATATTTTATTTGTTGTATTTAATGTTTCCTCATGCAGAAATCACTGTTTTGGTCTCTTTATTCCCAAATGTCTGGCACATAGTAGGTGCTCAATAAATATTTATTGAATAAGTAAATAAAGCTACATAAACAGTATATTTTTACACTACATTAAAAATAAATTTTCTTCACCCAGGTGGCTTATCTACAATATAAATTTATGAGTATTGGCCAAAACTCACACTACTTATTTTCCCTATTTGTATTTTACCATGAAAAGTAAAGTCACGAATTGCCAAAAATACTACTCTTAAGTGAACAAGTAAAAGATGTGCCTTCAATACATGAATCTTGAGAATATCAACCTCTTCACTCTCCCAGCTATAGAATCTTTTTTGTGCTATTTTGTTAATTTGTAAGAGTGACTTCAGAATTTAAGTGGTTGTTTTTCAGAGATGTAGAGGAAATTGCATTGCTTGAGAGAGGGAGAGATGAGCAGTTAAAAGAAAAGTTGTTTCCTAGTAACAGAACAGAAAGAATCTTTGAAAAATGGAGCTACAGCTCAGTCAATTAATTAGCCTGTCACTAACCTGCATGAGAACACAACTCAATCAAGTTATTTTAGAGAATGACAGGTACAAAGAAAGCACTTACTAAATAAGATTTTTCTTGGAAGAGAATTCATGATGACAACTCAATATAATACTGTTTGGAGCAAATACCATGGCAAAACAAGAAACAAAAACAATATATTTCATTTAAATGTTGGAATCTTCATTATACTAGTATTTGTGGTAAAAGATTTTTTCCCCATAACTCCTGTATGTTTATGTGCCAATAAATACACATGTATCATGTTATATATATCTTGATATCTTGAAGGAACTGATGTAAATTATTTCTACCTAATCTGCAATTCTTATCTGGCTCAATTAAATCTATTAAAGAAACCAAATTTATCTTCCAGTTAACAGAGTGTTCTTTCTCAGGCAGAGAAAACAACAGCTAGCATCTGCATGCCAGCATGATACCTTGGTGTCCCTTAGCCACCTATCCCAATATTGTATTGATTCAATTAGGCATCAGTCATCCCCACTGAGCACAGTGTATTCTCTTTGAGATAGACATTTTGATTCCTTAATACCTTAACCAGTAAAATACTCTAAAACGGACTCTTTGGCAGATAGTCTTCAAATGTGGCTGTCTTCAAAAGTGGTATATGTACACTTATATCTTAGGGTACCATTGTTTTCACTCCATTCCTAGGTTTAGAAAGTTGGCCCCAAACCTATATGCCTACACTACAAAAACATTAAAGTATGATAAACATTTTAAGAAAGATTTACTGAGGTGAAGAAAATAGCTTTGCACCCCAGAGAGCAAAACTTACATAAAACGTCTTCTTTTTAATAATTCTGTTCTTTCCTTAAAGTAATTCTCCCTGCAATAAAGCTCTCTCAGCCCCTTACCAGCTTGTCCTCCACACTTCTTTACCCATGCCCCCCCAAAAAGACTGATGGTTGCCGAAGCAAGGCCCTAAATAAATAGAAAGAGAATGGGATAGACGACACTGGTGCGCTAAGCTTTGTTAAAGAAGGCTGTTAAAGTTCATTAAGAGTTTTTGTGTGGTTTGATAATATTTAAAACATATGTCTATTTTAAACACCACATTAAAAGAGAGATACCAATGAAGAGGCATGTCTGAGACCATGAAGATGATGAGACGCCCAGATAAGACACTGGAATTAGGACATTCTTTTGAATGTAGTCATGTTTTAAATATAAATTCCCCCTAATAAATTATGCTTTTTTAAAATCACTTTTTATAGCAAAGTTTCTTCAGCAGTCTTAAAAGTAACTGATAGAAAATAATACTGCATTATGAACTTACTTGCTTAACCTTTAATTTATGCCAATTCTCAAAAAATGTGTTACATAACATGCTAAAAACAGGTAAATTTTTGAGTTGCTTAAAGTCTTCTGAATGAAGAAAATAAAACATGTACTCTGGAAACAGCTATAATGATTACCTGTTATTTTGGCTCTCTATCATCTATTTTCCGTCTTTCTTGGAAAAGAAGGAATGTGTCCTCCATTCTCATCCTTGTGGTTTGGATTCAATAGGCTTCCCTTGCCCTAGAGGTGAGTCATGATTAGCAGAGTGCCATCCCTGAATAATAAGTACCACAATGACCAAAGCTGGTCCAGTCCCAGTGACTTTTGAGGACATCTATCTGACAATGCTGAGACACAGAGTTCCTGTTTTATGATTAAGGATTCAGGTGACTCTCAGAGCTCCTAGAAATCAATTTAGGGTCATGAATTGGAGGAGGCTTCCCAAAATGGAATAAATATACACTTAGTCACAATTTAAAATAGAAAGAAAGAAACTAGGTACACATTATATGAAATTCAGGACCAACCCTCACCTGATGCAATATGTGCCTCTGGAGTTTTCAATCAGGTAAACCAATAAAAATCCTTTATTTTTCAACTAGTTTTATTTTGGTTTTCTATTACTTGCACTTGAAATCTTCTTAGGAAACAGAATCTGTGATGATGTTTATGAACTCTGTTTCTATACAAATTGTTTTTCTCTTTGTGAAAAGTAAGTACTCTGGGACCCTTATGTATTCTGTAGTCACATGGTTTCTTTAAAGTTATTTCTAGTTTTACACTAAAAAACAGTCATTTAATGAGATCAAAATCTTTTCTGAGGTCAAAAATCACAAGATTGCATATTTAATATTAAATTTCATATAATAATTATGACTTGTTCCATTTAAGGCTAGAAAATGATAAAAATAAATCACACTCAACGTGTCTCATGCAAGAGCAACAAGCTGCTTTTTTTATTTTTATTTTTTAAAAATTCCATCCATTCATTTTTAGAGAGAGGAAGAGAAGGGGAAAGAAAAGAAGAAAAACATCGATGAGTCAGAGAAACGTCAATCGGGTGCCTCTCACACACCCTCAGCCAGGGACCTGGCCAACAACCCAGGCATGTGCCCCAACCCGGAATCAAATTTATGACCTTCAGTTTGCGGGACAATGCCCAAACGACCAGTAAGGGCAACAAACTGCTTTTTAAAAGTAATTTATGTTAAACTATCCCCCACCCAACTTCTAAGCTACTTTGAAAATAGACAAAGAAGACAGATGACTGATGGAAAAGTACCTCTATTGCTGATAAAACAAATTGGAGAACTGTCCTCTATCTATGTAGAAGTGGATTTCCTAATACCAAGCCCCACAATCACACAAACACTCCTATCCAGGCAGATAACACTGGTCATTTATTTTATAGCCTGCCCCTATAAAACTTAAAGCAAGTTCTTTATAAGTCTTGGATATTAACCCCTTATCAGATATATCAATGAATATGTTTTCTTATTCAGTGGGTTGTCTTTTTATTTTGTTGTTTTCTTTTGCCGTGCAAAAGCTTTTTAGTTTGATGTAGAGCCATTTGTGTATTTTTTCTTTTATTTCCCCTGTCTGAGGAGATATATCAGAAAAAATATTGCTACAGGCAATGTCCAAGATTTTAATGCCTATGTTTTCTTCTAGGAATGTTACAGATTCAGGTCTAACATTTAAGTATTTAATTCACTTTGAATTTATTCTTGTGCGTGGCATAATAAGGTGGTCTAGTTTCTTAAAACTCAACACTAGAAAACAAAGAACTCAATTAAAATATGGGCAAAGGACCTGATAGACATTTTTCCAAAGAGAACATACAGATGGCCAACAGACATATGAAAAGATGCTCAACATCATAATTATCAGAGAAAATACAAATTAAAAACCACAATGAGATATCACCACACACCTGTCAGAATGGCTATCATCAATAAATCAACAAACAGCCAAGTGCTGGCGAGGATGTGGAGAAAGGGGAACCCTTTTGCACTGTTGATAGGAATGCAGATTGGTGCAGGAACTGTGCAAAGCAGTATGGAGATACCTCAAAAAATTAAAAATGGATCTTCCTTATGACCCAGTGATTCTACTTCTGGGAATTTATCTGATAAAACCTGAAACACTAATTCAAAAGAGCATATGCATCCCTATGTTCATTGCAGCATTATTTACAATTGCCAAGATTTGGAAGCAGCCCAAGTGTCCATCAGTAGATAGGTAGATAAAACAATTACAGGACATTTACACAGTGGAATATTACTTGGCCATAAAAAGAAATTTATCCTTTGTGACAACATGGATGAAGAACATTACGCTAAGTGAAATAAGCCACTCAGAAAAAGACAAGTACCATATTATTTCACTCATTTGTGGAATCTAATGAACAAATTGAACTACCAAGCAAAATAGAGACAGACTCATAGGTGGAGAGCCGGCCGATAGTGCTGGGGGTAGGCTGGGAGGTGGAGGGATCAAGAAAAAAAGAAAAAGGAGTCATGAATATGGACAACAGTGTGGTGGCTATAAGGGGAGGGTTGTATAAGGGCGATAAATGGTAATGGGGAAAAAATAAAATAATTTTTTTAAAAGGCAAGAATAGGAGAGAAAGCATGAGCTCAGTGAGCAGCCTGTTCCCAAGAGAAAGAGGGGGTAGAAAAAGAAAGTGCTACTTATGCTCACTTCCCTGTCCCAAGGGTGGAGTACAGCAGGGACTACAGGGAAGCCAGGAATATTATTACAGTGCACCTCCCTCCACACAGAAGAAAACATAGTAGTAAGGGTACCAAAACCCTAGAATTCTAAGTTAAAGCAGCTCGAGTGAACACAGGATTTGATTATTTAGTGTTCAAAATAACACTTTCCTGAAACTGTAAGTTGATGAGATAGTAGTAAGGAATTATAGCTTTACAGAATTCATAGGGCTGAACCACCACCAAAGGTAAAACAGAATGTGGCAGACACTGTTGGTTGCCTACTGAATATCTATTCTCTTTTCTTTCTTACAGATAGAATTGTAATTTTATTCTGAGCAACGGTGTGCCTAGTCTAAAAAATTTATTTTCCAGGCTCTCTTGTGGCTGGGGGTGGCAATGTGACATAATTTAGACAAACGAGATTTAGATACAAGTTTACCAGGTATAGCTTCTACAAAAGCTATTTATTCCTAATGAAAAGAGATAGACCAACTGGCACACACTTTTCATACTTTGCCCTTCCTCGTTTTTGACTGAATGTGGTCCTGCTGCCTATAACTCAATAGCCCTCTTATAACCATAAGTTTGAAAGCCACACTCTGTGGGTAGCAGGACAGTGAGCAAAAAAATAGCATCCATCTCTGTTGACTTCATTGAGCAGGTGTATCATCCTTGGGCTATCTCCAGATTTGTTTTTACATGAAAAAAAATAAACTCCTTCTTTATTTAATCATTGTGGTTATAAGATACATAATCACAACTGTATTGCTATATGTAGCCAAATGCAAGGTTGAGGCCAGAGACAGGTTTGTCCCTAGTGAGACTTCTAAAGCATCTGTAGAAAAAAAAAAAGTATATAAATGGCTACCAAATGTGAAAAAGAAACAAAAAAATACATGCAGGTTGTATATTAAAGTATGAGCCAAGGGGAGAGTGATTTCAAAAGAAAGAAGCAGGATATTATAGCATAGTTCGTATTTCCTTATCTAGTGGTGCACTGGAGCCAAGAGGCTACTGTCAGCATCTATCTCCTCTTAACTCTGCATTCAGTGACGTCACATTGTTAGCCTAAAATCAGCCATGTTGGAAATATTTATATCATGAAAATTTGCAAATGCTACAAATCAGAATTCCTCACCCCCTTTGGAGAGGTTACTGTCAAATATTTAGCAGCATTCAATTGCTTATACCCCAACTGCTCAGCTAAACTTCAGCCTGGAAAGAGTGCAGTGGTTGGTCAAAGAGCTACCACTATTCACCCAGATACTTCAATTCATTAGTTCAAAGAATACCTATTAAAGAGCCTGACAGTTAGCAGCAGTTCAGTCACTGATAAAGACAGTGAAGGAAGAAAAATAATTATTTTTCAGTCATTGATAACTACAGAATTAATGCTACTGTTTAAAAGAACTAAAAATAGGAAAACAAAACTCAAGTTTTAGTTTAATGACATCTGAAAATCTCTGAGATTCTTTGAATATAGCATTCTACCCCCCAGATCTTTTGTTTGAGTTGCATTATGTGACAGAGTTTAAGTGTATTTATAAAATCAGAAAAAATTAGAGCTACAAAAAAACCATGGTAAGTTTGATTTTTCAGTGATCCAATGGTCATTATAATGTCAGCAGGCAGGGAAACAGTGTCAAACTGACTTTAAAGTTCCCCAGAGTCAGTCACATAGAGAAAAACTGAAAGTAGTTACCACTAGATGGCACTAGATTATACAACTGAATCTATGCTTTGAGGTATCCACCATAAAACACTGTTCTCATTTTTTTTCATTTTTCTAGGCTCTTTTTTTTATGTTATACAAAATCCCTTTTACATTACTTCATTTATTATAATCATTTATATCATAATTCTTTGAACGAAGAATTTTAGATGGCACAAAAAAATAAAATACAGAAAACAAGCAAGTAGGAACAGAAAATCAGGATCAAATTCAGGAGTGGTAGAAGAGGCCAGAAATGAAAGTTGGGTCAAGATTTAAAAAGGGCTCATGTACCATGCTAACCATTTTGAACTTATATCCTGTAGACAAAGGGGAGGTCATCAGATGTTTTGTGTTAGCAAGTTAACTCATGCAATAATCTTCTGGCTAAACCAAGGGATAGGAGCTAGTGCAGGAAGAGCAACTGGATTACGCCAATGATCCTGGCAAAAAATTATGAAGTCCTTAACTAAGGCAGTGGGAGAAAATGAAGTAAAATATATTTAGAAGGTTAAATCTGTGAAACTTGACAGAGTAGATGTAGGAGGTAAGGAAAAAAAGCAAAAGAAAAATTGACTATGTTTTTTTTTCTTGAAGGACTAAATGAATAAAATTTAGAATAAATAAAAAGGAAAAGGTTTATAGGAAAATATATGTGCTCTTGTCCAATATTTCATAAATGACAACAAATAGTAAGAATCTGGTAGTGTTTCTCCATTACTGAACAAAAGAGAAGATATCCTGACTAGCGAACATGAGCATCTTTGTTGATTTAGTAGATTATATTTCTATAGCGGATATAAGTAGTTGAATATACCATATTATACCATAAATTAATGTGTGATCGAGTATTATGAATTATTGTTTATGATGATGATGATGATAATGATGATGATGATTTAGCTAAACTGAACACTGGTTATGTACCTGATAGTGTTCTAAGCATTTTACATGTAACCACTCATTCATCTTTCAAAATAGAATCCTATAAAGAAGGTAGTATTATCATCATCCCCATTTTTCAGGTGTATAATCTGAATGATGAGTCCAAAGTTATTTCCCTTGCATAAAATTACATAGCTGCTAAATGACAGAGGAGGAACTTAAAACTACTGAGAGAAAAAGATTTCCTTACAGTTATCAGCTTGTGGCTGGTGTAGTTATTAACGGTTAGTCTCTAGTATGCCCCTGATAGATGTAAACAATTACGCAGAATATCAACACCAGACAAGAATTCTCTGTGACAGTTACAGAACAAGGCAAAAACAATACCACTCCAACATCAAATCTAAATAGAATAAAAGTAAAGACACTGCAACCAAAATGACCAAGCTGCAAAAGTGATTACTGCTTCTTCTCTAGTAACTCTAACACTCTTCCATTCTTCCCACCTCCTAGAAAAATATTAAGATACTCAAATTGCCCATGCTTTCTGAGAGGATTCAATTTGACACAGATTCCAAATCTTTCAATCTTCCCGCATATTATCTAATACCTACCCAAATCCTATAGCAAGCTTCCCTCTGCTAAGATAGCCTACATTTCACAAATAATAAAACCCAACTTTGTTTGACTAGAGCTGTGTTCCCAGTTGTGTTTGTCTGGAGGATACCAACACTAGCTCTTCAGGCTCTTAAACCCTGTGCTCTATGTGAACACTGCTCATACAAGGGGGGATTCCCCCCAAAAATGAATTTATTTATAAAACTGTGTATTTATTTTTACATGTTTAAACTTCAGTCACCTTCCAAGCACTCTCCATTTGATGCAATACACCTATCAAGACTTTTTTTCACTGTTCAAAACAGCTTTTGAACATGTAGATTTTGATGCCTTTTAGTGCTTTTGCCATTTTTTGTTCCACTAATTCCACATTGGCAAAATGTTTCCCTTTGAGGACTTTTTTATCCAGGGAAACAAAAAAAGTCATTCAGGGCGAGATCAGGTGAATAGAAAGGGTGGGGCAAAAGGGTCATGTCATTTTTGGTCAAATGACTGCTGAACACTCAGCACAGTGTGGGCAGGTGTGCTCAGTAAATCAACAATCATGAAACAGGCAAATGCATTGAAAGGGTCTTCAAAAAAAATTCACTAAAGCCGAATGCAGCCTCTCACAACCATGCCCTTGGTACACTGACACAGATGGGTTCCTAGAATACTCACCTAGGGATGGAAGCCTATAGTAGAAGATGCCTATCCTCCAGAAGATAATTCCAGTTTTTTGGGGGGGTCTCCCCTCATACATGAAAGGTACATGATACAACTGTCAATCTTAGAGCCAATTAAACAGCTGGGACAACTAACAAATAAAAAATAATGGATTTGGTTTTTAAAAAAGTAAGTACTTGCAGTTGAATGCTTAACCTATATGCCTAATTAATAATGATAATACATGGGATGTTATATGTTACATTTGTGGGTTTTTTGGTCTTATTTCACAATGGAAATATTCTATATTCATAGCTGCTTATAAAGAGTGAACATCTGATTAGCACTTTAAAAACAAAATACATGCAGAGTTACTTTAAACATAGCTCTGTGGTTAGTTGTGAACCCTCAGTCTCCTACCTATCAAAGGGAATTAAAAATGTAATAAAAAGTAAGTGAGATAGCACATGTTCAGTGCTTAGCACAATGCCTGGCACACAGTAAGTGCTCCATGATAAAAAGCATTACTTTGGAATATTTCTGCCCACTGGTACTGCAGAGGCCACATAGTATAAAAAGCAAGTGTTCTTTACTTGAACCCAGCAGAAGTGTTAAATTAAAAAATATTTCTCAAGCATATTTTCCTACATCTTTTTCTTCATCCTCAGTTTGCTCCTCATGCACCCTTTCTCTAAGCCCCCAAATGCCTAACAAAAACAGTGGTCATTAACATTTATTGAATCCTTACTGTCTGTTAAATGCCATACATGGTGATTTACTATACTATCTCCTTTACCTCTCACAAACAACTCTATGAAGAATGTCTATTATAATTCTTTTTGCACAGATAAGGAAACTAAAACTTAGAGAGCTTATGTAAAATTTAAAAATTAGGAATGACAGAGCCTGAATTTGACCCTCAATTGTTTTACTGCCAAACCTGTACTCTTAAAACACTCTATACTTTTATGTGTGCAGTTTAGTGAGCTGTCTCAGCTTGCCAGGAAATAAATATGAAGTGTTATTATTTTTATCCAATCATTGTATTCAGGTAAGCTCTGTTGAATCTATCTTTCCCATTCCATAATGACATCTGGAATTGCTCGAGTATAGCCACCTTCAAAGATGTTGACTTGACCTATAAGAAATTCATTGTTGTAGATATTGCTATAGCCCTGTGATATCAAATTTTCTTCCCCTTCTGGACACACAGAACATTGAACTTCTCATCCCCCTTCCAACTGGCAGAGGCTAAGAGATTGATCCTGTCCAATGAGCTACAAAAGAAAGATTATCATTTGGGGTGAGGTAATAAAAAGCCCATGTCCAGTCCTCCAGTCTCTCTTCCTTTGACCACATGTACTACATAGTGCAGCTGTGAGATGACAGAGTTGCTAGTGCTGAAGCCCATGGGAAGCAATTGCTCTGGAGAGTCAGTCATCCTTACCACAGTTTCACACTACACCATACTATCAAGAGCAAAAGGTAAATTTTTTGTTAAAGTTTTGTATGTTAAGCACTGAGATTTTAGAGTTGCTTGTTACTGCTACATAACTTCGCCAATCATGAATAACAGACTTACATATCCACCCCACACAAGGAAATGCAGACTGCTCTATACATGCATCCCCTACTTACTATGCCCTTTCCAATTATCTTTTCCTCTATTGAAATAGGCACAAGGATAAGTAGATCAATAACTCTACTATCTAAATAGATGACTACCAAGGAATAGGGTGGTATTATCCTCTTCCTGTCACAACCTCTAATCACTACAAGTAGCTCAAAGATTCCCTTCACTTGCTTTTTGATGGAGAAGGATAGAATGTTCCTTTCCAATGTGATAGAAAAGGAGGAGAAAGCCACTGGATAACTCTACCCCACATCCCCTTCCCCAGTCCTCTTTTATGTTATGGAAAGTGAAGATGCCCTTAAAGGTGATGGCTGAAGGTGGCTGCCAGTTTCTCTCTTTTTTAGGTAATGCCAAGAGAAGCATTGGGTAGTAATTATTGGCAGGACTTTTGTTTAAGGATGGTCAACTTAATGTTTTTGTTGCTGTTGTTATTGTTGTTCACATTAGGCTCCAGTCTCTAATTCCAAAGCAACAGGAAAAGACACTCCATATCCTATTACAACTATTTAGAGTCTCATGTTATCTCAACCTATCATTTGTAGTAGTTATTTAAGCTTATTTGATATGGAAAATTTCTTCAAGCCACAATTATCTATTTCAACTGAAGGTTATACAGAACTATGCAGGCTAAACCCATTCATACAAATGCACGAATGACAAAAATACCCTTCTAGACAACTTCTGTTTTCCATTCTCTGTAAAATGCAAGATTCAGATTAAAAAATAAGGTGTCTTTTAAATCAACCCTACTGTGATCCTAGAATACTGTATACTATATTGTCATAAATTATGATCCTATAATACTATATACATTGTTGTAGAATTTTTATTACACTACCCAGCTAGCAGAAATAAGGCATAGCTTTAGGTAACCAGGTTCTGAGTTAAGGTGAGCTTAGGAATTCTCTGTGCTAAGGTTCTTTTTCACTTAATTCTCCTAATTTTACATGATAATCCAATGTTTTCTGTATCCTAACATTAAAACAAATTGGAAAGTTCACTTTTTTATTTTAATATTTAAAATTTAAAGAGCTTTTGCCTTTATAATTAAAGGTACACAAGACCCAAGACAACTATCAAATTTTATAAATATATAACACAAACTTTTAAAAGGTTGTTTAATTAACATTAACTAATAATTGACAAACATAATAATGTCATCAGCAATTTTCATTTGCTCAAGGGTTCCTGAACTTACTACTATGTGATATGGGTTTGGCAATTTTATAAACTAATATTCTTCTGGTTATATTGAAATAGAGTTTTAGATTATTTTTGTTTTCTGGAAATAAACATTTATACAAATATAAAAAGGGTAATTACATTATTTGGGCTTCTCTAATGTACTCTTCCACAGTTTTTAACTATTCATTAGTAATATTTTATTTAAGAATATACAGATATAAATAATGTACAAATGTTACTTATTTTCCTAATATAAACCTATACAAAAGGATTTTAGGACTAATGACTGAATACAATATACAAAGTTTTGATTCTTTAAAAAAAGGATTATATTTAACCCCTCTTAATAAATCAGCACAGTTTTCCTTCTTAGTTTTCATGCATTGGCTAGATTTCTTGAAACTGAATGAAATCTATAATTAGTAGATTTTGTATAGTAACAAATTCTTAATCCTTCAACTGACCCTGTATTTTTTTCTTAATACAAACTATCAACAAGCTTTGAAATTTTCAATTCTAACTTTTCTGATAAAATAGCAGTTCACTAAAAATACTGTCCAGCTTATGGTAGGAACAGTTTAGTAATTTAATTAACATGCTTATAAAGTTACTTCCTTAATACTTATTTTTTAATGCATAAAATCATTTCATTTAAAAAACTGGAGTCCGATATGAGTATACAATTATACAGGTAAAATATAGCCTAATGTTAAAAATCAAAATCAGAAAGTATACATTAAAATTTATTATAAGCAGTACCCAATAATTCATATATTCTTTTCATTCATTTTTTTAAAAGTCCTTCATACATGTCCTAATTTCCTTCTAGCCAAAAGACATTGTGGTAGACATGGCTAGGATTAAAAATGTTAATGAAACAGTATTCACTATGTCTCTTAATGTTTTCTTAAGGTTACTAGGCCTAGCTAGGACAATGTCTCATCCCCGTTTTAACAGCAACATACAAACATTTTTGAAGCTCATCTCTAAAACCTAATCTAATAATTAGTTAAAACCGCATTTGTCTGCAAGTCCCAGAAAATCGTTCAAACAGCATTTTTGACAGGAGAGGTATTTATTTGACTTGCACGAGAAGTCATTGCAGGGCTGGTACAGCACTAAATAACGCAAACAAAGCACTAGGCTCTCTATAATGTATTGCTCTACAATTCTGGACTTTGATACTGCAGCTCAGGCATTTCTTGCATGTGCCAGGAAGGAAAAACAGAGAAGCTAGGGAAGTTGCACTATAGACCTGATCTCTTTGTCCAGAACTGAGTCACAAGGCTACCTAAAGCTACAATTAAAAAAAATAAAATTTAAAAATGAGCTTTTTCATTTTGCAGCTACTCTTAGTACAGAAGAATCTATAATAGAGGAATAGAATGACAAGAGAGTTATAAAGGGTACTTAGTGAGATCACAGAGAGTGTCTACACACCTTGTGATCTGTGGACTTATTATTTTGTTTTTCCAATTAAGTGTAATTCCAAAAATAATAAACTAGAGTACAATAATAAGAACTTAATAGCAAAATAGAAAATAATAATATTCAGACATCTAGGTGGGAAACTGAGGATCATCAAATACTGTGAAATGAAACTAAAAGCCAAAATACATAATCTCATTTAAACATACACCTTAAAATACTCCAATATAAGTCAAAGAAAAACTTAAGCATCACTGGTAAACGAAGACCTTTAGATAAGTATTATATCAAAAATTAGTTAAATCTTGAGAAAACAATGTTATAATATGAACAAAAAGTTGTGTAAGAGTAAAACAAATATGAAAAAAAGTGAGCATGGTCATACACAATTGACTGTAAAAGTATTTGAACAAATCCTGTCCTATTTTGAAAAAAGAAAATGGCTTTATAAAAGATTCTGAGGTACTAGCCATGTCCTCAGAGTCTTCATTAAAGGTAGCATATATTTGTAAGCTTGGATTTATATATTAATAAATAACTACTTACTTCATGTTTTGTCCACTAACTTTGGTAACAGAATCAATACTCATGAATTCCCCTGAGTAAAATTTTATTCAAAGTGTAAAGTACTCTGTTAGTTATTATCAAACTTCTAAGAAAAGAGTCTGCAGATTAGGAGGGGAAAAAACTCAAAGTTTAATATAATAATATTGAAAGTCTCCACTTAATATATGAATACCTACAGGGAAAAAAAATCACCTTAAACTGGTTGGCAAAGCTATTCAAAGACATGTAACTTAAAGATGGCAAAGCAAACTATTAATGGAGATATTTAATGTTTATTGTAGCTACTATGAGATATATGCCATATTTATCATAAGTAGAATCAGCATTTTGGTTATTTAAAAATGAATGCTTTTAGACATATCCTTATAAATTGTAAAAGTCTTTCAAATTTCTTAATTTCTTGTGCTCTCTTTTTTATCTTTTTTATCTCTTCATTTGAAAATGTCATGTGAACTTGTTCCTAAATAATTTATCAGTTATAATGAAAACTATTATTGTGAAGCAGACATGACAACTTCTTCTGAATAAAAATGTCTTGGGATGCCCTTCCAATGCAAAAGTCACAGATAAAATACAATTTTGAATTACTGTATGCCATATTATGGAGTTAAAACTTGCATGTAAAAATGCTTTATAACTGTAAATTTTAAATACTACTAATGTAATATTACCGGTGATCTTACTTTCAAAATTTAAATAGAGAAAACCATTTTTGTGCATATTTAATTCATTGATACTTAAACTGTTAAAGTTAGTTCCCAATTCCCTACATGAGTCTGTTGCTATTCCTCCCACAAGATACATTCTGTCACTTGCTGTGGTTCTTAATTCTATGAAGACTGAGTCCTCTCATGCAAAGCAGCTACATGCCATAAGGAAAAAAAACAGGATCCAGTCTTGCTGGAAGTTGCAACCATGGTCTTACTGTCAAAGTAGCCTCTTCACTCTCAAAGGAAACGTTTTAGGGGATAAAAAGTCATTAGAATGTCTCCTATCTTAGAATCAGCAGTGGAAGAATGTTCCAAATATCCATCTGCCTCACAGCATCTACACAGCAGGTATAGGGAGCTACAATCCAGATGTCTTTGATCTTTTCTTGGCTCTCTGTGGTGCTAAATCATGAAAGAATTAATGATCTTCCTAAAAGTGCAATTACATTTTCATGTTTTATTTGCTCTTAAAGTATAATCAGTAATATATCATACGATTTCATTTATATGTGGAATCTAAACTGAACAATCAAAACAGAAACTCACGGATAGGTACAAAGAACAAATTGATGGCTGCCAGCTGGGAGGGAGTTAGGGGGATGGGTGAAAAAGGGGAAGGAATTAAGATGTACAAATTGCCAGTTAAAAAAACAGTCATGGGGGTGTAAAGTACAGCACAAAAAACATAGTCAATAATATTGTAATAACTATGTATGCTGTCAGAAGGTACTAGGGCTTTTTGAGGGATCACTTTGTAAGTTACATAAATGTCCAATTACTATGTTATATACCTGAAATTAATATAATATTGTAATGTCAACTGTAATTTAAATTTTTAAAATTTTTTATAATAAATGCAGAAAATGAAACCACAGCATATAGTAAGTCCCACAATGGACATCACTGTAAATAATTTCTTTGGCTTTATTCATTTAAGACCAAAGCCATGTCATTCTTTTAATTTTCACCTTTTGGGTTGCATTTGTGTGTGTACATGCATCATATACACACAAGCATATACACAAATACATATGCAACTGGTCTGCATTTAGCAAGTGGAAGAATATTAAAACCTATTAAGAAACTATTTTCTGAATATGTGAAAAAAGAAAATATATTCAACTTTTAGTCACATGTTTTAAAGCTCATTGGTCTAACTATGTAGAATACAACTTTTTATTAACATTATTTTTCTTAGATTATTTAGTTTAATCTTATTTCAAGAAACCATCCTCATAACACTACCAATTTTTTCATATTTTATGGGCATTACAAATATTTCTGAATTGTCAAAATTATAGGGCAACTTACAGATAACTAGCAATACATTGAATAAAAATAGCTTATAATTCTTACTAAAAATATATCACACATACCAATAGAAAATTTATAACCATATTAAAATCAATTTTACTGGCTCTAAAAAATATCAATAACAAAACTGACATATAAGTATTCGACTATGACTATGCATTTTTTATATCCCTTTTGATTTTATGCATTACTTCATGAAAAAAGAAAACTTTACATGATGAATATTAAAAGAGTTGTTCTCTAAGCACCCTTCATGCCTGAATATAAAAATTCACATCAAATGCAACAGTAAACACTTTATAATGTAAAAACTATAAAATAGAATGAGATTTTAAAAATTAATTTTCCAAAACTCTGACAAAGTGAATAAAAAAGTAGGATGTTTTTTAACATTTATCTAAAAGTTACCAAAAGTTTGCCCCACTCAAAGACAACATAGGTTTAACATAGAAAATTATATAATTAATATACTTTATACTCAAGAATTACCTGCCTTATAGAGCAATAGATACCGGATAAAAAAAAAATATAGGATTCTAAATATACTTTCAGATAAGAAGTCATGTGCAACAGGGAAGATCCAGTACATTTCAATCATTCACATTAAAAATATATGACTTACCTACTAAACCCCAAGCCTACTTTCTTAGTACTGCTCCCTTAAGAGTTGTTAACAGGAAATATAAGTATAAGGTAAAATTAGAAAGTCACAGCAATGAAGAAAGAATAGTTGTCCACAGAAGACAAAAAGATCAAAATTAGGATGCCATCAGTTTCTTCACCCTCAATCAAAAACCACAGCATTTGGTCTTTGACATTCATTGGAGAACTAAACAGGCACCAGGGAGCGATATTGGAAGATGATCCTTTCTCCAAGATAGTGCACTTAGCAGCCTCTGTAACAGGACTCCAAATGGCACATGCACCAGAGGAAATCTACTGAATTGTCAATGACGTAGGGACCTCAAGTATGATGAAATGAGGAAACTGTTTAACAATTTATTACCAACACCAAGCATATATTACATTTTAAATTAAATTTTAATTTATTGATTTTAAAGAGAGAGGAAAGATGGAAGACAAAAACATCGATTTGTTGTTCCGCTTATTTATGTATTCATTTGGTTGATTCTTGTATGTACCCTGACCAGGGATCAAACCAACAACCTTGGAGGGAGACGATGCTCTAACCAACTGAACTACTGGGCCAGAGTAACATATATTACATTTTAAAATTAAATATCCATTTTATAAAAATGTTTTCTTAAAGTGGGATACATTTTATTCATTTGCTCTACAAATAGACATTATAGATGAAAGTCTTAGAAATTTTTCCATTTGTGTAGTATATAGTCATATGTGACCAAATAACATTTAAACAGTGAGCACTCCATCAGTAACATTATCCTCAACTATAAAGAAAAATTCCCAGAAGTGAGTAAAAAGAAAGAAATGTTAATACCTTATTTGCTAAGATGTTGGCAAATTTCCCAGTACTAAAAAACTGAGATTGCCCTGGCCAGGTGACTCAGCTGGTTGGATTATCATTCCATACACCAAAAGGCTGCGGGTTTGATTCCCAGTCAAGGCACATACCCAGGTTGCAATACTGTGCATGTGGGAAGCAACCAATCAATGTTTTTTCCCTTCACATCTCCATCTCCATCTCTCTGTGTATGTGTGTGTATGTATGTGTGTGTGTGTGTGTCTCTCTCTCTCTTTCTCTCTCTCTCTCTCTCTCATCAATAAACATATCCTTGGGTGAGGATTAAAAAAAGTGATATCTTTGCAGTATAAAATCCATTCAATAATTGCCTTTTTCTACATTCATCCTCTTTAGCAAAGTTATATGTAAACACTTATATTTAGGTCATTTTTCTTTTCAACATTTTGTCTCCCTAACTACTCTACGAAATATATAGATTCCTTCTTCTCTAGACAAAACAGCTAATTCTTATCACACAGTAAAACACTGAAATCTATAGACAGTCCTTAAGTTTCTTTATTCTAAGAAGATGTACATAATTTTATCTCCTATGGCAGACACTGTCAGTGTCCTTCCCAGGTCCCCTTCACCAGACTTATAAATCTTTCCCCCAGGTGCCAAGACTGCTGGCTACTATAATGGCATGAACTATCCACCTTCAGCAACCATCCTCCTCAACTAACAGGATTTTAACCTTTGAAGGGCCACAGCAGATAGTATTAATATGCAACTAGACAGCTCCTGAAAGCTGAGAAAGTGGTGGTCTGGATTAAATGAAGTAGAGATGCTAATATTGCCCTGGAAGATTATGAAGGGAGGGATCAAAACATTTAGCGGAGTGTATATGCTAGAATAATTCCACCGTAATAGACTGGAAAACACACTGGCTATGTTCCTCAGAGAATTCAGGGGCTATTCCATTTACCAAGTAGGCACAAACACACTAGTGAGGCATGAAAGTGCACATGAGCATAGTTGAGAAGCTAGTGGTGGTTGTGCTCTGTAGGCCCAGGCCCGTATCACCATTGTCAAGCAGGTACACCCATCTTTCAGCTGCTGTGAGCACTGGCTGAGCATTGCTCAGAGCTAACGCTGTTCGCCAAAAAAATGCCCTCAAATGATGATAGCCTTCTCCCCCAGGAAGTTACCCCCATCCCAGGATAGATGTTAATAAATGAGTGACTGAGATAGAAGTATATAGAAGGGAGGAAGAACTTTGAGGAAATATTTGTGCTCAAGAGTCTCCCCCCGCCCATCACTAGATGTAACCTGATGCCACATCCTTGACTAACTCTTCCCTGCCATGCTTCACTCATTCCCGTAGTGTTTGCTGAAGAGCACTAGCGCGATAAAGCTCATACACCTGAATTCCTGTCAGGCTCTGTGTCTAAGCAACTTCCACCAAGGTACCTCTTTTTCTTTTTCTAACACTAAGCATAAATGCTAATGAACTGGACTTTTCAAGTGCAAGGTAGCAAGAAGAAAGTAGACATCAAGGTTAATGTTGAAGTTCTGACTTCTAGTCCTCAGGCCCCAGAGTCCAATATAAACTTAAAAAGTGAGTCAGCCACCTCAAATAACTTCTCAATTAGGGCAGAATCAAGGCGAGACCAAAAGCATGGTTTAGGAATGGTTCCTTTGAACACAAATTTCCCTCATAGTGAGTTGACATGTCACAGTATAAGTTCTCCAAGGACAGAGACCCTGACCTTCTTTTCCCCCATGTTTCCCCTCAGTGCCTATAAAGCAGTTGTCAAACTGTAGATATCTAGCAAATATTAGTTGAAAGAATAAATTAAAAGTACTTGAAGCTGTCTTTGTTTAAAATAGGTGTTTTTTAACTTATCACAGGAAGAAAATTATGTGTACTCAGTGTACTAGGGAAGGATTTAGCAAAATTTAATACTTACAGCAGGGTCAAGGTTCCAGATTAAAATTTAAAAGATATAGCTAAGTTTTGTCCTACAGTTGTACAAGTCTCAACAAAGGTGAAGAAGAAACAGAAAAAAGTATAAAAAAGGATGTAGAAAAGTCAAGTAACATTTTAAACAATAAATTTTAAAAAAAACAGGAAAAGGAGAAAAGCAGTAAATGATAAACTTAGAAAAAACATCAAAATATCAAACTTTGAGGTGAAGTGCAGGAAACATTTATGTCAATTGCATCAAATCTCTCTGTCACCCGTGCTATAATGGAACCATATTTAGGACCAAGTGTTGTCTCAATCCAGTTAAGAGCAGGACAACAATTACCAAACATCCTTGCAAAGGGTATGTATTCTTCTCTCTGACTCTCTTTGTTCTCTCTTGCATTTTTGTTTTACTTTGTTGTATGTATTTTCAGATCCACATTATCTGCCTTCTCTTCTTTCACTTAAGTGTTTCCTTCTGGCCAGCCTTCTTCCACTAATATCGACATGCTTGCAAAAGAGTGCCTGCCATAGTAGAAATGTCTGAATTAGGAAGAGGGCCCTAATTCAATCTCACTGGGGTCCTTATAAGAGGAAATTTGGACACACAGAGAGATATCAGGGATGCACAAACACATAGGAAAGACCATGCAAGATCTCAGCAAGAAAGTGGCCAAACCTGTCAACACTTTGATCTTAGACTCCTAACCTACAGAACTGTGAGAAAAGAATGCCTGCAGTGAAGCCATCCAGTGTGTGGTACTTCATTATGGGAGCCCTAGCAAACTAATACAAATGAGTAAATATTTTTAAAAATATTTTGAAAACTTTTGTAACAACCAATCAAATTAAAAATGGAACAATATGAAAGCAACCAGTGCTAATTATAAAAAGCAATTTTATTTGTTCGCTGTGAAAATGGAATTAATTTAATCTTTTAGGAAAGTAACTTGACAATAATAAGAGTTTTAGAAAAGATAGCTTTTGACCTACTAATTGAACTTCAGGGAATCTTTCAGAGTGAAATCCTGAATTAAAATAAGGTATAATCAACAATCACTATTATTTAATTAATGATTATTATTTTTTAGGCCATGTTCTAAATGCTTTACATATTTTAGCTCACTTAATTCTCATAAAATTCATTGTCACATTATTTTTTTTTTTAGTTATATTTAAAATTATAAAACCCAAAGCATTTGCTGATACTACTTTGGTATATTTTCTTTTCTGTATGCTTTTATTTCTTACTTGTAAAGCAAAACCAAAATCCACACCTATGTTATTTTTTCATTTGACATGGGTAAAGTAAGTAAAAAAAGCATTATTATTTTATTATCAAATCACTTAAAATATAATGAAAGTCAATAGAAAACTAAGATTTTGCTTTATGTGCAAGATGTTATGAACCCACATAAAATGAAGTTAAGCTCTATTTCTTTAAATATCCTAATCTCCAACACTTTGGGGCTTTGTTTTTGTTTATTTTTCACTTCAATTACAGCTGTACTAGAAGTAATGTTAGTATCAGATAAGTATAAAACATAAAGCTACTTCTTAATGCTAATCCTGAAATGTCTACAGATGTATAATCAAGCGTAACCACAAAAAAGATTCAAACAAATTTGGTGAAAGCAGTTTGAGAATTTTAAACAGATGCTAAGAGAGTTCTGAAACATCTGAACCATCTGTAAGATTTGATGGAGGAAGATGTCTGGCTGATCGGGTTAACAAGCCTCACCTGCATTTCTGCAGCTACAAGCAATGAGACAGAACACCAACAGGCTGTGAGGACTGAAAATCTTACTCCAATTCATGTGTTAACATCTTCTTGCTGATAATGGAGATTTATACCGAGAGAAAATTGTCAATCTAGTTTTCTCAGTTTTTAACAATAAACATCCAAATAAGATTGGTAGGGCAATATCAGATAGCAAAACATACATGTAACTGGAGTCACAAAGTAAAAGAAGAAACAGATCTGGTAGAGAAACCTATTGGTTTTCTTATATGAATGAGAAAAATATTCCATACAAGTACTCATCATAAAAAAGCCAGTGTAGCTACAATAATATCAGACAAAATATAATCCAAGAAAAAATATTACCAAAGTCAGAGGGAGATTTCAAAGCAATAAAGGAGTATATATTTTTTAAAAGATTTTTTAAATTTATTTCATTTTTAGACAGAGGGGAAGGGAGGGAAAAAGAGAGGGGGAGAAATATCAGTGTGTGGTTGCCTCTCATGTGCCCCCTACTGGGGACCTGGTCCACAACCCAGGCATGTGACCTGACTGGGGAATCAAACTGGTGACCCTTTGGTTCACAGGCAGTCACTCAATCCACTGAGCTACACCAGCCAGGACAGAGTATATTTATTTTAAAATAATAAGAATTATAAGTATCCAAAACAGAACAACAAAATAATGAAGCAAAAACTGAAAGACTAATCTAAGAAACAGACCAATATTCAATCAGAGTTGGAAATTTTAACACTCTTTTCTCACTAAATAATGAAAAACAAATAAAAATTAGTAGGTATATAAAAAAATTTATAACACACACAAAACAATTACAGGCCAATATACTTGATGAACTTATATTCAAAAATCCTAAACAAAATATTAGTAAACTGGCTTCAGCAAATATTAAAAGGATAATACACTATGACAAAGTGGATTTATTCCAGGAACGAATGATGGTCCAACGCCCACAAATCAACCCACATGATATACCACATTAATAAAATAAAGGATAAAAATTATATGATTATCTTAGTAGATGTAGAAAAAGTATTTGACAAAAATACAATACCCATTCATGATTTAAAAACTCTCAATAAAGTGGGTTTAGGGAGAACATACCTCAACCTAATAAGGGCCATATGTGAGAAGCTCATAGCTAATATCATTCCATTGATGAAAAACTGAAAGCTTTTCCTCTATGATCAGAAACAAAAAAAGAATGCCCATTCCTATTACTTTCATTCAACATAATACTGAATGAAATACCTTGCCAGGTTAATTAGGCAAGAAAATAAATAAAAGGTATCCAAATAAAAAAGGAAGGAGTAAAGCTGTCTCTATTTAAATATGACACAATTTTATATATAGAAAATTATAAAAGCTCCACCAAAAACAGTTACAACTAATATACAAATTCAGTAAAACTGCAGGATACAAAAGTCGATACATAAAAATCAGTTGCATTTCTATACACTAATAACAAACTATCAGAATGAGAAATTAAGAAAACAATCTCACTTACAATTGCATCAAAAAGAATAAAATACTTAGGAAAATTTGACCAAGAAAATAAAATACCTGTACACTGCACTGATGAAAAAATTTGAAGACACAATTAAATGGAAAAAATGTTCCATGTTCACGGATTAGAAGAAATAATATTACTAAATAGTCTCTACTACACAAAGCCATCTATAAATTCAATACAATTCCTATAAAAATTCTAATGGCATTTTTCACAAAAATAGAACAAACAACCCTAAAATTTGTATGGAACCATAAAAGACCACAAAAAGCCAAAGCAATCTTGAGAAAGCAGAACAATACAGGAGGTATTATACTTCAGGATTTCAAACTACATTACAAAGCTAGAGTAATCAGAACAATATGGTACTGACATAAAAACAGACACACAGATGAGCTGAACAGAATAGAGGACTCATAAAAATAACCCATGTGTAATGGTCAATTTATAACAAAGAAGCCAAGAATATTCAATGAAGAAAGGACAGTCTCTTCAAAACATAGTGTTGGGGAAACGAGACAATCACATACAGAAGAATGAAGCTGGACCACTATATTACACCATACACAAAAATCAACTCAAAATAAATTAAAGACGTAGGACCTAAAACCATTAAATTACTAAAGAAAACACAGGCAGTATGTTCCTTGACATTAGTCTTGGCAATGATTTTTTTTAGATATGACACTAAAAGTAAAGGCTACAAAAGCAAATATAAACAAATGGTACAAAACCAAACTAAAAAGGTTTTGTACATCAAAGGAGACCATCAACAAAATGAAAAGACATCTTATGGAATGAGAGAAAATACCTGCAAAATCATATGTCTGATAATGGGTTAATATCCAAAATACATAAAGAACTCAAACAACTCAATAACAAAAATACTAACAAGCCAACTAAAAGAACGGGCAGAGAATCTAAATAGACATTTTTTTCAAAGAAAACAACAAATTGCAAACAGACACAAAAGAAAAGATGTTCATCATCACTAATCATTATGGACATGTACATCAAAACTACAGTGAGATATCACCTCATACCTGTTAGAATAGCTATATATAAAATTTTTAAAAATTTTTTTAAAAACACCAACCAAAGATAGTAAGTGTTGGCAAAAATATGGATAAAAGAAAACCCCTGTGCACTGTTGGTGGGGATGTAAATTGGTTAGGCCGCTATGGAAATTAAAAATAGGACTAACATATGAACCAGCAATTCCACTTCTAAGTATTTATCCAAAGGAAACAAAGATACTAGCTCAAAAATATATCTATAACCCCATGTTCACTGCAGTATTATTTACAATAGCCAAGATGTAGAAATAAGCTAAGTGTTTGTGGATGGATAAAGGATAAAGGAAATATGATTTATGATAGATGATTATATATGTATGCAGGCATATATATATTCAAATATATTAATATTATTCAACCATAAAAAATGAAAATAACTTTGCCATTTGCAACATGAATATAACTTGAGAGGATTATGTTAGGTTAAATAAGTCAAACAGAGAAAGGCTACTATACTGCATGATTGCACTTATATGTGGAATCTAACAAATAGAAAAAAACAAACTCATTGGTATGAGAAGAAATGGGTAGGCGACAGATGTGGGTGGGGGATGAGATGAATGAAGGTGTTCAAAAGCTACAAACTTCCAGTTACAGATAAATAAGTCTTGGGATGTAATGTCCAGCATAGTGGCTTTAGTTAACAGTACTGTATTGTATATTTGAAAGTTGCTAAGAGAGTAAATCTTCAAAGTTATCATCATAAGATTTAAAAATATATTCAAAAGAAAAAAATCAATGGATACTGAGAGATAACCTGGATATTAAAATTTGCCTAAAAGAATTTCAAAGTTATTATAATAACTATGCTAAGGGAAGTAAAGACAATATGCTCATCATAAGTGAAAAATCCCAACAGAGAAATAGAAATAGCAACTATAAAAGATAACCAAATGAAAATTTTTGAAAATTAAAACATCTGATATAAGAAATTCACTAGATGAGTTTCTGTCTGATAGTACATAATGAAAGAATCAATGAAGCTGAAAATTAAGTAACAGAGAAAAATTGAAAAAATTATAAGAATTGGGGGGTAATTTTAAAAAAGCCTAAAATACAAATAATTGAGAAAAAAAAAGAGGGAAGGGGAGACAAAAAATGTTAAAACAATGGAAAAATATTATGTTAGGTAAAAGATACAAATATAATAAAAACCACATATACACACATGTAAGTAAAAGTGCAACAAAAGATAAAGGGAAAATTTTGAAAGCAACCTGAGAGAAACAACACATTAAATACAAAAGAAAAATGATTTAAAGTTCCACTGACTTGTCATCATAAACTTCTTACTTTTCTTTGGAAACTATAGAAGCTTCTTTAAACAGCAAAAATTTAAATATTAAAAAACAAGCAAAAAAGATTGTCAACACAGAATTCTATAACCAGCAAAACTATCCTAAAAAGGAAGACTATATAAAGAATATTTTCAAATAAAAATAAACAGATAAGTGAATACCTGCACTTCAAGAAATGCTAATGGAAGTTCTCTAGGCTGAAGAAAAGTATATCAAATTGAAACTTAGATTTTCAGGAAGAAAAATGATTAAAATGGTAAGAAAGAAAATAATTAGTATGAAAACGGTAATCAGTGAAATAGTAGACAAACAACAGTCAACGACGCTAAAGCAAAAATATGATAAACTCTTAGATAAACTGATCAAGCAAACAAAAGATCACAAATTACAAACTATACCAATATCAGAAATAAAAGAAAGATTATGAATATAGATTCAATCACATTGAAAAGATAATGAAAATTATGAAATTTATAACAACAAATTAATGAACTTACAAAAAATGGCCAATTTCTTGAAAAACACTACTTACCAAAAGTAACAAAGATTAAATAAAATTTAAATAGCCTTATTTATGTTGAACAAATTAAATTCTTTATCAGAACTTTCACAAAAAGAAAACTTCATATCCATATGGTTTCACTGGTGAATTCTATCACACATTTAAGGAAGAAATAACACCAATCCTACAACAAATGTTGACAAAATACAGCGGAAGTTAAAAAAATGCCTAGCTCATTTTATGAATCAGAAAAACCTAATGCCCAGTCTTACCAATGATATTTCAATAAAAGAAAACAGAATACCTTTCATTAACATAAATAAATCCATTAAAATAGTAGAAAATCTCAACCAGCAATATATAAAATGGATATCTCATGACCAAAGGGGATTTAATCTAAAAGAGCAAAGTTGGTTTAATATTCATAACTCAACTAATTAGCAATATTAACAAAACAAGGAAGAAGAATCATGATCAGTTCAATAACTACAGAAAAAGTATTTCACAAAATGTAAACTCATTCATGATTAAAAAAACTATTAATAAACTAATAGACTCTCACAACTTCTGTTTAACATTGTACAATTGGTCTTAAGTATTATAATAAAAAAAGAAAAACGAAATACAAAGCATAAATATTGAATAAGAAGTAAAACTGTCTCTATTTGGAGATGACATAATTGTTTATAAAGGATACCATAACAAATCTACAAGATAGCTGCTAGAACTAGTAAGTCAACCTAGCAAGGTCAAAAGATACAAGGATAATATTAAAAATAAATTATATTTGTATACTAGCAGAAAACAACTGGAAATTGAAATTTAAAAACTAATTCAATTTATTGTAAGATCAAAATCTTAAAATACTTAAGAAAAAATTAACAAATGACATTCAAGCATTCTACATTTAAAACTACAAAACATTATTAGGTAAATTTTATTTTTTATTTTTTTAATTTTTAAAAAGATTTTTAAAATTTATTTTTAGAGAGGGGGAAGGGAGGGAAAAAGAGAGGGAGAGAAACATCAAGCACCACCCCCCCCGACTGGGTACCTGGCCCGCAACCCAGGCATACGACCTGACTGGGAATCAAACTGGTGACCCACTTGGTTCACAGACTGACACTCAATCAACTGAGCCACACCAGCCAGGACACATACCTACATAAAATTTAAAAGACCAGATAAATGAAAAGATATACCATTGGGAGACTCAATGTTGTTAAGATGTTAATTCTCCCCAAACTAATATACAGAAATACAAACTGATTGAAGACTTAATCCCAGCAACCTTTTAAAGCAAAATTATAAATTAATTATAAAATATATATGAAAATGCAAAGAACCTAGAATATTTAGAATATCTTTAAAAAAATAAAGGTGGAGAACTTACACTACCTGACTTCAAGATTACTTATAAGGGTAAGATATTGGGGTATTGCATAAGGAGAGACAGGTAGCTCAGTGAAACGGGATAGCCCCGAAATTGAACTACACTTATACCATTATTTCTTTATAAAGGTGACAAAACAATCCAATAGGGTATAGAAAGTCTTTAATTCTATTCAATAAATACTGATGAAACACTGAAAATCAATCTGGAAAAATATAAATCTTGACCTCTTATCTTCACACCATACATGTAAAAATTAATGTGTGCTGGATTGTATACCTAAAATGAAAAGCTAAAACTATCAATCTCTGGAAGATATAAAAAAGAATAGTTTCATGACTTAGGTGTTGACAAAGGATTTTTCGACAGCACATAGAAAACAAAAACCATTTAAAAAAAAGAAAGAAAATTAAAACCATAAGAGAAAAATGCTGATAAATTACAATTCATCAAAATTAAAAATTTTGATCATCTAAAGGCATTAAGAAAATAAACAGTCAAGCCACAGAGTGGGAGAAAATATTCACAAAGCATATATTTGACATATATCTACAACTCATTAATAAAAAACAAAAGTAACCTAATTAAAAGAAATTTTTGGAACAGACACCTCACAAAGGGAGATATACAAATAGTCAATGAGCATATTAAGAAATGGCTTGATATTGTTAGTCATTAGGCAAGTACAAAATAATATTATAAGGAGATGCTATTATAAACTTAAATGACAAAACTTTAAAAGACATATTATCAAATGTTAGGAAGTGTGAGGAACCACCAAAAACTCTCAAGCATATTTGGTGGGAATTTAAAATTCTTCTAAATGGTCTGCAAACATACACCTGCCCTGTGACCCATTTCCTCTTCTGGGTGTTCATCCAAAATATAGATAGATGATAGATAGATAGATAGATAGATAGATAGATAGATAGATAGATAGAGAGACAGACAGACAGACAGACAGACACAGACAGACAGATATCGATATCTGCACAAAAGGGTGTGAAAAAAGTGCAGTATATTCATAGCATAGAATACGTGGAATCAAGAATAAATATAAAGGAAAAAACCATTCATACATGCCACAACATGGATGATTTTTTAAAATAATGCTGATTAGGTCTTTTATAAAAGAGTATATTCAATATGATTTCAATTATATGAAATTCTAGAACCTACAGAGCTAATTTATAGTAGGGAAAAAAGCAGAACAGTATTTGGTTGCAGAGGTTGAGGGAAGCTGGTATTCACTAGAAAGAAGCCCTAGGGAACTAGGAAACTCACAGGTTAATGAATATGTAGTCCCTAACTCAAGAAGTTCAAAGTATAGTGACTTTACCAATATCATATAACTAGTAAGTAGTCGCCGAATATATGAACGCAAATCCTGTGTTCAACACTATACAACGTAAAGCTACCACATATTCGTATAAAAGTCAGGCACAAGTCAATCCTTAATCAAACATGGCAGCTCCCCTTGTCATTTTCCATTACTTCTATCTCTGACATTTCAAAGGTCACACAGTGAGACGGAAAATTTAAAGGAGTTTAAGAAGTCCTGAGTTTGATTTAAGAAATCAGCTAAAAATTGTGTTTCTTAGAGCCTATGTCGTCCCACGTCCCAATTTCTAAACCAGAGCTGTTCCATTTTTACCTGCTTTACATACTGAGTTCATTTTTGAAGGGGAAAAAAAAGCGGAACTTAAAAAACACTTGGCAAAATAAAGAGCCTTTAAATTTTAAGGTGGCTACAACTTTAAAGTTCAATGGTTTTTACTATTTTGTGCAAAGGAAGGTTCGCACACATTTCTTATATACTTAATTAAAACTTCTCAAATTCAGAAACCAAAATCAAATTGTGAGTGAGTCCTACTTGTGAATTTTTTTGCTGGTTACATGAATCTTTGTAATTCATAAGTGGATATGAGGATAGCAATAGCATATATGAAGTCAATTCATTTTCTATTCAGTGAATAGTGCCTGAATTAAACAGAAAGAAGTTTACTAGTAATTATTTTCTTTGAGTTTTCAAAGATCCTTTATGATCACATAAAAATTTACAATAAAAAAGTAGAGTTAACATTTATCTGTCAGTCATCAACAAAGGTAAGAGAGTTATAAAAATTTTTTTCAGTGAAGAAAATACTTAGACTGTTTATCAGCATCAGATTAAGTGTGTATACATAAATGTGGTATAAAGCTAAGATCTACAATAAAAATTCAAATAAAAATATTAATTATATAAATATGAATTGAAAGTCATTTTGATTAGAAATATAGAGATAATTGTTAAGAGAGCCTTTTATGTCTATGATATATCATTTTTTATTTATAATTATTATATATTTAACGAGGTTTATATACATAAATAATATGTGCATTTATGTGTTTATATATGTGCAGGTGTATCAGACTATTGCATGGCTCTATACTTCAGAATACAGTAATGAAATATATTCCTATCATGATATATCAATGGTGCTGTGCTCCTGCCAACTGCAAACAATATACACTGTCAGTATTGTACACTCAGAGCTATGAAAAGTATGCATGCTATTCTTTCAATGTCAAAGTAGTCATTAATGTGCCATGATAAATAAAAGGTGTCTGTGCCAGAAATCCTGAATACATACTGATAGCTTATTATAAACTAAAGAAATAGTAAATGGTATGTAAATGACTAAATACTTATGACCAGAAACACTACCAGGATAAATAATTAAACATTCATTTTACAAATTCAAATTTTATCTTAAATAACATTAATGTGTTAGAACTGTGTGAAATGTTTCAGAGGAAAAGAATCCATTTACACTAGGTAATTTCAAGCTTTCCATTTTCTTTTTATAATTAGAGCGGCCCTGTAATTTACTGTCAAACACTTCTAAGAGAGAAAAGTGGTACTACTAATCAATAATGGAACACAGCAGGCATAAACTACGACTAGTTCAGACAAACCAGAAATTGCTTATGGTTAATTTACTTATAATTCAAAACACCGACAAATCCAAATACACTTTGCTCTACTGTTTTTTTATTCTTACATTTAATATAAAGTCAGTGAAAGACAAATACCATATGATTTCACCTATAAGTGGAACCTAATCAACAAAACAAACAAGCAAGCAAAATATAACCAGAGACATTGAAATAAAGAACAAATTGACGGTAAGGGGAGGGGTGAGAGGGAAAATGGGGGAAAATAGGGGAAGGGCCATCAAGGAACATGTATAAAGGGCACATGGACAAAGCCAAGGGGGTAGATTCGAGAGTAGGAGGCAGGGATGGGTGGGATACGGGGGATGGTAGGGGGAAATGGAGACAACTGTACTTGAACAACAATAAAATTTAAATAAATAAATAAACAAATAAATATGTGTGTGTGTGTGTGTGTGTGTGTGTGTGTGTGTGTACAGTCTGTATATCTTTTAATAGGAAAGTCCGCACATGTATACAGAAGAGAAAGACTGGTTTTAATAGCCATTCTGAGTAAATCCAGTCCTGTTATGCCCCTGTGTGGCCAGCTAACATAGCAAATTCACTGTCACACATTTGGTGACAAAGAAATAATTACATCTGGAGGAAAATACATATTTCTTTGCTGTACAAGAAAAATTACTAAAAGTCAGTAAATGGAAAAACTTAGGAGACAGTAAGTATACTTTTCCAGAAATTTTATCACAAAAGAGAGTAATCATCTTTGAATGCTGTTCAAAGCAATTGATTACTCGATGCAGTGAACTCTATTAAAAATATAATTTCTATCATCCCAATATTTATGTTTCTTTGCAAATACAAGATCACAAGATTTAGATTTCATAATAAAGTTAGTATTTGAGGACTTTTCTCCTGGCAACAAAAGCAATTATCTTTGTATCCTGAGTAATTTCATTTGGGGAAGAGAAGTTTACAGTTAGAAAACTTGATAACAAAAATTTAAGTTAAAGTGGTATTTCATCAAAACCTATCAAGTGAATTGACATAGAATGTAGACACTATTTTTTTTCTTGCTGAATCTTCAATTGTTTCATTTTAGCTGTAAAAGAAGAGAGGATACCCTGCCACTTCTTGTATGGACTAAAATGTTACTCAAGAACCATAATGGTAATAGAATAAGTTAAGAACTTTCAGTTTGAAACATAAGGGTTGTGCTATATGATTTCCAACAAAAAGTCAGTCTAAAATATTCTAATGATTCACTCACAAATAAACTTCAATTATTCATTAGATAATAAAATGCTTGAATAATCTATACTAATCTCCACTTTAGTGATTTGTAATACATAAAATATTATTGGTATCTTTAAAATCTTTGCTCCTGTGACAAGTTGAACCTGGAAATGCTTTTGGAGTAATCATTTTGGGAAATTTTCATTTTTAATCTTTTATTGCTCATATGTCACAGAAGTAAACTGCCCTATCATTTGACAACTTGATGAAAGTTGACTTGCAGATTTAGGGACAAATTAAGCACCTAGAAAAAGTCTCAAGAAAACTACTTGAAATGGTCCCCTTTAAATAGTATATTGTCTACAATTGATGCACAGTACTATTTTAGTAATTTCTCCTAGAAAGCAATCCAGAAGAAAATATACTCTAATTGTCCATTTCTCTGATGTTATTTTCGGTTTAAAGATGTAATTTAATGTCACAATACAAATACTGAATATTCCATTGAACTAATCCAAACAATTACTATTCATGCGATAATGACCAAACTATTCTTTCCAGAGATGATAGTTATGTAATTGATGATTCAAATCTTAACAGCATAATGTCCAGTCCATGAAGTTGAAAGGCACATTATTTAGAAAAAATTTTAAAGTTGTAAGATAACATCTTCTGATGACATACTCAAGTCATTCTTTTACCATTTTTTTCTTCAAAGATGACTTTTTAATTTTTAGTCTGCATCTTTCTGATTCAAGGCTAACTAAAATATTGATGCTTAGGTATTTACATTTATTTTTTAAAATCTAAGCAGAATAATAATTTTCAAAGATGTATCTGATCTGAACACAAAATAACCAAAATACTAAAATATGTAGAGGGAGTCGTTTATCATGCATTCTTATAAATGTAATTTTATTCTTTATATTTCTAAAGTAATAGCTATTTGTAAACTGGTTTTAACTGATTTTATAAGTAAAACAAGTACTTGATTAAGTATGAAGATCAATAGGTCTACATGTGGAAAAAAAAAGTCTCATGTTCTTATGAGACCAAGAAGTTAAGAACATAGGCAGGGATTTTTTTCCCCCTAAAACAGAATAAATTCTTTATTGATTAATTAGTAATTTCCAATAATTTAGGTAAAAAATAAAAATAAGTTAAATAAGACTGGTCTTATAGAATCTTTAGAAACTCCACAATTTAATGTTTAATTACAGTAGTATAAAATTCCAGATTTTTAATAATGAGAGCATTACAATTATAAGCATGACAACAATAAAAGAAAACTTGAGGTCAAAACAAATGTGTAGTAATAGGGATGCATACAATTCCCTCAAAAATAGATATTCTAATATTTTAAAACTAGTAACATTTAGTTTAAAATTAATTCCATACCATGCTGTTAATAGCACAACTTCTAAAGTTAATATGTACCCAGTCCTAATATTAATATTTTAAATATATAATTTTTGGCATTAAAAAAATGAGAAAGAGAGAAATCAAACAACGAAAAGACTTATTGAGGATGAGTACAGATCTTAAAACTGTGGTAGCTTCAGGTCATGGAATTATTAAGAAAGCCATACTGACTCTTTTATTTAAATCAATACAGAATATTTTTATTCTAAATCACACACTTAAATGATGTAGTACTAAATAAGAAAACTCACTATCTTAAAATATAGATAGCCTATTATAGAATATCACAACGTTTCACAGACTATTATATAATTTACATTAGTCTGAAAACAAAATATAAAAAAATGAAATTAGTTAACTGAACAAAACTGCACTGAAATTTATTAAAAAGGAGATATGCTGTTTCATATTCAATGGAAAGGTCAGAGATATATTTATCATTGGCAAACATTTTAAATGTCTAAAAATTTATAAAGCCTTCTTTACATTTGCTAAATTAAAGCACATACTGTTAATAGGTATTTTTTAATCTCTAAAATAGGCTGCCTCACATTGTTCAAAGACCCTAAAAAGAGGAAATGAACAAAACCATTCAATATTCTATGCACTATTAGTGTTCCCTCAATTTCCAGAAGGTTTCAATGCATTATCATTTCTTTCTCAGTCTTTCTCCATGTATATTTGTTTACAATGGGGTTTTTGTTTATACTAGGTATTTAACATTAGAAATTCTTAAAAGGCAAACAACTTAAAGGAGGGAAAAACTGGATGATAAAACTGCATTTTAAAAGCATTCTTTATAGGCTCTCTGTTTCACTGAAAGCTAGAAATACCATCTAAAAACACATGTTCATAATTTAACAATCTTCACCACAAAAAAATAATTGATCAGCTAGAAAAGCAATAGTTTATAACAAAACATCCTTCCAAACTAGCCGATCCAATTCAAAGCATTAGTAGTTCCATAATATAGCTTGTTTAAAAGTGATTATTGATCTATCCTGCATAGAGAAATACCTTAGACCTAGAAAATATCTTCCGCATGTTCTACAAAGAGCATGCATGACTGCTAATTCATATTTTCCAGCAAATCACATATGATTATACAGCCCCAACCCAATATATGCAATATAATCACTGCCATCATCACAAAGAAAAAACATGTCAGGCATTTTAAGTTAATCCTTTCATGTACTAGAAAATGAAATGATTGAACAGTTTGTATGTTTCAGAGGTCAAGCTAGTTAAATTTAAGATGCTTTCTATGCTTTGAAGTAGCTTGTTTTCTTCTTGAAATCATTTAAGAGCACTACATAAAATTTTATATTTCTGATAAAAATCAATATCCTTATAATGCCAACATTTCAAATCAGAAAAAAATTTTATAGATATATGAGATTATTATTCTGAAAACACCAATACAAAAAGAAAATATAGTTTAGCTTTACTCACCTTGCATTGTTCAGCGTTTGTCCAAAAAGCTCATTTTGTAAAATATTTGGTGGGGATGAAAAAACCCCATGAAAATGAGATAAAACAGAATTGCAGACCTGGCGCAATGTCTCAAATTGCATTTTCTTTCTTTTTTTTTTCCCTCCCTTCTCTTATTTTTCCTTACCACCTGTCTTTAAAGTCATCTATTTGCAGACACCATCACATAAAAACATGCCAATCAAGTTCCATATTTCTCCTGAGCTCTGTAAAAACTGTGCTTAAATGAGCAGAGGTTGATAGTTAATTGTACAGTCATTATTCTTCTAATTCAGTCGTAGAAGATTCAGTACCCGTGCAGCTTTCGGCTTTCTCCTGACTGTAGCAAGAATTCAAAACAGCAGTGAGCTTTTTGGGCATTCCCAGCTGAAGTGTGAAGCTGAGCTGCTTTCATGTACTCTACTCATATTTCTCTAAGCCTATTAAAAAACACGCAATGAATAGATGCTGTCGTCAGGAGTTTCAGCACATCTGGCTGCCAGCAATAAAATCTAAGAAGTAATAAAAATGGGGACAAGGTATCTTCTTAACGTTACTATTAGGTAAAAGGAAATGAAATTATGCATTTCCCAACCTTTTTCTCCTTCCCTGAAAAATAAATAACTCCAGCAACAGAGTATATAGGTCTCTTCAATGTTCAAGCTGCTGCATAGACCAGAACACTCTAAAAATAAGTGGTATGTCCTTCTTTTGATATCATGAAGCAATAAAAATATGACAGACCACAGAGCTTTAATTGCCTGCCTTTGTAATGCCATACTTCTAAAGAAACATTTGGAAAACATGTACTCCATCATCTTAATTTCTTATTTAATTTTAAAATATCTTCATTTATTTATTTTTAAAGAAAAGTCAATAATGTTCAATCTGTCCCTTTTTAAAGGCCATACATAGTGACTACATTTTTTTTTTGCCCTAGCTCCCTCTATTCCCTTCCACACACACACCACTATCAAAAACAAGGCAAATAAATATACTAAGAAGTTTTTTTTGATGGTGAATTCTTTTTTGACATGAATAAAAATCACAAAAGAACAACACAAAATAAACATGTAATAATATAAATTTTTAAATGATTCAAAAATAAATATTCTATAAGAAATTTTTAAGCAACCTATTTCTTCTATAAAATAAGATGTTCAGTTATGAGTTTGTCCTCAACTAAAACTACTCCTATTTTGCTCATTATTTAAGCAATAATTTTATAGATGCACACTAATCTATTTATGAAATATATATACACACATTAAGTATTTTGGTTTATAAAGAACTTCTAAATTTATTTTTTTAATATCCAGAAATCATTGTGAGTGGGTGATAATGTTGCTATCACCTTTTAAATTTATTTTTAAATTTCTAGTGAGTTTATTGGAGTGACATTGGTTAATGAAATTATATAGGTTTCAGGTATACAATTCTATTACATATCATCTGTATATTGTATTGAGTCTTTACCATCCTAAGTCAAGTCTCCTTCCATCACCATTTATCCTGCCTTTACCCTTTTCTACCTCCCCACCCACCTTTCCCTCTGGAAATCACCATACTATTGTCTGTGTCTATGAGTTTTTGGTTTTTTTATGCTTAATTCCTTCACCTTTTTCACCCAGATGATGTATCATTGAATTGTAAACTTGAAATTTACATAATCTTATTGACCAATGTCACCCCAATAAATTTAATTTAAAAATAAGCCAATCAGCACTTGAAAAAAGTTCAATCTGAAAGTAATCAAAAGATTTCAAATAGAAATAATAACATAATGTATTTTTGCCTATTAAATTGGCAAAGTATTGACCAGTGGGTCAGAGAATGGGCACTCTCATACCATAGTTATTGGTAGTATTGTACACTGGTAGAACCTTTTGAGAAATATTCTATAATATGTAACCAAAACTTTTAAAATGTTGAAAGCCTGACACTAGAAGAATAAACACCAAAATGTTAGTATTGATTATCTCTGGGTGAAAACATCACATATTTTTTTCCATTATACTTTTTGATACACTTAAGCTAAAAGAAAGGTCCAAAGTTACCTATGGTAGAGGACTCTAAAATTACAATGAAGTCATTAATCATAACATATTAAGTGTTGGCTTTTTCTTAGCAATGCTCAAGTGATTCAAATACCAGATTATTAGTTTTCATGTGCTTAGCTATATCTATTAGTAATGGTATCCTCTCCTTTCAATAAGTTATTAAAATCAATGTTATTAAAATTCTGTAAAACCTCAACTTGTTTAATTAGTATTATGAAACATTCAAATAAAATGAGAAAATAAAACCGCATTAACATCTTTACAATATCCTCAAAAATATGTAAGCTCTTAAATTAAAATTATTTAAAAGTCTTGGTTTATAATTGCTTGGTGGTTGAAGCTACAGATTTGACACAAACTCAGAAATTAAATAAAAGAAAAAACAAAAACTGGGAAATTGTGCTCTTCTAAATGAGTAACAAGCAAGCCTGTTACTTGTAAGGCACAATCACTCATAGTACATTTAAATTTTATAGTTTTAAAGATGTATGAGTTTATTTTGAATTTTTGAGATTATCAAAACTTTTCTATTAAAATGCTCCTTACATGAAAACATGTAAACATAGCTAGTCAGTTAATGAAATCATATGACATATGTATAATCCATAACAAATCCCTGAAATCCTAAAGAAATTTTTCATTTTATTAAAATACAGATCTATAATTCTACCTATAAAGTTGAAATAACTGTACTATTCTTCCATTGCATTGTTCTTGTTCCACTGACTATCTGAAGCATCTGCCTGATTAAAATCTGTGGGTTAGAAGAAATATGGTCCAGGGAACAAGGAGTTTTTAAATATGTTTTGCAAATGAAAATCTTGCATTATAATATTTCCCTAGGGTAAGACCACAGATCATTCATCTCAGGAATAACGAGCAAAGAAATAAAAGGCAGATGACAAAATTTCAACAACAACAACAAAAAAAACAAGGGGAAAGGGCATTCAATAAAGGTAACTATATCCATTAGCAATGGTATATAGCAGCTTCAACTAAATAAACTGATAAACAAAATAGAAAACAGAAGTGTGTATACATAGAACAGACTGGTAGCTGCCTGAGGGGAGGGAAGAGGGAAGACTGGATGAAAGTGAAGGAATTAGCCAGAGAACATATACGCATAACCCATAGACACAGACAACAGTGTGGTGACGGCCTGATGGAAGGGGGAGGCGGAAGCTGAAAGTGGAGGTGGGCAAAGGTGTAGGGGGAATTGTGACGTCTGTAACAGTGTAAACAATAAAAATAAAGTTAGAAAAAAAGGAAAGAAAATGGTTTACTTCAAAATACCTACAGCAGTTTTCATAAGGTTTAAAAAACATGTTGATGCTCAGTTGTTGCTGATGTACAAAAAAAATTCTGTAGTATTTCCTGGGGCTTGAACTTTGTATCAAGTTTTGACCAATCCTGCAAAATCTAATTCAGAAAGGAACAGAGAAAGCTCCACAAATGTATGAAGCCCCACCATCATTATCATCTTCCTGACTCCTTTTCAGACCAGAAATGTGAGGGCTAATCCTGCTGTACTTTGGCTTGAGCTGCATTGTTATGCGAGGTAGTACAGGGTTGCTTCAACAGTCCAGGGCCACAGCAGCTCTTACTTGAAGTAGTTCCCACACCTACAGATTGGCAGCAGCAGAAATATCTTTCCCATTGAATAAAAGTGTTAGGCTCTTTAGGACCAATCCTAAATTTAAGATCAAGAACAAAAATGTCCACAGTGATTATTATCTGCTCTGACACCAAGAACTTCCACCTTTTAGAGGAAAGAGAACCAAAATCTCTGAAAACACAGTTTGCTAAGTCCATCCAGTCTTAGGAGTGCTAGTTCTGAGTATATATTCCCTTGATAACCATTAAGAGAATTACTGAAAGCAACACTACAGTTTCAGGGAGCTATAAGAATATGAATAAGATCCAACTCCATTCTAATAGCTACATTTACCAAGAACCGCAGTATAAGGAATGTTTATAGCCTTGGGACTCCAAGCACTCACACCTAAGCTTGCAAACTCCCCCCGCAAGATACCTCAGCTACCTACCTTCCAAGTGTCTCTAGATTTTTCAAGGAAAGCAATACTGACTGCACATTGCTATCTTAAGAAAATCAGAAATAATAATCATTGGCACTAAGATAAATGTATTTAGCAAATATGTGAACAATAAAATACTATGCAATGCTGGCCACCAAGAGTTCCCATCCACAATTTCTTTCTTTCATGCAATTTCCTTCTAGTCATTACATCTTTAAATAATGGTAGCATAGAGACACCATCAGTACACCAGAATATTATTTCACTACAGGTGGAAGCAGGGAGAACAATTAGACAGCTAATGCAGTAGTGAGAGCAAGACTGATTGGATTGGATTAAAGTGATCACAGTAAGATGGAGATAAAGGAGCACGAAAAAAGATGTTGAATAATGACTGATTTGCCACAGGGGTGAGATTTGGTGTATAAAGGTCAAGAGGTCAAAAATGACTCTCAGATTTCTCTTAAGTAACCAAGCGGATAGTCTTAAAACTTGCTGAGACAAAGAATGTTAAAGGAGGAACAGACTGAGAAAGAAGGAAGGGGAAGATGATGAGTTGTAGAATTTAAGTAGCATGCAAGATAGCTAAAAAGACATGAGTATGCAATTGAGTATGTCACTCTGGAGTTCAGAAGAGAGTTCTCAGCTGGAGATACAAATTCAGGAAGCATCAGCATGTTAGTAATGATTCAACTAAGTGAGAAGATGAAATCACCCAAAGAAAAAGTAGAAAACTGGGGGAGGGGGGCGGGTCCACTGCATTAGACAAATCACCAGAGACCTATTCTACGTTAAGCCACCAGGTAAAGAAGAAATCAGTAAAGGAGAAAACACAGGAGCAGCCACAGAAGTAGGAGGGAAATCAGGAGAGTATGATGGCGTAGACACCAATAAAAGACAGGTTTGAAGAATGGTATGATCAGCTCTGTGTTATACATATATCCTGTCATCTGGAATTTGAATAAGTGCTGCTTGTGGCCCTGTGCTTCGGAACAATTCTGAAAATTCTCAAGTTCTCTTAGACTAAAATCATTCATTCCATAGGACTCATGAAAATGGACTGGGAGTACATATCTTTTAAGTTTCTGTCAGCAACCTCTTTTCCTCGCTTGGTGAAAGATAAGCAAACAAAATTTTTAGTCTTGGTTCAGCCAAAGCAAAAGACCTCATGCAAACAAACTCATGCAAATTTACATGTATTTTGATCCAATCCTACCAGCTGAAAAAATACAATCAGACATGGCTGGCCCTTAAAAATGGGCACAGATCAAAATTAATCAGAGAACCCAGCTACTTAGAAGTGAAGGAAATTAAGCACCAAATATTAAAGTGGAAAAACACCAATGTAAAGAAGTCTTATTCTATCAATTTTCCATGTAGCTTACCCCTTTTTCTTACAAGTTCTTCCCAAAATACCTAGTTTATTGTTTACTGAATCTATTTTAAAGCCTCTTGGTTCTAATGATACTTGTAATAACAAATGAATAACATTTATTTTATGTGTGAAAATCAAGTAACCAGTGATTTTATTGCTATATTATTTCCTATCTTTAAAAAAAGCCCTCACTTGATCCCACATTCCCTTCTAGGTAGTGATCTATTTTTATGCTCTTTACCACAGCAAAATTTCCTGAAGACGTTGTCTACATTTGCTGTATCTATTTCCTCAATTTCATATTCTTGTCTCAATCTATAACAATCAAGTTTTTTGTTTGTTTGTTTGTTTTAGATTTTATTTTTAGACAGAGGGGAAGGGAGGGAGAAAAAGAGGGAAACAATGTGTGATTGCCTCTCGCTCACCCGCTACTGGGGAACTGGCCTGCAACCCAGGCATGTGCTCTGACTGGGGAATCTAACTGGCGACCCTTTGATTTGCAGGCGGACACTCAATCCACTAAGCTATGCCAGCCGGGGTACAATCAAGTTTTCATCTGTAATATTCTATTGAGACTGCTCTCACCAATGACTTCCATGTTGCCAAACTCAAAGATAATTCTCTGTTCTTATTCTTAATATGATTTTCCCCCAGCATTTTAACACTGATGCTCTGTTGTCCATGGTTCTTAAACAATTTTTATTCTTTGTTTCTGAAGCATATTCTCCGGATTTTCATTTTCTGTGTCTTTTGCTAGCTCTTACTCCTCTCTTTGATCTCTAAATGTCAGGAATGTTGAAGGGTCTATTTTGGCTATATTGGAAACTTCTGTTTTTTAACCTTTATGCTCTCACTAGGTGACTTACATTTAATGGTATTAAATATCTTCTACATGTTATATCTCTGCCGTACTCATCCCCTAGACTCCAAACTCATATAACTGTCTGTCAACGTGACATTACCCAATGGAAGTCAAAATGTATCCAAACAGGATTTCTAATTTCCTCATCCCAACTATCCTTCCACAGTTTTTCATATCTTAGAAAAACTCCATGATTTATCTAAGAGGTATCCTTGATATTTCTTTCTTTAAAAGCCCACCACATATATCCAATCTATTAGAAGTAATTTCTATTAACTCCATCTTCTAAATGAAGCACAAATCCACCAACTTTTCCTTCTTCAAGTTCAAATTACAAATAACTCCCTTTTAGACTACTTCAGTGACTCCTAACTTCTCTATGCATCAAATCTTTTTTTCTGTTTTTATTGAATTTATTGGGATGACACTAGTCAACAAAATTATACAGGTTTCAGGTGCACAATTCCACAACACATCATCTGTACATTGTACTGTGTGTTCACCACCCCAAGTCAAGTCTCCATCCATCCTCATTTATGCTGCCTATCTCCTCCTACACCTCCCACCATCCCTCTCCCTCAGCAGGGAGTTTTTCTCTTTTTTCCTTTTTGCTTAATCCCTCTAACCACCCTCCACCCATTCCTCTTACTCCCCACCTCCAACAGCTGTCAGCTTGCTCTCTATCTATGAGTCTGTCTCTATTTCGCTTGTTAGTTCAGTTTGTTCATTATACTCCACATATAAGTGAAATCATATGGTACTTGTCTTCTATGATTGGCCTATTTCACTTAGCATAATGTTCTGCAGGTCCATCCATGCTGCCATAAAAAGTAAGATTTCATTCCTTTTATGACCAGCTATCTTATCCACACATCTACTGATGGACATTTGGGCTGCTTCCAAATCTTGGCTATTGTAAATAACACTTGCAATAAACATAGGGGTGCATATATTCTTTCAAATTACTGTTTCAGGTTTCTTCTGATAAATTCCTAGAAGTAGAATTGCTGGGTCATAAGGCAGTTTACATTTTTAATTTTTTGAGGTAACCCCATACTGCTTTCTATAGTGACTGTACCAGTCTGCATTCCCACCAACAGTGCATGAGAGTTCCCTTTTCTCTACATCCCCGCCAACACTTATTGTTCATTAATTTATTGATGATTGTCATTCTGACAGGTGTGAGGTGATACCTCATTGTGGTTTTAATTTGCATTTCCCTGATTAGTGATGTTGAGCATCCTTTCATATGTCTGTAGGCCATCTGTATGTTCTCTTTGGAGAAGTGTGTATTCGGGTCCTTTGCTCATTTTTTAATTGGATTTTTTTGTTGTTGTTGGGATGGGGCGCTGGTATAAGTTCTTTATAAATTTTGGATATTAATCCCTTATCAAAAGTATCATTGGACAGCCCACTGAATGGAAGAACATTAAGTGGGCTGTCTTTTCATTTTGTTGATGGTTTCCTTTGCTGTACAAAAACTTTTTAGTTTGATGTATTCCCATTTGTTTCTTTTCTCTTTAGTTTCCCTTGCCCAAGGAGATATATCAGAAAATATATTGCTATGAGAAATGTCCAAGATTTTACTGCCCATGTTTTCCTCTAGGATTTTTTTATGGTTTCCAGTCTAACATTTAAGTCTTTAATACATTCTGAGTTCATTTATTTATTTATTTTAGTTTGGATATCATTAGTTTATTATAAGACACAGAAATTATTTACACAATGAAAGATTTCAGTACTTCAATGGCTGGGCTGTGTCATGTGATGCCATTTCAACAGTGATTTATTTCAGTCTACATATTTTCCAGGAATGTCACCATCTCTAAATAAGAAATAATCCTCATCGTCTAGAACTACTTTGGTGCCTCCATATTCTGGAAGAAGAACTTTATCTCCAACTTTCACACTAACTGGTTGAATCTTTCCACCCTTTCCTTTGGAGCCCAATCCAACAGTTACTATGGTCGCTTGCAATACTTTTCCTTGAGATTTTTCTGGAAGCATAATGCCTCCTTTGGTTACAGTTTCTGCAGCACACCTTTCAACCAATACTTGGTCAAAGAGGGAAAGAAACTTTCTAAATGCCTGTCCTGCCAAGACTCCAGCCACTGTAGTTCATAATCCGCTCTCTCACCATAGCACCAAGGAGAGCCCATTCTGACTTTATCCTTGTGTATAGTGTAAAAAGGTGGTCTAGTTTCATTTTTTTTGCATGTAGCTGTCCAATTATCCAAACACCATTTACTGAACAGGCTATCTTTATCCCATTGTACGTTTTTGCCTCCTTTGTCAACTATTAATTAACTATAAAGACATGAGTTTATATCTGGGTTCTCCATTCTGTTCCATTGATCTATATGTTTGTTTTCATGCCAGTACCATGCTATTTTGACTACTATGAGGCCAATATTCCTGATGAACATAGATGCTAAAATCCTCAAGAAAATATTAGCAAAGCAGATCCATCAATACACTGAAAAGATCATATACTATGATCAAGTGGGATTTATTCCAGGGATGCGAGATTGGTACAATATCCACAAATCACTAGTAAACATGATACACCATGGAAACAAAAAGAAGGATAAAAACTACCTGATCATATCAACAGATGCAGAAAAAGCATTTGATAAAATCCAGCACACATTTATGATAGAAACTCTCAGCAATGTGGGAAATAGAGGAAACATACCTCTAGACCACCTTTTGACTAGTATGAGGTAAGCGTAAATACTGAGGTAGCATACGAGGTAGCGTAAATACTCCACCTTTGTTCTTCCTTCAAGATAGTTGTTGCTATTTGGGATCTTTTGTAGTTCTATACATTTTTTGGAATAACTGTTCCAGTTCTATGAAATATGCCACTGGTATCTTGATAGGAATTGCACAATCTATGAATTGCTTTCAGTAGTATGGACATTTTAATGATTAATTTTCTATTCATGAACACATCATAAGCTTCCACTTCTTTGTATCTTCTTTAATTTCTTTCTTCAATGTCTTATAATTTTCTGAGTATCGGTCTTTTACCTCCTTGGTTAAATTTATCCCTAGGTATTTTATTCTTTTTGTAGCAATTGTGAATGGGATTGTTTTCTTGATAGTTCATTACTGGTACATAAAAATGAAACTGATTTCTGGGTATTTATTTTGTATCCTGCTACTTTACTGAATTCATATCAGTCCTAGTAGTTCTTTTGTTGGAATCGCTAAGGTTCTGTATATACTATATCATGTCTTCTGCAAATAATGGCAGTTTTACTTCTTTCTTTCTAGTTTGGATGTCTTTTATTTCTTCATCTTATCTGACTGCTGTAGCTAGAGCTTCCAGTACTATGTTGAATAAGAGTGGTGAGAGCAGACATCCCTGTCTTGTAGTTTTTGACCACTGAGTATGATGTTGGCTATAGGTTTGTCATATACAGACTATATTACATTGAGGTATGTTTCCTCTATTTCCCACATTGCTGAGAGTTCCATGGTGTATCATGTTTACTAGTGATTTGTGGATATTGTACCAATCTCGCATCCCTGGAATAAATCCCACTTGATCATAGTATATGATCTTTTCAGTGTATTGATGGATCTGCTTTGCTAATATTTTCTTGAGGATTTTAGCATCTATGTTCATCAGGAATATTGGCCTATAATTGTTTTTCTTTGTAGTGTTTTTATCTGGTTTTGAAATTAGGATAATGCTGGCCTCATAAAATGAACTTAGGAGTCTTCCTTTCTCTTGAATTTTTTGGAATATTTTGAGAAGAATAGCTGTTAGTTCTTCTTTGAATGTTTGGTAAAATTTACCTGTAAAACCATCCAGTCCAGGGCTTTTGTTTGTTGGGGCTTTTCTGATTACTGCTCCCATTTCACTAATTGCAATCTATTCAGATTTTCTGATTCTTCCTGATTAAATTTTTGAAGATTGTATGTTTCTAGGACTTTATCTATTTTGTCCAGATTGTCTGTTTATGAGCATATAGCTGTTAGTAATATTTTTGTACAATCCTTTGCATTTCTTTGGTAACAGTTCTTACTTCTTTTCCATTTCTGATATTATTTATTTGAGTCCTCTCTCTTCTTTCCTTGTCAATCTTACCTTTTCAAAGAACCAGCTCTTGGTTTCATTGATCTTTTGTATTTTTTCAGGATCTACTTCATTTATTTTTGCTCTAATCTTTATTATTTCCATCCTCCTACTACTCTGGGCTTGTTTGTTGTTTGTTTTCAAATTCTTTGAAGTGTAAAGTTAGACTTTTTATTTGAGATTTTTCTTGCTCCTTGATATAGGTCTGTAATGCTATGAATTTCCCTCTTAAGACTGCTTTCACTGTGTCCCATAGATTTGGAGCTGTTGTATTTTCTTCTGTTTCAAGGTGCTTTTGATTTTTTTCCTTGATCTCATTGTTAACCTGTTCATCATTTAATAACATGTTATTTAACCTCCATGTCTTTGTGTGTTTTTCAGTTTCCTTCTTGTGACTGATTTCCAGTTTTATACCATTATGGTCAGAGAAGATGCTTAATATTTCTTTTTTCTTTTTTTTAGATTTTATTTATTTATATATTTTAGAGAGAAGGGAAGGAACGGAGAAAGAGGGGGACAGAAACATAGATGTGTGAGAGATACATCGATTGGTTGCCTCTTGCATGCCCGCAACCAGGGATCTGGCCTGCAACCCAGGCATGTGCCCTGACAGGGAATCGAACTGGTGACCTCTCGGTTCACAGGCCGGGACTCAATCCACTGAACCACACCAGTCAGGGTGATTTCAATCTTTTTGAATTTATGGAGACTTGTTTTGTGTCCCATGATGTGGTCTATCCTAGAAAATATTCCATGTCTGCATCAATTCTTATATCTTATAAACCATTCTGAACGGTCATATAAAAACATAAATAATACCATAACATTTCCATGCAATAGTTTCCTATCACATTTAAAATAGAATATCAACTCCCTCATTTTACAGAAGGAAGTAAGATGCATTTTGTCTAAGTGCTTGGTCACAGAGTTAGAATGAACATATACATCGCCTTCTCACAGGCTCATACTCCTTATATAGTACTACCATGTTTTTGACACTCATCAGCTCCTTATAGATGCTCTCATTTAAAACTCAAACTAATTATATTGTTTATAAGGGTCCCAGATTGTAAAAATGAAAGGATGATGTGAAAATGAAAATAAGACCAACAAAGACCTTGAAAGTAAATGTAATTCCAAAATCCCATATTTTTTGAGAGAATAAAACACAAACATGGCCTAAAGCATTAGATCAAAATATATTTAGGCAAAAGTAGAAAATACTGCAGGGAGAAAGATCAAACTTTCATAATTCTCTCCAGTCATGTGACTCTAATTCTTTTTAAGACAAGTCGATCAGAAAAAAAACAGGCTTCTTACCACTTTCCATATGTGGATTTTAAATCATACTTCAAAAGTTTTAACCATGTCAAATAATTTGTATAAGTGAATTTCAGATATAGGAGGTCTGTCCAGAAGGTATCCAGCCATGTAATATAAAAAACAGACATTTATTGAAGAAGATACAAGATACAAGAAACATTATACATAGGGCAGTGATGCCTCAGTCCCCTTCAAAATAGGCACTTTAGGACCTCACACAGTTCTTCCAATTGCCATCAGCTGCTCTGTCCTATTGTCCTGAATCTCACTGACAGTCTGAAATATCTTCCCTTTCAAAGGTGATTTTAGTTTTGGGAAAAGCCAGAAGTCTCAGGGCCCCAAATCTGGACTATGGGGGTGCTGAGTCACCTGGCTGAGTAGATGTTTCACAAAAGACTCCACATGAGACGAGATGTGTAAGTGGGCATGTTGTCAAGATGAAGATGCCAATCACCAGCTGCTCATAGCTGTGGCCTTCTGAATCATCCAAATAGTTTACATGGAGGAATGTTCAAGTTTCAAGCAAAATTTGATGCAGATTTGTTGCTCTACCCGCACAGTCGTTTTGAACGTGATGGCTACGGAGTACACATGCCCACTCAATTGCATCTACCACCCCCACTGACTAGTACAGTGAAGTCGTCTTGTTCACTCATATGCATTCCAGTTCATTCTCCTTGGCTGACAGGATACACTGGTGTCGCGAAAACCATTCTCATTATATTAACAATGGCTGGACTTGTTCCAGACAGACCTCATATATCGCAGAAGTTAAAAAGTTATTTATATCACAATTTTGAGTCTATATATTCCATAGTCTTGGTCATATGAAAAATATAAACTATTTCTGAGAGCTGTAACTGAAATTTGTTAATCTTGCTCTATCAACAGAAATCAATTCTTATGCACAAAAGGAGAAGACAAAAATAGTTAAAGAAATAATATAAATAGAAATTTCAATAAAAATTTGAAAATATTGGGGAAAAATAAATTGAAAACTAATATCTAGGAAACAAATAACAAAAATACTGCTCAGGCACAACTATAATAAAAAAGGAAGAATTAAAAAAAAAATGGAAGGGGGTTGCATCAGTAGAGAAGGGGAGGTCACCCTTAAGTTTAATTTTCCAGTTCAAGCACTGTGTAATTAGGTAAGCACAGTGAGAACTGTTCCACCAATAACCTTCAAACCAACCTTGAAATACTTTCTTTCCAGACAAAATGCTCTAAATCATACCTTAAAACTTCCAACTGTGTCAAATAATACATAATTATATATCATAGAAATAAAAATACTTGGTTACTCATAACAACAATTTTTATTCTCTACCCTATTTATTTTTGCTACATTATTTTTTGAAAAAAGTAGTGAAGCTATAGATTACTAAAGAAGAAATCTTATGATTCTATACTAATGTTCCTAACAACAACAACAACAAAAACCGTATTCCAAATCTTAGGACAAAAGCAATTTATTATATATTGAGCTACCTTGAGATGCATGAAACTAATTCATTCTTCGGGATTTCTAGTGACAAAGGAGACCACACAAAACTAAAACAAAAACATTTAAGAGAAATCTGCACTATTGTCATTACTAAGTATTGCATATACACACACACACATAAAAATGAATACACAAAATTAAAATGATACAATTTCTATACATTCCTTACAAATAAAAAAATACATTAAAAAAATGTCTCGTGTTTTAAACCAAACTTCTCCATGACTGCACCTTTGCCAGGATCATTTTAAGAAAAACCTTGTCCTAATCAAGCAACTATTAAACATATTGCTACTTATTTCTCCTAAAAAATGAAAGTCAACAAAGATCTTTTGCATTTGCTTCCATGAGGAGCAGAGGAAATAAACCACACAGACCAACTCAAGGACATAACCAGAAATCAAGGGAAAAATAAGGAAGCTAAGAGTTCTGAATAGATTGGGTTATCTTATATAATCCTGTCTGTATACAATGAAATACTCTGTTGGTGATGGCACAATAGGTTACTAAAAATCTTTAATCTAGCAATTCTAAAAAATGTAGTCTGGTGACCATAGGGAGGCCCCATGACTGTTTCAGGGGAGCTACAAGGCCAAACCTATATTCATAATAATACTAAAGTGCTATATGCCTTTTGAATTCTTACTCTCTCATGAGTATACAGTGAAGATTTCCAGAGGCTACACCATCCATGATATCTCAAGATGCTGAATACAGGACATAAGAGAATCCATCTGTCTCCAATAAATCAGACATTAAAGGGATTTGTAAAAATGTAAAATAGTGCCAATTTTCTGACTAAATTTTTCTTTCCTTTTAAAAATATGCTGTATTACTTTCCTACTCCTGCAAAACAACTCACCACAACTTTGGTGGCATAAAAGAAAAATACATTTATTATCTTGCAGTTTCTGTAGTCCATGCATGGTTTAAAGGGTGTAACCAAGGTGTTGGCCAGGCCACATTTCTTTCTAGAGCTACACGTCCTTTTCCAAGCTCAAGTGATTGTTGGCAGAATTCAGTTCCTTCTGGCTCTTAAGACTGAGGTCCCATTTTCTTGCTGGCTGCCATCCAGGGATGCTCTCAGCTCCTAGAAGTTCTCTGCAGTTTCCTGCAATGTGGTCCTCCCACAGGTCTTTCACAGCATGGTAGCTTACTTCTTCAAAGCCAGCAGAATAATCTCGTGCTTCAGACTAAGACCATAGTCTCACATAATGTAATGTAATCACGGGCGTGACTACCCCATCATCTTTGCCGTGCTCTATTAGACAGAAGCAAGTCACAGGTTCCACATATTCTTGAAGTCTGGGTAAACTCGCTGCAGGTCAGCTTGGAGTTCTATCCACTCGATATGGTTAGTTAAAATGCAGTGGATTTACTGTTATTTTTAAATTAATTAATAAAGATATGTTTAATTTTTTGTTTTTATTTCTAATATAGTAAATATCAATAAATATTACCCATATAAACAAAAGCTCTATGAGGTCCTCAATCATTTTTAAGATTGTAAAGCAGTCCCAGGACCAAAAAGTTTGAGAACCACTATGTAAATCTAAGCTCTTAATATGACACATAATAAAAGAAAATTTACTTTTTGCAAGTAGTGTTTTGTTTTAAAACAAATAAGCAGTATTTATGCTCCCAATATAAAATAAAATTTTAAATTGAAGAAATTATTCAAGTTACTCAGCTTTCCATATCATTTAGCTTGAAATTTTGAACTATAATCATTTATGTTTATAAATGTTGAGATGTTCCCCACCCAATTCCATACGTTCACAATTTTAGTAAACTGCAGGAACTACGTTCTTGAGTAGATAAAAATAGGAAGGTTCTATGCAAAGCTAGATCAGGGATTGTTTGCCTACAGCAACGTGCAGAAAGGTAGAGAATATAAGCACAGATGCTTCAATGTATGAGCATAAAGGAATTCTAAGCCTCCACCATGATGCTGACTACTATTATTCATGTTATTATGGATTGATAACTTTAGATGCCAGAACCCCTGAACAATGAAGGATATCAAATAAGAAAATGTAACTTTATCTGTACTTACTGTAAAACTTGATTCCAACTCCCTGTTTTTTAACTCTAGTGAGATACACTAAACTTTATATGAGCCTTAAAGACTACATTTGTACCTTAAGCTTCAATACTCAACAGGGCAAATCTAGTGTCTGGCCTCTTTGAGCTTCCAAAAGGTTCTTCTCAATTGTTTCATCCCAGGCCTGTCCTATCACATCAGCTATAAGAGATGAAAATACGCAGTGATGAAATGGAAGTAGGTATTTACCTCAAACCAGTTTCATTTATTACCACTTTATTTGCTTTACTAAAAGATCTAAAAAACAGTTTTACGTTCACCAACCCCCACCCTGATCAATATGAAAACTGCTTCACTTGGTGGATATTGGAAGAGCCAAAGGGTAAGGGGATAGGTAGGTAAAATTCCATGAAAGTCAGTCTGTGACATTAATATTGCCATAAAAGCCAAACTAGAAGCAATACACTCCCACAGTTCACTGTGCAGACCCACACATATACTTCTACTGCCAATAAACCTGTAAAATATCTGTGGGAAAGGATTATATGAGCATATGTGCTAATATAATTTAATAACCTGTTACAATTTATTAAATTTTACTCTTTTGATGTATGAATAACTTGAGTAATGCAAGATACACATTAATGTCAGAATAAATTGAGTCTCAAAAATGGTCATTTTGCTGTTAACCAATAATTTTATCAGCAAAAGCTTAAAAATGAGTACTGCTGACTAGTGAAACCACCATCATTGACTAACAAATTACTCCCAATCTTAATGTCTTTCTAGCTTTCCTTTCCTTCTAATTTCACTACTAAAGCATTTTCCTTAATTATTAATACAAAACAAAACTATATTTACAAGTGAACACATGACACTCAAAAGAAGCTTGTTAAAAATTAATTTATAGACATTTTCAAGAAATAGTTAATAAGCAGAGTATCAGTCAATTAAATGTCAGGGATTAGGAGAATGGATACTGGTTTATAATATTTGAAGTATGACTGAAAAGCAACTAAAGCAGGTCCTCAAACAATCTCATTCCATTCAACTTTGTTTCATGCAACACTGTTTCAGTTTAATACTGAGGACATGCTACAGGAACTTAACTTGTTTATATCAATTAGCCTATGGTAAAACTGGTTTTGTTATGTATTATTTCCCTTAAAGTTGCAGAACCTATCAACAACATTAAGGGAAGACTTACTGTACTTTAAAAGTAATCAATTTGTTAAAGTCATATCTAAAGGAGTTAACTTCCTTAGACTTTGAATAAGAAAGATAAACCAAATGACAGCAGGCTAAAAGGTGAAAGGGGTTTTTTTTGTATATTTTATTGATTGTGCTATTACAGTTGTCTCATTTTTTTCTCCCCATTATCCTTTCTGCCCTGCCCCCCATCCCATCATCCCCACGTCAACATTTCCCTACCACCACTTTCCCCAACCCCACCTTAGCCCTCCCCAGCTCCAAGCCTCAATTTTTCCCCCATTTGGCTTTGTGGATGGGTCCTTATGCATGTTCCTTGATGACCCTTCCCCTCCTTTTCCCCTGTTACCACCCTCCCTCCTCCCCTCTGGTTACTCTCAGTTTGTTTTTTTATTTCAATGTTGCTGGTTATAGTTTGCTTGCTTGTTTATTTTGTTGATTAGGTTCCACTTATAGGTGAGATCATATGGTATCTGTCTTTAAACTCCTGGCTTATTTCACTCAGCAAAATGCTCTCCAGTTCCATCCATGCTGTTACAAAGGATAGTAGCTTGCTCTTTCTTTCTGCTGCATACTATTCCATTGTGTAAATGTACCATAGTTTTTTGATCCACTCATTTACTGTTGGGTACCTAGGTTGCTTCCAATTCTTGACTATTGTAAATTGTGCTTCTATGAGTATTGGGGTGCATAAATTCTTTTGAACTGGTGTTTTGGGGCTCTTAGGGTATAATCCCAGTAGTGGAATTGCTGGGTCAAAAGGCTGTTCTATGTTTAGTTTTTTAAGGAAATTCCAAACTGCTTTCCACAGTGGCTGCACCAGCCTGCATTCCCACCAACAGTGCACTAGGGTTCCCTTTTCTCCACATCCTTGCCAGCACTTGTTTCTTGATTTGTTTATGATGGCCATTCTGACTGGTGTGAAGTGGTATCTCATAGTGGTTTTAATCGGCCTCTCTCTGATGGTTAGTGATACTGAGCATCCTTTCATGTGTCTCTGGACCCTGTGTATGTCCTCCTTGGAGAAGTGTCTGTTCAGGTTCTTTGCCCATTTTTTAGTTGGGTTGTTTGTCTTCCTGGAGTGGAGTCGTGTGAGTTCTTTATATATTTTGGAGATCAAACCCTTGTCCGAGGTATCATTGGTAAATATATTTTCCCATACGGTTGGTTCCCTTTTCATTTTGCTGATGTTTTCTTGAGCTGTGCAGGAGCTTCTCTTTTTTTGATGAAGTCCCATTTGTTTATTCTCTCATTTAAATCCCTTGCTCTAAGGGACATATCGGTGAAAATATTGTTGTGTGGAATATGTGAGATTTTCCTGCCTATGTTCTCCTCTAGGACTTTCATCGTATCGTGACTTATATTTAAGTTTTTTATCCATCTTGAGTTTATTTTTGTGTGTGGTGTAAGTTGGTGATCAAATATCATTTTTTTTGCATGTAGCTATTCAGATCTTCCAACACCATTTGTTGAAGAGGTCATTTTTACTCCATTTTATGCTGCTGCCCCGTCTGCTGAATATTAATTGGCCATAGAGGCATAGGTTTATTTCTGGGCTCTCTATTTTGTTCCATTGATCTATGTGTCTGTTTTTATGCCAGTACCAGACTGTTTTGATTCCAGTGACCTTTTAATATAGTTTGATGTCAGGTATTGTGATCCCTCCTACTTTGTTCTTCTTTCTTAAAATTGCTGCAGCTATTCAGAGTCATTTATGATTCCATATAAATTTTTGAAATGTTTGTTCTATATCTGTGAAATATGTCACTGGTATTTTAATAGGGATTGTGTTGAATCTATACATTGCTTTGGGTATATGGATATTTTGATGATGTTAATTCTTCCAATCCATGAACATGGTATATGCTGCCATTTATTTGTATCTTCCTTAATTTGTTTCTTCAGTGTTGTGTGGTTTTCTGAGTACAGGTCTTTAACCTCCTTGATTAAGTTTATTCCTAGGTACTTTATTTTTCTTGTTGCTATAGTAAATGGGATTTTTTCCCCTGATTCCTGATTCTGATATTTCATTGTTTGTGTACAAAAATGCATAAAAGCCAAAACTTCTGTAAAGCAAAATAATAATAATACTAATAACTATGACTGAATGTCTCTGCATGAAAAGTAAAAAGTCACCAAATACAGCCAGCAACATAGAGGAATGGTCACTGAAATTATCCCAAAGATACTGGCAGATATAAAGGTAAGCTGTAACTGGAATATAGTTTTAAAATATATATCATATGTGGAACATGCAAAAGGTTAAGTTGGGAAGAAGCACTCTATCAAAATGTCTTATTCTGTCCAGAGCATGTGGAAAGGAAGAAGATAAAATGATTTTCAAATAATTAGTGAGACATCCCCAAATGAATACAGCTGTCATAGCTTCTAAAACTAGACTCAAAGAATATTCACATGCTCAAGAATAGATAAATAACCTGAACATACGGTTTTATATCTATTGAACAATTTAAATTATTAGTTATTTATCCATGTGAAAGCTCCAAGCCTCTGGCATCAAAGGCAAATTCTGTCAAACATTTAGAGAAGAAATAATAATAGTTCCATACAAACTATGGTATAAAATTAAAGATAAGGAGATCACTTCTTAACTCATGAGGCTACCATTCCCTAGATATCAAAACCATAATGTTACAAGAAAAAGAAACTATACACCAACATTCTTCATGAACATAAATTTAAAAATTATCTAACAAAATATTAGTAAATAAACTCCAGCAATATATAAATATTCATAGAATAATACCATCATGGCCAAAAGAAGTACCCAAAAATTCAAAGTTGATACTACATTTGAAAAATATCAATGTAATTCACTATATAAATAGGCTAAAGAAAAAAAATCATAGTATCATCTTAGTACAGACAATAAAAAACAAGTGTCAAAAATTCCACAGCCAAATATGATAAAAAAATTCTCAGCAAACTAGTAACAAAAGAGAATACCCTTAACCTCATAAAGGACATCTGTGAAAAATGTACAATTAACATCACATTTGATTGTGAAAGAGACTCAAAGCATTCACCCTAAGACTGGGAATAAGACAAAGATGTCACTTTCATCACTTCTATTTAACATTGTGGTGGAGGCACTAGCCAGTAAAACAGTATAAGAAATGGGCATAAATGGCTTACAAATTGAAAAGTGGGAGAAAAAGCTGTCTTTTGTACAGGTGATATGATCATCTATAAAAATCCTCAAAGGATGCTTAAAAATAGTGTGGTAATGTCACAGGATAAAGAGACTAACATGATGGAACAGAGAAGTCAAAAATGGCCCAACTATATATAAAGGAACATATAAACAGAAGCACTGCCAAAAACCAGTGGGTTACAAATGGACTGTTTAATAGCTACTGCTGAGAACACTGGCTCAATACATGGGAAAAGTAATTTGAATTCTTACCTTTTCATATCCACAAGTGAGCCCCAGGATGATTAATGACATATGAGTAAGGTAGAACTAAAAGCTAGTAGTAGAAAGCGGAAAAGAGTATTTGTAGGATCTTTGAGTAAGATCTCTTAATCATGACTAAAATATCACAAACTATAAAGTTAAAAAAGTAATGAATTTTACTACATCAAAATAAGAACGTCTGTTCAACAAAAACACTGTAGAAAAAAATATGGGAAGCTATTTTTTTTCAAATGAGCAAATGATATAAATAAACAATTCACAGTAATAGCACCCCAAAGATCCAACAGGTATATTAAGGAATGCTTGGCTTCAACATAATCAGAAAATGCAAATTAAAATAAAACAATGCCCTTTAATATACACCAGACTGACAAAAAAGCAAACCTCCAAATAGCATTAAATATTAGTTACGATAAGGGGAATCACACACCCTGAAGCAAGAGTATACCAGTGCCATTCCTGAGAACTGAACTAGTAAAATGAAGTAAATATATCCTATGTTACATTAATTCCACATCTAGATATACGCACTACAGAGAAAGTCTTGCATAAGTCCCTAAGGAGACATGTTACAAGAATGTTCACTGATTCAATGCTAATAATAAAGAGGAGTTTTCAAATAGCCTAGGCCACCCATCACTAATGGATTGTCAAATAAAATATGGTTAATACACACTAGAAAATATGTATTAGTTTCCTATTGCTGCCATAACAAATTACTACAATTCAGTCGCTTAAAACAACTAATAAAGTTGCCAAATTAACTCATGGCCCCTTTCCTCCATCTTTAGACTCTACAATGGCCAGTCAAGTCCATCTTGTGCTTTGAATCCTTCCTTTTCCATCTCATCTCTTTGAACCAGTTAGGAAAGGTTCTCCACTTTTAAGGACTTGTATGATTAGACTGAACTCACCTAGATAATTCAGGATAATCTCGACACCCAAGTTCCATAACCTTAATCACACCAGCAAAATCCATTTTGCCATGTTTGGTAACATATGCACAGGTTCCAGGGATCGGGATGTGGACATCTTTGGGGACCATTATTTTGTATACCACAGAATATAATGCAGCAGTCTGGAGCAATGAACTAATATTCCTACCTATATAAGTCTTTAAAAATGTGAGACCTAAAGTATCAGAAAAAATTATTTATATAAATTAAAACACATATATACACAACGTAAAATTTTTTATTATTCAAAGATATTCCATTTCAAAAAAATTTTTAAATAACACAATAGAGGAGCACCACACAGATCACTGTAAGTGCCATAAACTCATAAATATGATTAACAAAATTCACTACATCTAGGAACCAAAATAAAACAAAAAGTGGCAGAAGATATATGCATTTTGCTGTGTACAATATGCACTTTTTGCCCAAATTTTTGAGGGAAAAAAAGGATATACATTATAGATGGGTATAATGATTAAATGCCATGGGTATAAATATCTTGTGTATAATGTACACAAAAACATGGGCGCACATTACACACAGGGGTGTATGCACAGCAAGATATGGTACTTACGACCTAGAAGTATCTATGCTACACACCTTGTTTTCGCATTATTTTTAAATCATGCTGTATCTTCTGTCTTTAAAATTCCTTCATTAAAATTCTGAAGTTTTAACAAATCTATAAAATCTCCCCTAAATTTCCCTGTTGGTTCCATATATTTCTAAGTTATATTTTGTTACATTAGTTTTTTTACCAGTTTCAAGCAGTTATGTTTATATAACTACATCATTAATCCTGACTTATTAAATTCCTATAGCACAGAGCATCTTCTGCTGTCTTTGTACTTCTTCATATAAACTAGTGTTATAAATAAAGTATGCACTCAATAAATATTGCAGGCTAAGTAACCTGAAGTAATATTTGCTGTAATATAGCTCCATGGGGAACTTTCCATAAGTCTAAGAATTACTATGCAGTAGTTTCAGTAGTATCAAACAGAAATCTTCCAAGAGACTGAAATGTATTCTCTTAATAATTACGCTGGAACAACAGGTATAAGCCAGGACTGGCCCTGACAAACTGGAATATAGGTCACCCTACCCAAAAATAGATTGAAGAACATGGAAAACAGCAAGATATTAAATCAAAATCTTTAAAGTGAAGCTAAAGTATGATAGATCAAAGCAAAGAGGCATAAGAATCTCTTTTGAAAAATGTTAAAGCACTCTCCATGCCCATCATTGCTATAGGTGTCTAAGAAACAACAGAATTCTAGAGATCAATCTGATATGTAACAACCAATAGTTTAGTTCTATTATATAGATTAACATATTTTTGCAAAGACATTATGAAATAAATTAATCTAGGAGGCAGAGAAAAATACAGCACTGGATTCTGTAAATAAGTTCAATTGTTGTAAAACACAGGGCAATTCTAACAGATAAAAGATAAAAGAATTGGTTATCTACTTGTCATTTCAGTGATTCAGTTTATTTCAATTAATATTCAATGAGTATCTCCTATTTCTAGAACATAAACTAGGCATGTACATAAACAAAGAGGTAAATGACAGTATGCCCTCAAGTTGTTCAAAATTTAGTAAGAGGAAAGGAAACATTGACAGCAAGTGTACTAAAGGGCAGACAGTGGTAAACGCTGAAATATATAAATATAAATAAAGGACTTATATAAAGGTACCTGTTATAAGCAAAAAATCTGATTCTTGCTGGAAAAAGTCAAGAGAAGGTTTCATGGAAGTAGGGACACTTGAGCTGGACTTCGAAGGAAAGGTGCAATTTAGGAAGACACTGCAAGGTGCACCCTCATTTAAGGATCCTGACACTTGCTATTTCTCTGCCTGGAGTGTTTTTCCCCCAGACATCCACATGACTTACTCTTTCACTTCCCCCAAGTCTTAAGTCAGCGTTAAGGTCTCCCCTAACCTTGAACTGAAAATTGTTAACCATCACCCTCCAAAATCCTTTTCCCTCCTCCCTGTGTTATTGTCGTCCATAGCACTTGTTGCTAGGGCAGGAGAGGTACCAACTATAGGCTGTGTCACTCACATCTAAGCGAACTGCACCCTCTGGAGTCCTGTAGAAATTCTCAACTCGACTCACATATGATTAAAAGTATAATGCAGTACTTCATTTTTCAACAATCAGATTGGTAAGGATCAAAAGTTTTAAAGTATTGTGTTGGCTAAAGTGTTAAAAAGTAAGAATCCTATTAACTGTTGATAAAAACATAAATTGTTACATCTTCTACAGTAAGCACTTAAGCAGTCAAATGCACAGAACTCAAGTTATATTGCTATCCAATATACCAGTTAGTTATTATTCCTTTGCCTTCTCTTACTAAAAAGTAATCTACTTGAGGGATTTTGTCTATTTTGTTCACTGTTGTCACTGATATAACCTCAGCATCCTGTAATCTGTACAGCACACGATTAACATTCAATAAATATTTGTTTGAATTAGTGTGAGCATAGCTAGAACAAAACTCTAGATAAAAGGAATAGCATGAGAAAATACTTATATTTTAAGAATGAATGACATTTTTGAATTCATTAGTTTTCTGCTGTGGCTAGACTGTAGGTCATGCTGGAGGAATGGAAAAAAAATGTGGTGAGAGATGAGCTTAGAAAGGACAGATAACAGTGAGCCTCAACATGCAGAATGATAGGATTTTGTGTCAGAAAAACCTGTTTCAGTTGAAAATCTTCTAATTTTGGAATCTTAGGAAATCAGTTCAATATACAAAAGGTATCTTAAGCCCCACTTTACAACACTGTCATGTAAATTAAAATTATAATGCCTGAAAATTTTTGTTTTCAAGAGCCTAGAACAAAGTAGACACTCAATACATGTTAGTTTCTTTCAGAAAACTGATTTAAATTTCAAGTAAAAATAGGAAGCCATCAAAAGTGAGCAAAAATATAACTTCAGCATATCTGTACTTAAAATCGTACATCTGGAAACAAAGAATATGAAGAAAAGCAAATAAACTGAGAAGCAGGAAACCAGAAAGAAAGCTAGACATAGTTAATGCATAAATAGGGCAATGACAATATCCAAATTGGAAGAAAGGGTGGAATACGAGAGATATAATAGAGATGGAACTGACCAAAAACTTAAGTAAATAGTCACTGAAATTAAAAATAAGAGAAGACAATTAGAAAATAAACACCTAAGTATCTTAATTTAGGAAGCAGGATGATTGATGTTGCAATCAGCAAGGCTAGGGAATGACATTTCTTAGGGATGAAATAGACACTTAGATTCAGAATATTTTGATTTTGAAGAATTTTTTGGAAAAAGAGGTAAGATTATACAACCTCCAGCTTTAAATACAAGTCTGATACATGGAGATCTCAGAACAGGAAATAAACATTTGAGAATAAATATATTTCAATATGAAAAGCAATGTTACACAAAAAGCCTTGTTTTTTTACAATCTCAAGTGCCAATTTAATCCCCTTCTTGGTCTCTAACCATCTCTGAAAATAATTCAATTGAAATAATCACAAAATTAGTGTTGCTTTTAGAGTGCACCTTCGCCATCTGGTGGCAAAAATAATAAACACAGGTTTATTTCTAATTTTAAAAGTTGAAATGATCCCTTTGTCATTTGACTTACAGTGCCATTTTCAGCAATATATTATAGGAAAAAGGTCTTTCATTCTTCCTTCCTATAGTAATTGCTATTTCTCTTCTCACTTCTTAATCTGGCCACTAATATATTCAGGCGATATAATTGGAAGAAGTACTATCGTAAAAACATAAATCTTCCCGCTCTCCAGGACCTTCCTACATCTTCAAAATTTATTCATTGCGTAATCCAATATATACCACAATATATATTGTACTTAAATAACTGAAGTTAAGCGTTATTAAAATTCATGTTGCCAAATTTCTTGCTTTCAACAGCCAATAGTTTGGTTTGTTTAAGTAATGGAAATAAGATTTTTGAAACTAGATATAAGCTTTGAACAAATTGATCAACTGAACAATACAGAACATCTATAAATATACCCTAACATATAATAATCAATATGTTATTTAAAAAATGGCATCTCAAATCAGTGGAAAGAAAAGATTGCTCCCTCAATAAATATAGTGGAACAAAGGGTAATCATGCATAAAAACGTTAAGTTTGGATCTGTACCTCACACCATAGTCTAATAAATGTCAGACAGATTGCTGTTTTACAATGTAAAAGTAAAATAGCAATAATACTAGTAGCATTAATAATAGTACTGAAAAAAATCAAAGGAATATTTTTTATCTTAGTGAAGGGCCACAACAAAGGATTAGCGTAGACATTTCTCCCCTGAAGATATATAAATAGCCAATAAACAGAAGAAAAGATGATCAACATCATGAATCATCAGAGAAATGCAAATCAAAACCACAATGAGATAAAAACTTTACACTCACTAGGATGACTATAGTAAAAAATACACACAAAAAAATTGAAAACATATGTCCACATAAAAGCTTACATTAACAGCATTACTCATAATAGACAAAAAGTAGAAATAACTTAATATCAATCAGTTGATGAATGGATAAGCAAGTTGTCATATACCCATACAATAAAATATTATTCAGTCATAAAAATAAATTACTAATTCATGCTACAAGATGGATGAACCTTGAAAATATTGTACATGAATGAAGCCAGGCCCTAAAGGCCACATATTGTATGGTTCCACTTTTTTATGAAATGTCCAGAATTGGCAAAATCATAGAGATATAAAGTACATTAGTGGCTGTCAGGAAGCTGAGGACAGGAGAGAATGGGAAGTGACTGTTAACGAGAACAGAGTTTCTTTAGGGGGTGATGGAAAATTTCTGGATTAAATAGAGGTGATGGTTTCACAGACTCATAAATATACTAAACCCACTGAATTGTATACTTTAAAAGGGTGAATTTTTTTCTCCATAAAAAAATGAATGTATCTCCCCCCCAAAAATGAATAGCATAAATAGAATTTTTACCACAATAAAAAACATGTTTATATTTAAGCTTTGGAAAAAGAATAAGCAAAATCAAAAATAGTAACAAACTGGGAAAAAGCATTTGCCATCTGAGGTAACTAGATCTCTAAAATGACCCCACTTTCTGGCATACACACTTGTATGATCACCCCCTCCCCCCACCCTTAAGTGTGGGCAGGTCCTGTGGCTATGATGAGATATAACTCCCATGGTTAGATTACAGTATATAACAAAAGTGAGATGAGTGTGTGGATATAATTAAAGTCCCTACTCAGGTAGCTTTAAGTTAAAAAGGAAACTGTCCTAGATAGGCCTGATTGGGCAGGTTAGCCCTTTAAAAGAGAAGTTATAGAGGTCAGAGGCAGAAGCCTTAAAGACTCAAAGCAGCATAGATATTCCCCTGTTGGTTTTGAAGAAAAAGAAAAAAAAAAACAACTCATCATGCTGTAGGGAGAGACAGTTGAGCTGAGGGCTTCAGTCATACAACTGCCAAGACACTGAATTTTGCCAACAATCAGTGAGCTTGGAAAAGAACCTTAAGCATCAAATGATATCACGGCTCCAGCCAACACCTTGACTTCAGCCTAGTGAGATTTGAGCCAAGGATTTAGCTAACCTGTAGCCTGATTTGATTCATGCAATCTGTGAGATAATAAATGTATGTTGTTTTAAACCACTACATTTGTGGTAATCATACTAATAGAAAGCTAATACACAGTCATTCCACAAAAGATTATTTTCCATAATTAAATGGAGATGCTAAATATCCATTTAGATGAAGACTAACAACTCAACAGAAAATACAGAAAAATACAGAAAAATGGGCAAGATATACGAAGAGAAAGTTTAAAAAGAAAAAAAGAAAAATTAATATAAATGTTCTTAAACATACACAAAAATGCTCAACTTGACTCATTTATGATATGAGAAAGAAAGATTTAAAGTATAATGCAGTATTGTTTTTCACCAATCAGACTGGTAAAGATCAAAAGTGTTATTGTTAATAGTAGTATAAATTGGTACATCCTCTATTGTAAGCAATTTGGCAATGCCTATAAAAAATTAAAACCACACATACATTGACCAAGTGATTCCCTTCTGGGAATTTTAGCTTATTTTACAGATTTGCCCTTATACAAAATTATAAGTATATACTCTGATACAAAATTATAAGTATATGCATGCATTTGTATATATGCATATATAAAGGTATAAGTATATGCATATACATATATGTATACACATACACATAAGATTATGTATTACAATAGTTTGTAACAGCAAAAAAAAAAAAATTGGCAATAACCTAAGTGTGTATCATTAGGGACTGAATAATTTTGACACATCCATTAAAAAGAACGATGGCCCTCCCTGGCCAGTGTGGCTTGGTTGGTTGGAGCGTTGTCCCATAAACTGAAAGGTCATGGGTCAATTCTCGGTCAGGGCACATGCCTGGGTTACAGTTTGGTGTTTGTTGAGGTGCATGAGAGATGCAACTAATTAATATTTCTTTCTCACATCCATGTTTCTCCCCCTCTCTTCCCCTCTCTCTAAAATCAATGAGCATGTCCTCAAGTGAGGATAAAAAAAATAAAAATAAAATAATGAAACAAACTCATTATGTACTGGTAAAGAAAGATCTCCAACATACATTAGTAAATGAAAAAAGAAAAATAGAGCACTATATATATATGCTATCATTTTAAAGGAATAAATATATAAATACATTACATTCCTATATTTGCAGAGAATATCTATAAAATACACATAAGTGAAAATAGCAACAGTTATTGCAGAAGGCAAAGAAACTGAGTGGCTAAGGTATGAAGTAGTTATACAGACTAAAGGGGGTAAATACAAAGAAGAAAAATACTCCTTGAAGCCTAAGAAAATCCTTTCTTATGAGCTCAGGTCTAAAATTTAGTCCAAAAACAAGAATTCAAAAGATGATGGAAATAAAAAACTGGGGTATTTACAGAACAAGCTCTTACACTATATTTTAAATCAGCATAGTGATTTTTCATGTAGCTACCAAAGCCATATCGACAGCAATAAGAAGTCATTTTGAACAAAATAACTTTTAACATGGTAATAAAGAAAAAATTAATTTAATTTAATCAAACTTTCCTAAAATATGTACTTTTCATATGTTATTTCATTTTTTAACTTCTAACCTATAAAAAAAGTTAAGAAACTTTTTTTAAACTGTCAAAGTTGTATTAAACTTTAATATCAGAAAGGAAATAATACTTCAGAATTATATGCTATGAATGAGTACAGAAGTTGATACCTATACCTCTGTACCCAGTTTAGGAGGCATGGAACAAAATTCTATTTATATCCTTTTTAGACAGGGTGATTTTTTTATGGTCTACTGGCAAGATCAATCTTGATAGTCAATGTCAGAACAAAATGCATACAGTCCATCCTAAAATACATTTTTTTTTAATTTTATTTATTTATTTTTAAAGAGAGGGGAAGGAAGGGAGAGAGGGAAAGAAACATCAATGTGTGGTTGCCTCTCACGCACCCCCTACTAGGGACCCAGCCCGCAACCCAGGCATGTGCCCTGACTGGGAGTCGGACCAATGGTTGTTTGGTTCGGAGGTCAGTGCTCAATCCACTGAGCCATGCCAGCCAGGGCCATCCCAAAATACTCTTATATATATATGCCAAAATAGGCCTAGACCAGTAACAACAGGTAGTTATGGATAAATACCCCAGCCTCCTAATAGATTATGTGGAATAACTGAGGTCACGATACCCTGTGTCTCCTAGAAGTCCCAGTAAGATTTATACACAATTGTCAAAAGAAGTAAACTGTTCTTGCAACCAGTATTGTGTTTTCTCTTGACTGGGTCATTTTCCACTCCCTGACAGGTGGTTTCTGGGCTTGTCACCCAAATAAATTATCTGCCCTCAAACCTTTGTGGGCTTAAGTTCTCAACCTAAGATGATCGCCCTACATTAAAATTCCTGAGTTTCTGAAATTCTGCACTGAGATGTGTTCATAGTACTCCAGTCATGAAATCACCATGGTTTTGCCCAAAGATAGAATTATATTGTCTATTTCGCTTTTGCTAGTTTTCAAACAAACAACAACATCAACAACAAAAAACTGGTGCAGCCATCATTTTATTTTTCTCCCAAGACATTGGCAACACATCTGAGGGCTTTAGGCACCATTTTTAGTGATTCCCAGTTATCTTAGGAGTTATCTTACCTGTCATAACTGACTGCTCAGAACCAACCACCCTATAAGTACAATTTAGATTTGTTTTTCCACAAATGCATGACTTTATACTTGTTCACACAGAAACATATCTGCCACTTCTGGACAATATATAATATAAACTAGATTTTCCTTAAAATTTTTAATTCAAAAGTGGAATATGGAATAGAAAAATAATCTTATGAAAACTTTTCATTCTCATCCTTTCAAAGGTAGGAAATATAAGAACCATAAACACTATTTTTTTTAAATCTAACAATTTTAACATAGAGAAGGCCATAAAATTGAGCCAAAACAGTGGTAACTGAGTTAGTCCGTGGGTACATTAAATTCATTAAACCCTTTTATCTGTATTTATGTGCTGGGAAAACCACTTCATCCTTCAGCCTAGAGCAGAATCTTTAGAAATATTATTAATCTTCCCCATTCTCTTAACTCCCACTTCCAGTTAGTCCTATCAATCCAACCTAACGTGTCTTAAAGCCATCTCTTCTTCATTCTCATTGCCCACTTTCTTTCCTATGACAACAACCTCCTATCTAAGTTCCCTGTTTTATCTTACTTCATTATTCTGGAAAATCTGATAACCTGACACTCCCTCATCAAATCTAAGATTGTCCAAACCTATAATAGCTCAAGCCCTAAACATCACTTTCAGCATTTATATAAAACAAGGACATTTACATTACATTTAGACAACTCTTTGCCTAGACATTTCATATGTTTTTATTTCTGTTTGGAATGAAGATTAAAAATAATGTTTACCTAAAGATTAAGCAAAATGTTTACCTGTCTGAAGCTATGTCACTGGCAATTTGGTGCTTCACTCCTGACCCATTTTTAATAGAATCCTGTCTTGTGAGCCCATGAGATCGACTTTTCTCCACTGCAGGTACAGATAAGTCACCTGAGGGTCCTTGGAACTGGGCCTGCTCATGCAGTTTTGCTTTCTTCTCCTGAGGCGCCTCCTCATTCCGCACTCCTCGGGGAGCCTTTTGATCAAGTTGCTGTGGTGTATTAGATCCACTATTATAAAACCATGCTCCTGATTTAGTGAGGATTTCTTGTTGTTTTCGGCACAAATTACATACCCACATAACCTGCACATGAATACATAGGGAAAAGAAATTAGTGTTTCCAAAAGTTAAAAATGAACAAAAAGAGAGACAACAATTCAAGTCAACAAAAAAGTGTATGGTTATTCTTTGTGAAGTTAAAATGTAATCCAGATTAACAGCTACCATTAATTAAATCACGTCCTTTAATTTTGCCAGAATTATTATAATAAAATTGACAGTGTTTACTGATAGTAGAAATACCAAATTATTAGTTGTTTATATGTATTCTTTAGCTTTTTTAAATTTAAATTAGGAGTATGGCGCAGTTTACAGAAAATGGATTTTGAGGCTAGACAGACTTGGATTTAAATACCAACTCCAAGATTAGAAACTGCAACCTTCAACAAGGTACTATAGATATGAATATTCAGTACTTAGTTTCCTAAGTGATAAAATAGGGAAATAGGGATGATAATAGTAACCTTCTTGTATTGTTTTGAGGACTGAAGATAAGAAATGATTTATATAAAATCATATGATGATGATGTATCATACAATTGTACACTCGAAACATATAATTTTATTAACGAATGTCACCCTAATAAATTTAATTTTTAAAAAATTTAAATAAAAAATAAATGTCTAGCATAATACCTAGTACATGTTATACTTTCAGCAGATTACTATATTAATATATTAGGTTAATCTTCTATCACCAATTATATTAATCGGTTTCCTAAGGGGGTTTTGTTTTAAGTAGTTCCTAATGGCTAAAATAAAACTAGGAACATTGTTGATCTTAAATAAAAGCCTATTAATTGTTCATAGTTTCTAGTAGGACACATTTTTAAGTGCACAGTTCAATAGTGTTAAGTATATTCACAATATTGTGAAACAGAGCTCTGAAACTCATTCAGTTTGCAACACTCAATCTATACACATTAAACAGCATATCGCCTTTCTCTCAACTCCAGTACCCTGGGGTAACTACCATTCTACACTTGGTTTTTTAAACTTAGATATGGTGCTCACACTCCAAGAATCTAAGAATATTATAAGTAACACCTATGTGACTAGAAAGTCTTCACCCCCTTTTGAAAATTTTCAGTTAATCAGAAAAAAATAAAATCACATATTCATAAAATAAAAGGTGAGTTCATAATTCAAGTGAGTGGTTCTGAAATTTTATTTATGTAAAATACTGAATCTTACACAGTTTTCCATATTGCTGAACATTTCCTCATAGTTTAAATAAATTATAATAATATAGATAATAAGAGTAAAAGAAAAATTCAACAGTGTTTTCAACTTATACAAGGATATTTTTGTAAAATAACATTTAAATTTTTTGCTTACTTGCTCATTATTTCATTTTTTGTTTGTATAGTTTGTATAGTTAATATCATACAGCATTTTATTTGATCATTTTTTATTTTGTTCTCTCTTTGAATTGTAGATACATTTCTTTTTTCCCAATTAAATTTAAAGCTCACTGCGGGCAGGGCATATATCTTTGTATGCACAATAAGACCTTATAAATAGTAGAACAGTAAGACCTTCTAAATACTTGCTAACCTGAATTTATTTGAAGTCCTCTGGGGGATACATGATAATAAAATGTTTGATGTTATTATGTTAAGATTTATGTTTCACAGATTCCCAAAAGAATTAGTCATCAATAATGTCAATATGTGACTACTTTATTTTTATAACTAATTAAGAAAGTTTTTATATGAAAATACCAAAATTTCACTCAGTTTTTAAAAAACTACCTCATAGTTCAAATTTCTTTTGGTTTCAATACACACTAAATATAAATACACCTAACCCATTAATAGTTTCAAAAATCAAATTTCAAACAAAATCTTCAGCCTTTCAGTGCCATCTTGTGACAAATGTAGGTACTGCAGATCTCTTTCAAAAGTGAAGGGCAAAGGAAAAAGGATTCATGGGCATGGACAACACTGTAGTGACTGCTGGGGAGAGGGGAGTACAAGAGGACTAAAAGGTAATATAACAAAATACAATAAAGATTAAATGAAATTAAAAAGTGAAAAACTTAAATAAATATAGAACCACAAAATAATGTTCAAGTAAAATGTTTGATATTCAACTTTTCTGTTTATTTTAAACAATTGCTATTCATGATACAGTGATAATATATGCTATATAATTCTGTGATATGAGTTTAGTTAGAATAAGTTACACTCATAATATTCAAGAAAACATCCCTTCTTGCCCAGTAATTGACGATGAAACAGAAATGAGAGTCTGTGAGACAGGTTATTAGCCAATCATAATCATCTACAGAAACAACCTATTGCTGCTTCTTAATTTATTACAAGGTAGGCAGGTTACTTAACCTCTTTTAGAGCCAAGATTCTCAAAGAATATCCCTGGAACAGCAGCACCAGTATCACCTGGGAACTCAGTAGACCTGAAAATTCTCAGGCCCCCATGCTAAACCTACCGAATCAGAAATTTCAGGTGGGAACCAGAAACGTTTTGTTTTGTCTGTTTTTCAAATTTGTACTGGTAATTCTGTTGATTGATGAAATTAGAGAACCACTGGTTAGGGCAGAGATTCCCAGCTCAATATGTGAAATGAGTTACAAGTGTGCTCCTCGGAGTGGCTAGATAAGGCCAACAGAGGTCATGATCAGCTTTGCCAATTTACCTCAGTGCAAACTAAGTAAATCTATGATTTCTGCATAGCCCAAAATGAGAAAGACTTGGAAATGCTATGGGCTTCATGTTCCTCACCTGTTAACATCCACTGGCTAGTAATATAAGATAAACGGAAGGCATGATGTATGATATTTGATTCCTATTAAAGACTCTGTATGCATTAATACTCTTCCCATGCTCTTTGGGCTATATATATTAGTCGCTCTTTTTCTGACTACTGTCTATGTTCCCTCTAAACTACTAGCTTCTAGTCCTCATATCCTAACACCCAATTACCTTTCTTTTCTTCTTTTTCTATCTCCTCCCATGCTTGAATTAATATAGTTGATTAATCTTTAAAGATCATGAAGTCTAAATCTATTCACTTCAAGTAGTACAAGGGATTGACACTTTCACTTGAAGGCCTTACACACATAGCAACTTAATTTACAAATCAATGATACAGGACTATGACTCACAAATACAAACACATATACATGCTATGAGATGATTTTTCACTAGCTGGCTGTGAAATAACTAATGTCTATTAGAGGCAAATTCTGTATCAACAGAACAAAATTTAATTTATATGGAAATAAAATAGCAGTTTTATTAATGGAACCCTTTAACCAATAAAGTTAACCACCAAGTGCATCTTATGATGAATGTTGTTAAAAATATCTTAGAAATTTTATATGCCTATAAATCACCATGGTTAAAATCTATTAGCTTTGCTGGTCCTCATAAATATAAAAATTCCTAGAGGCCCTATAATTACAAAGTCATATACAATTCAAAATTATAAGGTATTATTACATTCAGTTCAAAATATGCCAAATTTTTCAAAGTAACATAGCAATGTAAGACATGGAATACTCATGACCCAAAATTGTCACTTATTACCACATGTTCCATTCCACAGTCATCCCTGGTGGGGTTGAAGGAGAAAACAAAACTAAGGAAAATAAAAATATCTCTTTAAAACAATAAAAATGGTAAATGTAATAGCTAAACTGAATAGTTAAAAAAAGCAAAACCAAAATTATGTTAAGTGCATACAATAATTTAAAGGAATTTAAAGCTCTGAAAACTATGATTTTCATCTAGAGATAATAAATAATAGAATAATTCTGAGAAAGGTAAGATTATTGGTTTAAGACTGGTGCTAATGAGACTATAGGTCAAGCTCATAAGATACAGCTAACTGTGCAGAGAAAAAAGTATTTACTAAATTCTACCTCTAATTATTGCCAGCCTAATAAATGTGTACATTTGACAGATAGGAAAAGAGTGTAAATTGATCACCTTAACCCTATTAGATGACTAGAAAACTGTGGAAGAACCTGGCTAGCTATTAAACTTATTTCCTTTTTCTCTTAGAAATCTACATTTCCCAATCTCCCTTGTAGCTAGGGATGGCCATGGCCATATGACTATGTTCTGACTGATGGGTTATAAATGGAATGATGTGGGCCATTCTGCCATTCTCATGATTATCAGAAAACTCTCATGCTACCATCATGCTCTTCATTCAAGACACCAGGGGATAAAGGACCGCAGAAAAAAACGTAAGCTGGCAACCTGAAAGAGCAGCTTGGAAGAGAGCACTCTGCTGATTAGCCACACCACTGTGGACTCGATGTAGGATTGCAACATCTACTGTGTCAAGCTATAGAGACTTTTGAGTGTATCTTTTACAATTGATAGCATTTAACTAATTCAAAATCTTTTTAAAGTACATGTTCTATTGAATGTGCACCATTAGCATAATCTTTGTATGTAAAGAACCATCCATTACCAAAACCGGCATATCAGTGTGCTCACTTGATCCAGAGCCAGCTTTCGCTAGGTCATTAAGAACAAGTTGTACACATTTCTTCCCAACTCCACATTCAGGGAAGTAATGTGGGTTGCTTGAAAGCAGCCATGGAGGATGTATTTAGACTACTGAAATTGAAAAATGCTACAAATCACAGCTTTTTCTTACAGAAAGCCAGTCATTAACATGGGTCAGCTCACCATTGAATATAATGTATCTACTATATTCTACTAAAAGATTAATACTACATTCAGTATTAGTGGATAAACTTGGATGAAACTGTAACTTACTTAATTCAGAATAAATAAATAATTATATCTATTTATTTATAGATGGACAAATAGCTATTAACATGAATTCATTCATATAATAATTAAAAATTAATTCAGACCATAATATCTATTTATTTATAGATGGACAAAAAACTATTAACATTAATTCATTATTTATTGCTTCATAAAGCATTCATTAAATGCTTGTACATGCCAGAGTATACAGAGCTGGGAAACACAGCTTAACAGACATAGATATTGCTGTGGAGTGTAGAGTGTAGTGGGGGAGATGATAAGCAGATAATTACACAAATATTGTTTATATTACAATTATAATAAGTGCTACAAAAGGTATACATTCACATCATAAATCCCTTGATGCCTTCCTCTCCCCTAGCTGTGTTTAGATAAAAGGGAGGATGCAGTTAAATCTGCAAGAGGCCTGGAAATTCACGGTGGCTTATCACAGCATTACCCTAACATGTTCCCATCATCAGATCCAGGGTGTCTCTGTCTCTCAAAAGAAAAAAATCAGCGGTATTTGGGGCTACTAACCTACAAGCGTCCCCTCGGCACTGTACTGATTGGTGGATTTGGAAAAGTTGAAATACTGGCCTATATCCTTAGAGTGTTAAAATTTTCCAAATATTTTCCGTATGCAATTAAGAGATCTGGTAATCCCCTTTTCTTGACCTATATCCATGATGCACTGCCAAGTTCACTCTGAAGTACCTATCCCCAAGTGGTAGGGCATCCTGAGAGGTGATCTTTTCCAAGAGCCTCACATAGTAGAAGGGTTAAAGCTGTCCTTCAACTTAACCAATATGCATTTCCTCCTGCAGGTCAAAGCCAGGAATGAAGAGCTTAGCTCTGATCATCACTGGTCTTACCAATGTCTTCTTTTTCCTTTCCCACAACATACAAGTATAGAAGGGGGCAGGTTCTTCCTTGACTTCTATTTTCTGTATACCTAACAATTTCCCCCAGACACTCTCAGGCTTCCCATTTCATTCTTGCAAAGCTTCCCTTAACCCATTTATTGCCTAATAGCAAAAAAGAAAAAAAGATGCCAACTTACTGATAAAAGAATCTAAAATAGGACACACTTCAAATATATCTATTATACTGCAATTTGAATACTGTCAGTTATATCAGAGGTTAATATTTGCCTAAGTTCAAAGTATGTGTCACCAGGCTAATATCCAAAAGACCCAATCGTTTCTCAATACCTCTACTATGTCACAAGCTATACTTGCTTACAGAAACTGAAAAGGATTTCAGATGCAAGGACCACGATGCCACACAAAAACCAAGATGATGATGCAGCAGCATGTGCAAAAAGAACCATGAGAACCTTTTTACACTCATGTCCAAGTGCAACAAAAGAGTAAGTATGCGTGCCTGAAAGAATTTAATCACTCCACCCCATAGCCTATTAATACAGAAGGTTCCCTCCCAGTTGAGGAGAAGGTGCTGTTAGAGCATGAATTCACCCTTCTCTATTCCTTAATCAAAGAAAAAGACTTGTGCTCTGCTTTACAAAACTCAGTCTCATTCTATCGGTGGAAACAGCATTGGGCAGGAAGGACCGGGAAGCATCGGTAATACCTGGACCATCTCCACACCCAGAGAAAGAAGTCCTGGGGACTTCATATTTCTGATAAAATGGCTGATTCTTCTGCTCTGAGCAGGAGTTGTGGAATGGGAGGCTAGAGAGGATAGAAAAGGAATCTAATCCAAACAAGGTGAGTCTTTAAGGAAGGTGACAATAGCTTATTCTATCCAAAGTTGATGTTACTTAAACGAATCATTTTAAAAAGTGCCAAGTTTTTAATACAGCATGGGGCAAAAACTAGGTTCACAGTTGTTCATATGGAAAATAATACAATAATTAATAAAAATGCAAAAATAAACTGCTTCATGTACTGACAACTGTAAACCTAATTTTGCAGTACCCTGTATAGTAAAATTGACTGAAGTCAGTAATCTAAAGAAATAGCACTAAACACCAATGGTAGGAGGGCCTGAGGTAAATATCAGAAACTAGTGAACAGAGCCAGTTTAGAGAATCAAAAGGAACAATCTTTGTAACTTCTGAAAAAAAAACACTGCTGCCTATGGTTGAACTTCAATGTACTGTTCATAGGATGTTAGTAGTAAGCCAGTTCCTTTGAAAAGGAACAGTTAACAGTGTCATAAGTATTGAAGGAGTCATCTATTTCAGGAGTATGCTCCATAAAAGAGTGAAACTAAGCCTGGTTTCAACCAATTAAAGTAGAGAACTGGGGTGCTTAGATCATTGCATATAATTCCCATGCCCTTACAAAAATAACAAAAAATAATTTGTTAGAAATATGAAACAAGCAGATAATTAAGCTGCAATTTCAACAGCTTCATAATACACATAATATGATGAGTCCATCTCCCATATTTTGGCAATTTTAGATGTCAAACATTAAGTAAAAGACAGAGAATTTATGAAAGACAATTCAGTTGAAAATACCATCATTTATTGTATTTCCATGCAGTCAGTATTACTAAGAATTTTAGATAGCTGCACTACTATTTATCAACACAAAACACAGTTGCAAAAATATCCTGCATTTTACACTTAAAATCTCAAAAAAATTAGAGAATTAAAAATTATAGTGAGCTCTACCACCTTATGTTAACTTAAGCCTTTACCCCCTTCCTACTTTCCTTAAACTCAATTTTTATCTCTACATATTAGTTGTTTTATACCATGATATAAATCTTAACTTTTAACATATTTCTCTTAAAATAAACACTGCTTGTATAGAAAGATTTTTGTTTCTGTACCCAGAATTATAGCTTATAAATAAAAGTGGAAATAAATTAATTTAATTTAATTAAAAGAGAAACAAAATGAAAGGAGAATATCAGAGCTGAAGCCTCACATCTACTGTATCTGCAGCCAAGTAGTGGGCACCACTGGCTGAGAGCACAGATCTTTTAGGATAACAGAACTAAAAGTGCTCCATATAAAATGAGAATCTGGAGTCAAGTTTACTTCGTGATGCCCAGGGTTCTCTTCATTAATAAGAGTTGAAAAAATGCTATAGGAAAGCTGCTCAAGCTACAGATTCCATAGAGCTGTGGGCTTAGGCAAGTGGGACATAGCCTTCTAACATGGTACCAAACAAAGCCAACCATGCATTTGAAAGATCATTAACTTAAAATATCACTAATATATTAATTTGTAATATCACTAAATATCAAGATGGAGGCAAGGTCCCAGCTTACTACTGAAGACTTGGCCCTGGATTGGAGAACCCAAATACTGCATGAAGGAAATCACAAAACTGTTAATAAAAAAAGCATTACAAGCTCAGAGGAGAGAGGGAAAGTAGAGGGGGAAGAAGAAAAAAACTACAGTGAAAGCTATTTAAAAAATCGTCTCTCACACACAAAAATAAAGGGGGAGGGGGTCTAGATGGTTTTACATTTGATCCCTACCAAACACTGAAGGAACAGATCATCTTAAACTTATTCAAACTGTTTTAGAGAGAGGAAAAAAAAAAAGTTCTCCAACTCAGTAATTAATATTAGAAAGATTTTGACCTCTGGCCAAAATGGAGGCATAGGTAGATACACTTCGCTTACTGGAACTACCAAAAGAAGAAGAAAAACCAATTTAAAAACAAAAATAACCAGAGCTGCCAGAAAATTGAACTGTATGGAAGTCCAACAACCGAAGAGTTAATGAAGAAACATTCATCCAGACTGATAGGAGGGGCAGAGACAGGAAGCCAGGGTGGAGAGAACTTGCAGCTAGGCAGTGGCTGGCAGACCTGGTGGTCCCACATTCATGTGCGGTTAAACCGGGAGGAAGAACTGGGAAGCAAGACAGACCAAGCAACCTAGGGTTCCAGCATGGGCAAATAAGGCCTCAAAATCTCTGGCTGTAAAAACCTGTGGTGGTTGCAGCAGCAGAAGAAACTCCCAGACTCATATGAGAGTCTGTTAGAGGGAACCACAGGGTCCTAGAACGTATACAAACCCACCCACCTGGGAATCAGAAGGGCCCAGTTTGCTTATGGGTGGCAGGGGAAGTGACTGAAAATGGGCAAGAGCTAAGTAAGTGGCACTGTTCTCTCTCTGACTCCTCTCCCACATACAGTGCCACAACACAGCAAAGTAGGTTCCCCCACCCTGGTGAATAACTAAGACTCCACCCCTTACAACATAACAGGTACTCCTAGACTAAGAAATGTGGCCCAAATGAAAGAATAGATCAAAATTCCAGAAAAGAATTAAGCAACGAGGAGATAGCCAACCTATCAGATGCAGAGTTCAAAACATTGTTAATGAGGATGCTCACAGAGATGATTGAGTAAGGGCGCAAAATAAAGGAAGAAGTGAAGGTTATACAAAGTGAAATAAAGCAAAATATACAGGGAACCAACAGTGAAGGGAAGGAAACCAGGACTCAAGGCAGCAATTTGGAGCAGGAAGAAGAAATAAACATTCGACCAGAACAAAATGACGAAACAGGAATTCAAAAAAATGAGGACAGGCTTAGGAACATCTGGGACAACTTTAGACATTCCAACATCCAAATCATAAGGGTGCCAGAAGGAGAAGAGGAAGAGCGAGACATTGAAAACTTGTTTGAAAAAATAATGAAGGGAAACTTCCTCAGTCTGGAGAAGGAAATAGACATACAAATCCAGGAAGCTCAGAGTGTCCCAAAGAAGTTGGACCCAAGTAGGAACAACCAAGAAACATCATAATTAAATTACCCAAGATTAAAGATAAGGAGAGAATCTCAAAAGCAGCAAGAGAAAAGGAGACAGTTACCTACGAAGGAGTTCCCATATGACTATTAGCTGATTTATCAAACCTTACAGGCAAGAAGGGACTGGAAAGAAGTATTCAGTCATGAAAAGCAAGGGCCTACATCCAAGATTACTCTATCCAGCAAAGCTATCATTTAGAATGGAAGGGCAGATAAAGTGCTTCCCACACAAGGAAAAGCTAAAGGAGTTCATCATCACCAAGCCCCTATTATATGAAATGTTAAAGGGACTTATCTAAGAAAAAGATCAAAACTCTGAACAGTAAAATGACAACAAACTCACAATTATCAACAATTAAACCTGAAAAAAAAAACAAACAAACAAACTAAGCAAACAACTGGAACAGGCACAGAATCACAAAAATGGAGATCACATTTTCCATTTGTGATAGAGGGGAATGGGGGAGAAGCTATAGGGAGTAAGAAGTAGGTACATAAAAGACATGGGGAAGTTAAGAATAGTATAGGAAATGGAGAAGCCAAAGAACTTATATGTACAACCAATGGACATGAACTAAGGTAGGGGAATTCAGGAGGGAAGCAGGGTGCAAGTCAGAGGGGGATAAAGAAAGGGGAGAAAAAAATGGGACAATTGTAATAGCATAATGAATAAAATATACTAAAAAAAAGATAAAAAATATTTTAATGGTAAATCAGAAAAAGGCAGTAAATTGGTTTCCTATGGCTGTTATAACAAAATTACCATAAACTGGTGGTTTAAAACAACAGAAATGTATTCTCTCACATTCTGGAGACCAGAGGTCCCAATCTGAATTCAGTATCACAGGGCCAAAATCCAAGTGTCAACAGGGCCACAGTCTTTCAGAAGAATCTAGGGAAAATCAGTTACTTGCCTCTTCTGACAATCAGCTTCTGATGACTACCTGAATTTCTTGGATTGTGGCAGCATCAATCCAACTTTCAAGAACAGCATCTTCAGATCTCTCCATGCTACATCCTCATAGGATCTTCTCCTCTGTGTGTGTGTATATGTATGTGTAAATCTCCCTCTGCAGCCCTTTTATAAGGATACAAATGATTACATTTAGGGCCCACCCAGATAATCTTCCCATCTCAAGATCCTTATTAAATTACATTTGCAAAGATGTTGTTTGTGTTTTTTTCCTGCCATATAGGGTTATTCACAGATTCAAGTATTAGGACAAGGATATTTTTTGAGGGGCCATTTTCAGCATCTCATAGGCAATATAAAAGTAAAATGATAGGCCAGTAGCACATAGAGAAATGGATAGATCTTAAAGCCTTAACAAGCCAAATCCTAATGAACAACAACAACAAATCCTACCCTGACAAAGGAAGGATTTCAACAAATGCAAAAACAGTTCAATATTAGAAAATGTATTAATGTAATTCACCACATTAATAGATTAAAAAAGAAAAGAGTGATCATATCAATAGTAAAAATGATTCAAGCATTCATAGAATGCCAGACTCATTCATGTGAAAATAAAATCTAGCTAAGAAACAGAAAAGTAATGCATAAGGCTGATAAAGGATACCTACATAAATTCTATATCCTATTTTATACTTAAGATTGAAAAGGAAGAGCATTTTATTTAAAGTCCAGAATGAATTAATGATCCCCTGTATCACCACCTCTAATCAACACTGTCCTGGAGACATTAGCTTAGTAAATCTACACTGGACAAGAAAAAAAAGATATAATAAAGTTGTCCTTATCTTAATACTATTTGATTGTGAACATCATTTGATTATGATAGAAAATCCAAAAAAATTTCATCAATATTAAAAGTAGTAAGGGGCTTGACAAGATTCTTAGATCAAAAATGAACAAACCAAAATGAAGAGCATTTCTGTATACCACTAACAACCAACTACAAATATTTAATAAAAAAATTAAATCTGTTATGAAGAAAAATAATATTTAAGAGTGTAAAAGATTTACATAAGTGGGAAGCTGTGATCTGTTGGGATGAAAAGACAAAACACCACAAAGATCTCCATCTGCTCAAATTAAATCTGTAAGTTCAATGAAATTGTAATCAAAACTGTTTTTAATGAAATTTATCTAGCTAATTCTAAAATGAATGTGAGAGAGCCGAGATAAAACAAAATCTAGATAATGCTGAAGAGAAATAGCAATTTGAGGTGGACTTGCTATACTTACTATAAAGTGACAGAAATTAAGATAGTATGTATTAGTAGTGAGAGAGTAAAAGAATATGGAGCATAACAAAGTCTCTAGATACAGACTCTCACATATGTAAATGTTAACATTACAGATCAGTGGAGGGAAAAAATGCACTGTTGAAGTAACATATCTGGGACAACTGTTTCCACATACTGGGGAAAAAGATTCACACCTCACATCACATAGAAATCCATACCAAATGTTTTAAACACTAAAACATGAAAGACAAAACTTCAAAACTTTCAGAACAAATGTCAAGAAAATTTTTAGGAAGTCAGAAAAACAAAAGTTTTCTTAAATCAAATATAAAAAGCACAAAGTTAAAAAAAGAAAGATTAAATTCTATTGTCTCATGATGTTTCAACATTTTGAACAGTATAACAATAAGACAAAATAAACAAAGTAGAAAAAGAAACCACGAACTAGGAGAGATTTAATTGCAATGTATACACAGCTAACAAAGAATATGCATTCAGAACATATGAAGACTGGCATATTTCAATAAGAAAATAAACAGTGGCATAGGGCAAGTAGAGGCCATTGTCCCTTTTCTAAACCTTTCCCCCACAGAGCCAGCAAGCTGTTACCATATCTGAGACTCCATTAACCTGGCTAACACGGTTTCATCTGCCTTGGAGATCTCCAGGGACTCTGCCCCACCCAACTTACTGGCCCACAAAAGCTGCTTTTCCATATGAATGGTTGGTCTTGGCTCATACTGCACATCCTAAATCCTCTCAAACAAGGAACAGCTAGCCTCAGTGACCCCCTGGGCCCAGCACTAGCAGCAGCCAGCCTAGATTCACCGCTTGGCTTCGCCAGTACAAGTAATAGCCATCTCAGATTGCTTTATAGTTCAGGCACGGTGGCCCCAGCCATCTGGGAAACCCAGAGCCAACGCACCCAGTGGACAGCTACAGACCACATTGGAGCACCACTACCCTGACCCTGCACAGCTGATCCTCCACAGATGGCTGGGGTTGGTGGACAGTGGTCACAGTCAATCCTTGCAGCTGACTGGCCTGGGTAGATCCTTCCCATTGATCAGCCAACAGCAACCAAGGCTCAACTATAAGAGGAGGGTGTACTCAGCTCACAAAAAGGGCACACCTTGAGTACCCAGCTTGGGTGATAGAGGAGGCTATGCCACTGGACCCTACAGGACATCTACAACATTAGGCCACACTACCAAGACACAGAGTCAAAGCAGCTCTACTTAATACATAGACACAAACACAGGGAGGCTGCCCAAATGAGGAGAGAAAAAACATGGCCTCAAGGAAAGAACAAATCAAAACTCCAGAAAAATAGCTAAATGAAATGGAGATAAACAACCTGTCAGATGCGGAGTTGAAAACACTGGCTATATGGATGGTTGAGGATCTTAATGAGGACCTCAATGGTATAAAGAAGATCCAGTCAGAAATGAAGGATACACTAATTAAAATAAAGAACAATTTACAGGGAAACGACAGTAGAGTGGATGAAGCTGAGAATCAAATCAATGATACGGAATATAAGGAGGTAAAAAACAACCAATCAGAACAACAAGACCAAAAAAAGAGTTAAAAAAAAAAAAGAGGATAGTATAAGCAGCCTCTGGGATAACTTCAAGAGGTCCAACATTTGCATCATAAGGGTGCCAGAAGGAGAAGAAAAAGAGCAAAAAATTGGAAATCTATTTGAAATAATAATGAAAGAAAACTTTACTGATTTGGTGAAGGGAATAGACATGCAAGTCCAGGAAGCACAGTGAGTCCCAAGCAAGAAGGATGCAAAGAGGCGCACTTCAAGGCGCATCAAAATTAAAACACTAAAGGTTAAAGATAAAGAGAGACTCTTAAAAGCAGCAAGAGAAAAGCAGTTAGTTACCTACAGAGGAGTTCCAGTAAGACTTTCAGCTGATTTCTCAAAAGAAACTTTGCAGGCTGGAAGGGATGGGCAAGAAATATTCAAAGTCATGAAAAGCAGGGACCTACAGCCAAGATTGCTCTACTCAGCAAAGATATAATTTAGAATCAAAGGGCAGATAAAGAGCTTCCCAAACAAGAAAAAACTAAAGGGGTTCATCATCACCAAGCCATTATTATATGAAATGTTAAAGGCATTTATTTAAGAAAAAGATCAAAACTATGAACAATAAAATGGCAAAAAATACAAATCTATCAACAATTCAATCTAAAAAACAAACTAAGCAAACAAGAAGAACAGAGACAGAATCATTGATAGGGAGAGCGTTTTGATATTTGCCAGGTGGGAGGTGGTTTGGGTGAAGAGGTAAAAGGATTAAGAAGTACAAATAGGTAGTTACAGAATAGCCATGGGGATATAAAGTACAGTATAGGAAATGGAGTAGTCAAGAACTTATACGCATAACACATGGACATGAATAATGGTGAGGGGATTGCGTGAGGGAGTAGGGGATGGAGGGGGGGCAAAGGGGAAAAAAATCAGGACAACTGTAATAGCATAATTTTTAAAATTAATTTTAAAAAAAGAAAAGAGAAGGAAGCAAACATCACAATAGAATAATAAGTCAAGGAATGAATATACAATCCCACAGAAAAACCCAATTGGACCATAAACAAATAAAAACATCAGTCAAAAAGTGCAAATTTAAAACAATGAGTTACTATTCACACTCATTGGTTTGGTAACACTTTAAGTCTGACAATACCAAGCATCAGAGAGGAAGTAGAGGAACCAATATAAGTACTTCTCTCAGGACTGTAAACTATTTTCAACCAGTGTGGAGATCCATTCTGCAAGATCTAGTGAAACCAGTAATGGCTACTTATATAACTTATGATCCAGAAACCTTAGAGAAATTCTCACACAGGCACAAGAAGACATGAACAGGTATATTTATTCAGTACTATTTCTCTTAGAAAAATAATTTAGATAACCTAAATCAACCTGAAAATGAATAAACTATAGCATATTCATGCAAACGAATTATATTCAGCAGTCGAATGAATTAGATTTGGATAAATCTAAATTTTGAGATAACTCTCAAAATATAGTTAAAGCTTCAGAAAAATGAATACAGTGTGCTCCATAATATAAAGTTAAAATAAAACAATATATGGTTTAGCAGCATATACGTATAAAATTAAACTATACAAGTAAAAATGTGTGGAATGATTAAGTATTCAAGATAACTGCTGAATCTCTAAAAAACCATATGTGAAAAATGTTTAAGATTTGTATAACTGGCTAGTGTTATTCTCTAAATGTCTCAACATACTTTAAATATTTCAAAATGAACAAAAGGGAAAACAAAAAATGTGGGAGAAGGTTGGAATGTATAACTAGGAATGTCACAGTAGTAACCAATTAAGGTTAATTAGACTAGTGAAATATTTACTGATACTCATAATTACACTGAAAGTAAATGTGCATTTAACATAAACAGTTAATTGAGAACAAATTATTGAATTTTCATACAAATATAATTTTTAAAATACAATCTGGCATACTTTGGGGAGGCTATGGATGGGTATGTGTAAAGTAGTCAGGCAATTATATCAATGGTAACCAGTTAACTATACATATTTTGTAGTGCTGGCTTTATTTTCCTTCTCATCAAGGTATATATTTTTTAAAACTCTCTTTTCTAAATTAAACTTTATCAAAAACCCACAGAAGTGGCTACCAAAGTAAATTAATCATTGAAAAGAATTTAACTGTATAGGGTTATTATCAGAATAAGTAATTATTGCCTCTAAAATTATCTGACCTTTAAGTCTTATTTTAATTCAGAACTGCATTTTAAGCTTAAATTTCTCTAAGTTATTTTTCAAGAATAACTTTAAAAACATTAAGTATATCCAGCAAGATTAAAAAACATGAACATTTATGCAATAATTATGTTTTCCCACTAGTCTGTGCTATAGCACTTTGTTCAAGCTGGTCCCAAAGGCTTGTTTGCATTTTGCACTACTTTGTTAACCTACTTTTTTCCCTAAAAATAAATTTCAGTTAAAACTATAATAACTTTAATGAAATTAAAAAGTGAGTTGAAAGAGTATCACAATTCACATTACAATATGTGATGATATTTATTAGGATAATTATTTTCCACTGCATATTAACTGACTACAGATTCAACAGAGTAAATGCAAATGTACTAACAGCTGACAGTTTTCTTTTTCACAATTTAGAAGAACTTAAAGGTTATATTTAAATTATAGAACTATAAAATCATTCCAGTAAGTTTAAAGTAAAATTAAGCAAGTTTAAGTTTTCTTAAAATAGAAAGCATATTCACCTAAAAGGTTTCTTTTAAAATGAAAAACAGTTGCAGAGGTGAGGATGGGAGGGGAATGGGTGGAAGTGGAAAAGTGTATAAGTGTAGGGGGACAAACAGTAATGGGAAAAATACAATACATTTTTTTCAAACAATAAAATAAAATGAAAAACAGGACATGCCTATTCCTGAAGAGGATATTTTATAAGAAGAAGGGAGCCAGAACATAATTACATGAAAGTTAACAGATGGTAAAGATGATGATGCATTATCCAAATTGAAAAGAACTGGAAATGTAAAACTAGAAGCAATACAAAGGAAATACTAACAAAAATATGGTGATGTGGAAATCATGAGAACACTCTTGGGGAGAAGAAATTTTTAAGGAAGAGTTATTTTTTAGAGAAAAAGTTCAAAGTATAAAGTTTCATTTATTTGTTTCTCAGATTCTCAATAGTAATTATTAAAATCTTTAAAGTTAATAAACAAAACTATTTGGGATCCTCCATGGTTTCTTGTAAGTAATTTTCAGAAGCCATGGACTACTACATGGACTTCCTTTTGCAAATTGTGTTTCTTGCTCCTGTAACTGCTAAAAGGCAATAACATCACTGAGCACATACAGTAGTCTGACCTACTTGAAAGCAGATTCAATGTAAAGCAAGTCCAGCTTGGCACACCCAAGGGATATGTACTATTCTAAAAAAAAATAAGATCACAATACTATCACAGCACAAAATTAAAAGCACAGCCTATATCTAAGCTTCAGTGAATTTGTATTTTGACTCATCTCAAACTTAGCATGACCAAAACTGCTTCACCCTAAAATTGCTCTATCCACAGTCTTACTCACAGTAGTTAAGTAGTTAAATACTCTCCATCTTCCCAGTTTACATCTGGGTAAAAATCATGAAAAAAATATTTCTCCTATATCCCACATACAAGGTCTGTCTGGAAAAAGTCCAGCCATTGTTAATATAACAAGAATGATTTGCGTTACATAACTGGCAGCCCAGGAGAGTGGACTGGAATGGGCATGAGTGAACAATTTATATAAATTAGTGAACAATGAGGAGACTTCACCTGTATGAGCCAGTGGGGGAGGCAGATGCCATTGAGTGAGCATGTGTACTGTGTGTCCGACACATTCAAAATGACTGAGCAGGTAGAGCAACGAATCTGCATCAGATTTTGCATTAAGCTTGAACATTCCTCCACAGAAAACTATTCAGATGATCAGATGGCCTGAGCTACAAGCAACTCGTCACGACAACGTGCCCACTCATGCATCACGTGTTCTGCAGAGTTTTTGGTGAAACATCAAATCACCCGGTGACTCAGCCCCCCTAACAGCCCAGATTTGGTGCCCTGCGACTTCTGGCTTTTCCCAAAACTAAAATCACCTTTGAAAGGGAAGAGATTTCACACTGTCGATGAAATTCAGGATGATCTGACAGGGTAGCCGATAGCAATTGGGAATACTGTGAGGTCCCAAGGTGCCTACTTTGAAGGGAACTGAGGTGTCATTGTCCTATGTACAGAGTTGTTTGTATCTTGTATCTTCCTCAATAAATGTCTCTATTTTTCATATCACATGGTTGGATACCTTCTGGACAGAACTTGTACATCCCATGAAAAAATGTTTTTGGTTCTACTTTAAAAAATATCTACAGAGATGGCATCTCACCACACCTCCGCCACAAACCACCCTAGTCTAAGTCACCACCATCATCTGCCTAAATTATTACAATAGCCTCATAGCTAGTCTCCCTGGCTCCACCTTTTTCTCATTCTCTTCATTAATCTATTGCAACGAAATAGTCAAAATAAATTTTTTTAAGTGTCTTACAATGAAAGTCACATCCTGTCACTATTTTTGTCAGAATCTTTAATATTCCCTGTTTTGCTCAGAATAAATTCCAAAGTTCTTAAAATGATCCCAAAGGTTCTCTGCAATCTTGCTCTAACCTTGTTTCTCACTACTCTGACCCACTTGCTCTGTTCCAGCCATGATGACTTCCTTCCTCTTCTTTCAAACTGTCCGGCAGCCTCCTAACACAAGACCTTTGTATTTGCTATTACCTCAATCTGGGCTGCTTTTACCCTAAATACCTGCAACGCTGACTCCTCATCTCTTTCAGGTCATTGTTCAACTGCCACTTTTCAAGGCCATACAAACTAAAATAGCAATACCACCCAAAATTAAGTATCTCAAATTTTAATATTCTCCAGGACACTTACACCTTCTATAATCTTTTTATCTCAGTTGTTATGTGCATCTCCTAATTAGAATATGTCCTCCAGAAGGTAAGGGATGTTTGTCTATTTTAGTTCGCTGCTGTATTCCAAGTGCCTAGAAAACACCAAGATGTGTCCAAGGAGTGAGCAAATTAATATATTAACAATTAATAGTAAGTATATTACAATGGATAATTGTTATACACCTGTTTGCTTAGCAAATTTCCATAATCCAAATACCCTGAGCTTCATAAAACTGTTTCTAAAAAATAACCTTTATGAACTTTCCAAATTAAAAACTCATGGACACAGACGACAGCATGGTGACTGCGAGGGGTGGGGGTGCATAGAGGTAGAAGAGGATATGGGGTGATAAATGGTAATGGGAAAAATACAATAAAAAATAATGTAAACATTAATAAAATAAATTTAAAAATTAATAAAGAGTTTTCCAAATTCAAGCAGTATTATAAAATATTTTTCTGATAAAATATTTGCTTAATAAAATTCAAAATGCAGAAATAACGTATTTTAAGATTATTTTTATGTATGCTGAAATTGTTTAAATATTTAAATGAAAGTAAAATTTGTATAGCTTTTCTCAGAGGTTTCCAAACTTGTTCGATAAAGGACCTACTTTTGTATCCTAGTTGATTTTAGAATCTTACTAGCTCTCTTATGGAGAGGGTAGGAGAGAAACCACATTTGTTTGTCTGTTTTGGAGGTGACAGATATGTTTACTACCTTGACTACAGTGATATTATTTTCATGGGTGCCTGCATGAAAACCCATCAAACTGTATACATTAAGCATGTAGAGTGTTTTTTTTTTAATAACAATTACCCTCAATAAAACTGTTTCAAAAAGTTAAAAAATTACATCATAGCTGTGGTGGACAGTGGTGGCAGCAACTAAACCCAAAAGAACCTCACACCCACTGGGATGAATATAATTTTTAAAAAAGGAAAATAACGAGTGTTAGCAGGGATGTGCGCTATTGTTACTAACACTTGTACATTGATGATAGAAATATCAAATGGTATAATCACTGTGGAAAACAGTTTGACGGTTCTTCAAAAACTTAAAACATAGAATTACTATATAACCCAGTAATTCCACTACTAGGTAATACCCAAGATAACTGAAAACATATGCTCACAGAACAATGTGTAAATATATGCTCCTAGCAGCATTATTCATAATAGCCAACAAGTATAAACAATACAATGTCCTTCAATTGGTGAGGAAATAATGTGGTATATCCATATAATAGAATATTATTCAGCTATCATAAGGAAAAAAGTACTAATTCTTGCTACAACAGAGATGAATTTTTAAAGTATTATGCTAAATGAAAGAAGCCAGACACAAAATGTCACATATTATATATTTATATGAAATATCCAGAATATGTAAATCCATACAGAAAGAACACAGATTAGTGCGTGATGCCTGGATGTAGGGGATGGAAGGGATTGCTAATGGGTGCAAGGTTACTTTTCAGGGTGTTGGAAATGTTCTGGAATTAGATGGTGGTTATAGTTGCACGACATTGTGAATGTACTAAGAAAACACTACTGTATACTTTAAAATGGAAAATTTTATGTTATGTGAATTATAAATTTTAAAATGTATTTTAAATACCTTTTCTACTTCTACAGAAATCTCAGGCCTAGATATTTTTTGTCTTATTCTGATTTTCTCCACAATCAGATCCTAAGCCAAAGATCTAAATACAAAGTAATTTGTTTATTTGTTAGATAACATTTGTTAGATAACTTTGTTAGATTTGAAAGAGTGGGGAAGTGAAACATGAAAGGGAGAAAGCCAATAAATGGTCAGCTAAAGAGTATGTTATTTCTGGGGACAAATGGAGCTTAGTCTAGATGGAACCCTCTGAGTCATACAACTAAGAAGCAAGGAGGAGAGGGATTTAACTATTAGCTCATTGGCAGTCCTATCTCTCTACTTCAGGTTAAGCCTAGTCTTTTGGTCATAAAATGCTTAGTAAGACAGATGCAAGAAGCTACTGGGATGTTCAGGAACCATTTCCATGTGTCATTTGGGGTTAGCCAAAGGCATATAAAAAGAGTGCCTATATCAATTGCTACAATTTTACAAGAAAATTCTACCAAAACTTTAAAGAAACCACTGATTCATATCCTATATAAATTGTTTCATAAAATTAAATTTTTAAAAGAATAAAAGCCATATACAGCTCACTGTTTGAGGCAAATATAATTTTGACAAAAGATAAGAAAAGCATAGGCCAATTCTACTCACAAGTATGTAGAGCCAAACATAACCTAAAACTTAAATAACAAAATCCAAGACAACTAAAAATCATATCATATCAGAAACTACCAGGTAACCCCAGAACGTACGTGTGGTGCAGTCTCAGAAAAATCTAGTTAAGTAACTCAACATAAGAGACTAAAGAAGAAAAATCCTATGATTACCTCAATCAATGAATAAAAGCATTTCACAAAATTCAATACCATTTTATGATTCAAAGTAACTCTTAGAAAACTAGAAATACAGGTGTATTTCCTTAACTTGGTAAAAGAAGTAGGAATAAAAGGGCATTTCCTTAGGTTGGTAAGGATTATGTATAAAAAATCCTAAGCAAAGGTTTATACTTCATGGAGAATCTTTAGATTTATCTGATCAAATAAAACTGTGTTTTCTCAAATACTTCCTAGAGCATATACTACTATGTTTGCAAGATATGAGTAAACAGAAGAATCTTGAGATATCAACAAAACCATAAGACAAATAATCCAGAAATATAGATGCTGATTGTTTATAGGGAATGATACAAAGGAAACTTCAGTTCAGTTACATTATTAATGATCTTGATAGTTGATAAGTTGTGAATCAACTATTAGGTGAATTTTCCCATGTCAATAATCTAGAGTTAACAAATTTTAGAGAATATTTACGAATCAAACACAAGCATCACCTCCATGGACCAGGAACTGCAGATGAAAAATTTTACCTGCCAATCGTATTCACCATGTAATGATTCTTAACTTAGTTTCTAAGTACATTTGTAAAGTATTTAGTATAGATAATTGGCAAATGGCTTGAGAAGACAGAAATATGTAACTACTTCCTGTTATCTATGTATGAAATATACTATACACTTATAGATTACATATTGATATAAGTGGAGTTGTATCAACAAGTAAAAGCAATAATTGCCTATTAATGTGCAGAGTTTTCTTCTGGGTTCCGAGAACCTTTACGGATGCTACAGTTACATACTCACGGCTAACCTGTACTGCCTGAACAAACTGAGCAAATGCATATCAAGAAACTAATTCTCATTGCAATAATACTGAAAAATGTAATTTGAGGGTAAGAAGCAGTTGATATTATCCTTTTTAACTGATGTTTTTCATAAAAATATCTTAATTGCTAAAAAGTAGATCATACCTTATAAAGCCTGTTCATGATATGTATCCAATAATAAACTAATACTACTTAATAACATACAATTTGTTAAAATCCATACAGAATCAATAAAGCAGGTATGAGAATATACAAGAAAATACACTTGGATATATATCCCTTCTGGGAAAGTGGCTCCAAACTCTGAACAAATGCATTGCTCCAGATAGACCCTCAAAAAGGCTCTACTCTTGAAACATTATTGTCAAACAACTGTATGAAATCACCTCTCTTTCAGCATAATATATTTGCAAAATATTCAAATCCTAAAGAAAGCTATTAATGTTATAAAAGGAAAACTGAGGATATTAGCAAAATTTGTTAACTCTAGATTATTGACATGGGAAAATTACAAGCAGTAATTAAGACTGGTTTTAGAAAACTTTTACAAATTAATATTGCTCACTATTAAAGTTAGAAAATCTTACATGACAAAAAAGAAAATCTTACATGAAAAAAAGTTATTCTGTTCCACAAGAGAGAAGCTAAAAAGATGTTAGCTGGTAAGTCCATCAGTGAAATTTTATAAAACCTTTATAGATACCACTATACTTTGGAGAGTTCATAAAAACAGGAGACATCGTTCAGCAGATTGTGGCAAACATTGTGGTGGACAGGAGATACCACTTAAAGACTAAGTAATCTATAGATGTTTCCAATCATTCCCAGAAATACTAAAAACATTGTAACTGATTAAAATTGGCACACAGAGATTTGCCTAAGAATTAATCAGTGAAGAGATTTCAAAAATGTGAACATCCATATTCAGGTTGTTTTGGACTTAGTTGGCAAAGAATATAAGAATCTTAATGAAGAATTGAGTCAGTGAATGATCACCAAAAAACAAGCCTTATGTATAAGACCTGAATTTTAAATCCTATATTGGGAATTCTCAAATTAAGAAACTTCCCCAAAAGTTGAGTCCTTGTTTGAATATCAGATGCTATCATTAAAATGGGAAATACTATTGTACTATAATAGTAACATATAACATTACATATTTTATTTTCTTTTTTGATGTTTTAGAAGTTTAATATCCACAGATTTGGAGCTTTCTAGACTCTTCATTGTGATTTATTTATAACCTTTTTCCAGTTGTGGGGTTTTTTTCTTGTTTTTTTTTTTTTTACTGTTGTTCAAGTACAGTTGTCTCCATTCTCCCGCCACCACTTTCCCCTGCCCCACCCATCCCACCTCCCACCCTCAATCCTTCGCCTTCTTGGCTTTGTGCATGGGTCATTTATACACATTCCCTGACAACCCTTCCCCTTCTTTTCCCCTGTTATCCCATTCTCCCCTCTCATCTGGTTATTGTCAGTTTGTTCTTTATTTAAATACTGCTGGTTATGTTTTGCTTGCTTGTTTGTTTTGTTGATTAGGTTCCACTTATAGGTGAGATCATAATGGTATCTGTCTTTCACCTCTTGGTTTATTTCACTTAGCATAATGCTCTCCAGTTCCACCCATGCTGTTGAAAAGGGCAGTAGCTTTTTCTTTCTTTCTGCTGTGTAGTACTCCATTGTGTAATTGTACCATCATTTTTTGATCTAGCCATTTATTCTTGGTCACTTAGGTTGCTTCCAATCCTTGGCTATTGTAAATTGTGCTGCTATGAACACTGCATAAATTCTTTTGAATTGGTGTTTTGGGGTTCTTAGGGTATAATCCAAGCAGTGGAATTGCTGGGTCAAAAGGCTGTTCCGTGTTTAGTTTTTCGAGGAAATTCCAAACTGCTTTCCACAGTGGTTGCACCAGCCTGCATTCTCACCAACAGTGTACTAGGGTTCCCTTTTCTCCACATCCTTGCCAGCACTTGTTGATTTGTTTATGATGGCCATTCTGACTGGTGTGAAGTGGTATCTCATAGTGGTTTTAATCGGCCTCTCTCTGATGGTTAGTGATGCTGAGCATTCTTTCATGTGTCTCTGGGCCCTGTGTATGTCCTCCTTGGAGAAGTGTCTGTTCAGGTCCTTTGCCCATTTTTTAGTTGGGTTGTTTGTCTTCCTGGAGTGGAGTCGTGTGAGTTCTTTATATATTTTAGAGATCAAACCCTTGTCCGAGGTATCACTGGCAAATATATTTTCCCATACGGTTGGTTCCCTTTTCATTTTGCTGATGTTTTCTTTAGCCGTGCAGAAGCTTCTTATTTTGATGAAGTCCCATTTGTTTATTCTTTCATTTATGTCCCTTGCTCTAGGGGACATATCAGTGAAAATATTGCTGCGTGGAACATCTGAGCTTTTCCTGCTTATGTTCTCCTCTAGGACTTTAATGGTATCGTGACTTACATTTGTCTTTTATCCATCTTGAGTTTATTTTTGTGTATGGTATAATTTGGTGGTGGAGTTTACTTTTTTTGCATGTAGTTGTCCATATCTCCCAATACTATTTGTTGAAGATGCTATTTTTACTCCATTTTATGCCTCTGCCCCCTTCATCGACTGTTAATTGACCATAGAGATATGGGTTTATTTCTGGGCTCTCTATTCTGTTCCACTGATTACATATTTTAGTCAAGTCAGTGGTTCTTAGATTTTCATGGTCTCTGGATCTTGTATGGGCTACTTTCAGTACATTGCTAGTGAACAATAGCTTTTAATTAGTCATTTCCCTGCTTCTTCAACATCACAATAAATTCTAATACTATGCTATTAAGTTAAAACTAGCCTCACTTGGTGCCACCTTCAAATAAATAAGCACATCTTCAATCCGAAGAAGCACAATGTGCTGGCTTTTTTAAAAGGTTCACAAACAACTCAGCAAATTCTCTTATGATAAGTACCTAAAAATAAATTCTGAAGAAAAAGTTAAGCCAGCTACCAGTGCGGATCCTGCCTAGCAGACATAAGTCCCTGAGGAATCACTACCTATTCACTGAAACCCCAGGTCAGTTACTCTGTCCATGGCAAGAGCTAACCCAGAGCTATTCTTAGAGATCCAATTTGGTCAGCTACCAAGTTCATTACACTCTGGTGGGCTCTTAGATAGTCTGAATCCAGAGAGTCTGTTGTAATGAAGCACTGGAGGGCTCCAGACAGGTGCATACACTTCTTGTGTATGCCCATTTTAATCTAGCTCCACCATCCAATATAATAAGAACATCCTTCAAAAATGGACAGACCCTAAGGTGCAAGATTATGGCACTTAAAGACCTAGTCTGTATAAATGAGTAGACTCTGAGCCAGTAAGCACTCTGTTAGACTTAAGGAAAATACTATATTTTATTCCTGGAGATAACCAGTCCCTGAGACACAAATAAAGAAATCCCCTAATTTGTGAGAATCAGTGAGGAGTGGGGAACTGCATAATAAAGACATGATTGTTTCATTCTCTAACTAAACTGTTCACTCTTTATTTCTAATTTCTCATAGTACCAAATGACTGAACCAAAACTTAGAAAACTGATGTCAATAGAGGAAGAATCACCTGGCCCGAGGCAGCCAGTTTTATCTAGGCTTATCTGACATGCAAGACACACATTTTAAAATTTTAAATAATACTGAAGCTTAAATCAAAGTGACAAATTTAAAATCTTTCCACAATTTTGCTTTTATGATGCTGTTATTTCTCTAAGAATAATAAAATAATTAACTCTTTTATGCCTTTGTATTTAATCTTCTCATGCTGGGTTGAAGACAGAAAAAACAGTAATATCAAAAACTGTCTATTTCATTCAATGACTTAATTTTTCATACATCAACAAACAGTTATTGAATCTATTCTATGTGCCAAGCCCTTTGCTGCTTACTAGGCCTATAGTGATTAAAAAAAGACCAGTTCTTTTCTTATGGGGCTTTCAGTCTAGTGTGGGAGACAGACAATAAGCAAATAAAAATAAAATAAAATAAACGACAGACATGTGTTTTGGAGAAAATTTAGAAAGTGATTTGCTAGAGAATAAGGGTTGAATGGGAGTAATACCCTACAGAGGGTAGTCAGAGAAGGCCTCTCTGAAGTGATGACAAGTAAATTGATATGAAAGATGAGAATGAGTTCTCCATGTGAAAAGCTGGTGAAATATGTTCCAGGTAAAAGAAACAACATATGTAAATGCCTACAGGTAGGAAAGGGCTTGGTGGCTTCAGGGGCAGAAATGCCTGGGAAAAAGGCAATGAGGTAGAGATTGGTATGAAATGCTGTTCAAGGGATAAAAACCAGATTGTGTATCCCTTTGCCTGTATGCATACCCAGTAAGAAGTTGTGTGAAAAAGCAGATAAGGTGTTTAACCAAAAAATAACATAATCTGATTACATTTTGAAAGTTTACCCAAGCAGATGTATGGAAAGGGATTTGGATAAAGGAAGCAGAAAGACTAATTAGGAAGCTACTGCAGGAGTCCAAATGAGAGATAATGACAGCAACAGAAATAGAAAGATATGTTTTAAAAGGAGAAGCAAATAGGACTTGGTAATAAAATCAAATAGTTGAGTAACGACAAAGAATAATGTTAAGGTTATTAGTTCAAGGAACAGGGTATCCAATGATACTGTTTTGGGGGCTACATGTTAAGTTTGAGATACCTAGTATATGTCTAAGGAGATACGCCAAGTAGAGAGATAGATATATGGCTCTAGAGTGCAGATCAAGACTAGAAAACATCAGTTGCTATGGACTGAAAATCGATGTTTCCCCAATATTCCTATGTCAAAATCCTAACCCCCAAGGTCATGGTATTAGAAAGTGGCATCTCTGTGAGGTAATTTAGTCATGAGGGCACAGCCCTTGTTAATGGGATTAGTGACTTTATCAAAGAGATCTGGGAGAAATCTTCACCACTCCACCATGTGAAGAGGTACAGTGAAAGACGCAAAAAGTGAGCCTTCACCAGACTCATAATTTGCCAGTGCCTTCTTCTTAGATTTCCCAGTCTACAGAACTGTGAGAGGGAAAAGAATTGGGTTATTATAAACCACCTAGTCAATGGTATTTTGTTATAGCAGCCTGGACAGACTAAGATATTAATATATAGATGATATTTAAAACAATAGGAGTGTCCCATGTTCTGCTCTTTTTCTTAGAATTTGGTTTATATTCACTTGACCCCATAACTGAAAGGGGGAGATGATCTGAGGAAAACAAACCCAAAATTTATAATACAGTCCAGCTCACAAGGGTCTGTAAGATTTTGTTCAAACAAGATATCACCCCTAAAAAAGCTTAATAGGAGTCATTTTTAGTGACAAAAGTCAATTTGAGGCCATTATATTATTCTTCAAAAATCCCCTAACTCTCCCATACCAAAACATACCAAAATGTTGTTTCCATATAAAAACCAAGCCTCAAATTAAAATCAGTCAAAAACTAAAACTGAGCCAAACCTTGAGTAACATTCCACAGAGAACCTGACTTACTTAGTTGACCTCACTGATGAATTAATTCTATCATATGCTTGGGGAAAAAAATAATACAAATTCTTTCAGAAATATAGAGAAGGAATGAAACCGTTTCATTTTATGAGGTCAAAATAACCTTAAAACCAAAACCAGAAAAGAACATAGAAGAACAGAAAATAAGGACTAATATCCTTCATGGACACAGATGGATAAATCCTTAGCAAGCTATTGGCAAATATAATTCAGAAATACATATACATATATATATTTAAGAATATTATATTATAACCAAGTGAGTTTTATCCTAAGGACACAAAGCTGCTTATGAAAACCAAAAATTTTGATTTACCATGCAACAGATTAAAGGAGAAAAATCATGTAACATCAATAGATGAAGGGAAAAAAACTAAATAAAGGTAAAAATTAGTAAGAAAAATATTTTGTTTTCTTTTCATTGTCCCCTTTTGTCTCTATATGAATTTTACATCATGTCGAAAACCTCATTTCACTTTTTATCCCCACACTCCAATTCTATCTTAACCACTTCCCCCGTTTAGAGGCCAAATTCCTATAACTAAGATGTCTCAGTGACTGTCCTTGGAAATGGAGCTGACCAAAAGGTAACAAAACAAGGTAGAGAGTTGGATGATTTATAACTCTTAAAGATCATAAAATAGGAAATTAGTATATCAAGAAATCTCTAAGCAAAACAGGGACAATCTGTAATAACAGAAATGGAAAAACATGTTTGCACAGGAGCAGTGGGAGAAACCTGAAGTAATTATGCAATCATAAAATACAATGGAACCTTGATTCTTGAACTTAATTTGTTCTGGAAAATTGTTCAAGAAGCAATTTGTTCGAAAACTGAATCTACCTCAGTTTGCCTGAGAGATGCATGACTAATCATAGGGTTATCAGCATGAAATGGTTGTTGGATAAAGAATCAAGATCCAAAGTTCTGTTAGATAACTGAGGCATTTTTTTCCCATGAACAACTTGGTCAAGAATCGAAATATTCAAGAACCAAGACATTCAAGAGCCGAAGTTTGACTGTATTTTAAAATACAACAAAATGACAATACATTATTTTAATTATATAAGTAAATATATTTTTATTTCAGATTGTTCTGAAGGTTATGGCTAATGCAACTGGACAAGAAAAATAAATTAGGAAGGAGGGGGTAAATTATTATTTTCAGGTCACATGGTTTTTTATTGTTAAAATGCAAAAGAAACAATTGGAAAATTATGATAAACAATATAATTTAGAAAGGTGGCTATGTACAATATTAACATATAAAAATTAATACAGTCCTATATAAAAATAAGTAGAAAAAGTAACTGAATATTTCATTTATAATTTAAAAATAAATTATTGAGGAATATGTCCAATTAATATATATAATGCTACTGGGGGAAATAATCAGAGATAAAGAAATCAGAAATCATATTCTAATTTTAAATATGTAAATGCAGTATAATAAAAATAACAATTCTTCCTAAATTTATCCATAGTTAACCATGATCCTCATTTTTAAAAACAAATACCTATCTGATTTATTTAGTGCCAAACAAATTGATTCCAACATATAGAAAAAAATATAAGCAAGTATGGCAAACAGAGTATCTTTGCAACTTTGGGGTATGCAAAGATAACTTAGGCTACAAAAAGCATTAACTATATATAAAAGAAAAAGTTAATAAATTGGACTGTAACAAATTAAAACATTTCTGTTCTCCAAAATACATCATTAAGAAATGAAAGGCAGGCAATAAACTGGGAAAATATTCTTAATACATATATCTGATAGTTGTATTCAGAGTATATGTAGGGAAAACTCCTGCAAAGTCAATATAAGAAGACAAAACCAAAATTTTAAAAATCAGCAAAGATTTAAACAGATATTTCACAAGCAAAATAATATGAATGGTCAACAGACAATAATGATGTGCAACGTCACTAGTCGTTGAAAAAATGAAACTAAATACCAAGCCCCTTCACTCTCAGTAGAATAACTTAAACAAATAAAAGACTGAAAACATCAAATGCTGGTGAGGTTGTAGTGCAACTAGAACTTTCATATATTGCTGATAGAAATATAAAATTGTACATGAACTTTAGAAACTGTTTGTAATAAAAGCTAAACATGTGAAGGTTGTCTGGAAAAAGTCCAGCCACTGTTAATATAACGAGATCAGTTTGCATGACATTGATGTAACCTAGAAGTTACATCAATGAAGAAGAAGGCGAGTGGACTGGAATGCACATGTCTGAACAAGGACAATTTCACTGTACTAGTCAGTGGGGGCGGTAGACATGTTGAGTGAGCATGTGTATTATGTGGCTGTCACATTCAAAATGATTAAGCGAGTAGGGCAACAAATCTACACGGAAAACTATTCGGATGATTCAGAAGGCCACAACTATGGGTAACTGGTGATTGGCAGCTTCATCACAACAACATGCCCACTCATGCATCACACCTTGTGCAGAGTTCTTTGGCAAAACATCAAATCACCCAGGTGACTCAGCTCCCCTAACAGCCCAGATTTAGCACCCTGCAACTTCTGGCTTTTCCCAAAACTATAATCACCTTTGAAAGGGGAGAGATTTCAGACCATGGATAAGATTAGAAAAATACAATGTGGCAGCTGATGACAACTGGGAGGACTGTGTAAGGTCCCAAGGTGCCTACTTTAAAGGGGACTGAGGTGTCATTGTCCTATATAAAGTGTTTCTTGTATCTTGTATCTTCTTCAATAAATCTATTTTTTATATTACATGGCTGGGTATACTCTGGATAGACCTAATGTCTTGTTTCAGCAACCCTATTCCTAGGTATTTGTCAAAGAGAAATAAAATATATGTCCAAAAAGAGACCTATAACCCAAATGCTTATAGCAACTTTATTTATTATAGCCAGAAAAAAAAAAAACAATAACAACCCACATGTCCTGTAACAGAAAATGAATAAACAAACTATAGTATAGTCACATAACATAGTAATGGTGAGGAATAAAAAGGAACAAACTACTCATATAGACCACAACATTAATCTCATAGACTTTGAACTGAGAGAAGACTGTACATATGATACTGCATGATTCTATTTATATGAGATTCAAGAACAGGCAAAACTACCTGTGGTAACAGAAGTCAGGAGGGAGGTTGCCTCTTGGGTGAGAAACAAGAGCTGACAAGGAAAGGGCATGAGTGATTATTGAAATAATATATAATGTGATGAGGGTAATGATTAATTACATGGGAATATACATGTTTTTTTAAAACTTGTCAAACTATACCTAAATATCGTGCATTTTATTGTAAGTTACACTTCACTTTTTAAAAAAGGAAATAAAAAAGAATAGATAGGATACAATTTGAAAAGAAGGGCAATTGTGAGGAAACTAGTTCCAGTGATATAACAATGCGGGGGCAGGGGGGTGCGGGTAGAAATTTTATGCAATCTCCCCTAGTGGGGAGGAATACTTTATAGCCAAATGGTTTAGAATTGCCTGCATATGGAGATAATAATAAGCAAATAAACCTTTAGCTGGGTTTGTTGTTTTTTTTTTAATATTCTCTACAGACAACACATACCCCACCATAGAGTCTGTAGCCTGGATGGCCCATTCCCATCATGACTCCCTAATATTCCACTGACCAATGCTACAAGAAATTAGTAACACACAACAAAAAAGTACAGTTATTAAACTACATAATACTTGGTCCTGGCTCAAGAATAGAAAAATCAACATGCAGATTAAAGAGACCACAAATGGACTGTAATGTTTATGGGAATTCCATATGTGAAAAAAGGTGGCTGTGCACATTAATGAATAAAAAATAGATTACTCAACAAATAGCATTATATCAAATAGGTAACAATATGAAATAAAGTTGGATCCATACCTTATAACCTACACCAAAATAAACTCTGAATATTCAAAGTCCTAAATACTTGAAAAATTGAATACCTCCTCCACCGTATCATGCTCCCAAAAAAAGCCATGATAGAATATTGAAGACTTGTTTTTGGAATCTTGGAACAAAGAAGGTTTTATTCTGTGTAATATAAAATCCAGATGCTAAGGTTTTATTATGTGTGATGTAAAATGCCAATGCTATAAAGACCAATAAATTTGACTACAAGGCAATTAAACATTCCTACATATCAATAAACAAATAAAAAGAAAAATAAACACCTGGGATATTTGCTGTATGTGTCATAAAAATGTTTTATTTATTGATTTGAGAAAGCGAGAGACAGAGACAGGGACAGAGACAGACACAGAGAGAGAAACATTGGTTTGTTGTTCCTCTTATTTCTGCATTCACTAGTTGATTCTTACATGTACCCTGACCAGGGATAGAACCCTCAACCTTGGTGTATCAGGACGACGTTCTAACCAACTGAGCTACCTACCCAGGGCAGATAATTATCCTTTAACATATGAAAGACTCATTAAAAAAAACCACTATTATAAATGAGCAAAGAATAGTGTAGAATAAGCAAAATGCAAGCCCCTGCATGATAAGAAAATACATGAAATCAGAAAAAAGTCTCTCTTTACTAAAGGAATAAAATTTCATTAAAGGAAATTTATGAAATGCTGGGACTTTAAATAAACACCTCATCAGTTACAAATATCCATTAGCTGAACTCACTAGACTAAAATCCACCATGGAGTTCATCCTCCCTGTTTTCTGACACTTGGTACCAAAGAAGAACACGGCTTTCACTTATAATACAGAGACTGTCTTTTATCTTTAAAAATAAAAATCCCATTTCTACATTTGTATATACATTTGAAACAACATTGAAGATAAATGCATGAAGTCATAAAACACAGTATCACTAACTATAATGGCTCATGAAGTATACTTGTTAATCATTTAAGACATAAATTACTTTGCAGTGAATTTGCTACACAAACTGCTCCTAAATGGTCATGTGGAAAAGTAAATATGCAAAATTATTATAAACTTTTTGAAAAGGGAGTAGAACTATATATTTCTTCCCTTTTCTACCTTATGCCAACACCTTTGTTCCTCAATCCTATATTTAAAAACATGGTGAAACTTCTACTATTTGATAACACATCTCGCTTCAGTATGACTACATACTAATAAAAGTACTTTAGATGATTCCAGAACCTAAACACAATGCAGGGTTTTCCTCTTCTTTGAAAGCATGAACAGACAGTACAAAGAAAAGGAAACAGAAATGGCTTCTAAACATGAAAAAGATCCTTCATAGTCAGATAAATGCAAATTAAAATTACAATGAAATTGATAAAAGATTAAAAAGCTGGACACATTATGTTGTCAAGGATGTGAGAACAAGCATTCGCACATACTGTTACTAAAAATATAAATTAATATAACCTTTAGAGAGGGCAATTTGGAATACTGATCAAAATTTGAAATGTTCTGCATTTCCATTTCAAGGAATTTTTCATACAGGTATACTTGTACATATGCAATGTGATATGGGCAAATATATATTTATAATATTTAAAGATTAGATATCTGGTTAAATAAATAGTGGCATCTCCATGCAAAATAATACTGAAGACATTAAGATAAATGTGATAGTCCTATGCATGTCAACATGAAAAGTCTTCCAAGATATGGTAGTGAGAGATAAAAGGAAAGAGCACAACATCTGTGTAGAAACTGGTTGCCTATGGGAAAAAGAACTGAAGGACTGGGAAACTGGGGGACTAAGGACCAGGGATGAAACTTAGTTTTCACTATATATGTTCATGTTTCTTCTAAATTTTATACCATGTCCTTATATTACTTACGCAAATACATAATCTTTAAAGTAAGCCTGTGTTCTGCATACACTGTAACATGGCAGTGACAGAGAACTATATGATAAAAAGATATATGGGAGTTGAAGTATAGGATGGTACTGGGGGAAGGAATTAAGAAAACTGCTAAGTGCCATTTGGGTGAAGCGTTGTGAACAGGTAAATAAAGAAGACAGTGGAGAGAAGGATCGTGAAAATAAGAAATGAGTTTATTCTACTAAAGATGAGAACTCACAAGCAGCTCCAAAAAGAACCAGCATATAACGAGTTCTTCCCTTGTTCTCCTGGTCAGGACAGGGCCTTTGGAGAGACCAAGCAGGGCCAACAGGGAAGAGTTTATCCTTGCACATTTACTCAAAATATGCAAATAACCCTTAAATGGTTTTTTAAATAATAAATTTTTCACTGAACTTAGAATGCACAATATATTCAAGCAAGAATGCAACAACTCCTCTTTTGATTTATTTAAAACTCTTCCTGCATTCTATATTATTTTTTCTATGTTCTTGTTGAGTGGTATGTTGTTTAAAATACTTTTACATCACTAATGGAAAATTCTGGGTGTTTGTATAGTTTTCCTAGTAAACAGTGTAAGAATTCTGGTCTTTGTCAGGCTTACAATAAAAGAGGCAGAATAGTAATAGTAGTAGTTAAACTCGTGATTTTATTATAAGAGTTGGCCCTGTCAAAGCTGTTAAATTCCATTTCTAGAACAATTTTATTAAGGTTATATATGTGTTATTGTAGGATTACATGAAAATGCAAAAGTAAATAAAGTAATCTACTACTGTTAAGACAGTATGTATAGGAATGCACCTCTACACAGCTATTGCCTAGATGAATGGAACAACCAAAAGTACTATAACTTAAAAAATTCTGTTAAGTATATGCTAAATTGCAACTCCTTATGAGAATAACAATGGGTGGGCAGATAGACACAGGCTATGAAAGCCTGGATAATGTGCTTAAATCAGAAAAAGCATCAGAATGCAGTGAAAACAAAGAGCACCTTGCTCTTAATGTCATAGCTGCAGCTACAACCCAACAGATAACCTCTATGCTTCTGAAATGTAAGAAATACTACATGACATTTACCATCCTTCCACACCCTTTATTTCAACAACATTACCATTAGTAACATTATTTTTTTATAAAGGTTAATGACCTGTCGATAATGAATGAAATTTTTATTTCTTATTATCTCAAGAGATAATGGATAAGAGAACTAATAACTGTTGTAAAAAAAGAGAAAAGGGAATAATTTAAGATTCTGATTAAAGTAGTCTTTATATAAACAGATAATATTGTCTCTAGACAGTGAAATGAGTATCATTTTGTTCCCAAAACTATAATTTCACCATGCTCTCACTAGATATCAGTAGGTCAGTATTTACTTAAAGATAAAAAGTTAGACATATGCTCCAACTTATGGCATATACTTTGCCATGGAAATTTAGTTTACTTATTTGTTCCATGCATCCTAAAAAGTCCAACATATTCATATTAATTTACTGTTTGCAACCTAAGTTAAATTACACGTAATACGAGGTCTGTCCAGAAAAACTCCAGACATTGTTAATATAACAAGATCAGTTTGCATGACATTGACGTAACCTGGCAGCCCATGAGTAGACCGAAATGCCCACATGTGAACAATGATGATTTCACTGTACTAGTCAGCGGGGGCAAGTAAACACAGTTGAGTGAGCACGTGTACTGTGTGGCTATCGCATTCAAAATGACTGAGTGAGTAGAGCAACAAATCTGCATCAAATTTTGCATTAAACTTGAATATTCCTCCATGGACACTATTTGGATGATTCAGAAGGCCACAACTACGGGCAACTGGTGATTGGCAGCTTCATCACAACAACGTGCGCACTCGTGCAACACATCTCGTGCAGAGTTTTTTGGTGAAACATCCAATCATCCAGGTGACTCAGCACCCCTGTAGCCCAGATTTGGCACCCGGTGACTTCTGGCTTTTTCCGAAACTAAAATCTCCTTTGAAAGGGAAGAGATTAGAGACCGCCGATGAGATTCAGGAAAATACCACAGGGCAGCTGATCGCGATTGGGAGAACTGTGTGAGGTCGCAAGGTGCCTACTTTGGAGGGGACTGAGGCATCATTGTCCTATGTACAATGTTTCTTGTATCTTGTATCTTCTTAAATAAACGTCTCATATATTTTTCATATTATGTGGTTGGATACCTTCTGGACAGACCTTGTATATAAGGAGATGTGTTAAGTGATCTTAATTCTTCAAACATTACATATAGGCAAAGGCAGAGAGCTCAGTAGCAAGGCAATGATCAACATGCACATCTTTACTCCATTTCTGTGCTTCTGAAGAACAATTCTAGGTGTTTGTACAGTTTCCCTGGCGCACACGGGAAATTCACTAATGTTTCCGTTAAGAATGTTTTTGACTATAAGCAACAGAAAATCTGACCGCTGGTGACAGAAACAAATCAGGTCGGGTATTTTTCTCACATTGCGGAAAGGTGTTTGATGGTGTTAGATCCATGGCTCAACACAACAGTGTCATGATTAGTAACTCAAATACTCTTGGCTTTTCCCTCATCTTCACAAATGGCCCGTGAAACTCAAGACATCACTTGTGCATTAAAAGGTAATCGCAGCTACATCTTTCTTTTTTATCATAACCTCCCAGAAGCCCTCATAAATTTCCTTCATCTCATTGGCTAGAACTGTGTCACAAAGCCATTCCCAATTGCAAAGAAATCTAAAAATTGTGTATTTTCCAAGTCCTTCTATTGGAGATTATAAGGGAGAAGCTGAGAATGTCTTTTAGGATAGCCACTAAGCAGGGTCTAGAATAGTCTGCTCTTTCAACTACTCAACATTCTGCACATATATTTTATATGTAACACATTCACCCCTTCCCAAAGGTAGGCAATCCCAAAGTCTCATCTAGTTATAAAATCTAGCTCTGAATCCAGGATCTTTGAGGTAGACCAAAATCTTTCCACCATAGTTGACTGTGGATCGTTGTGAACTTATACACTGAAAGACAAATTATCTGTTCCCAACACACCCAATATACAATGATAGAGAGAGAAACAAGAGGGAACTGCAACAAAAACTCTCATTCAGAGATAGGAAGAATGAGAAATATATAGTGGTCAACAGTCCATAGCACACAGTAATCCTTATATGAACTATGGCTTAATTTCCTTGGTTACCCTATCTATCCACCTCAAATTCAGTTATTTAGGAGGTCCTCCTTTGACTGTTGTCATTCCTATTCCCTAATTCTGCCCTTCGGGAAGATGTCCCTTGTCCATTATCCTCCTTGGCTATATAAGAGACTGGCATTGGCAAATATATCTTTCTCATGTTCTGTACAGCTTTCATCTCCACTGCTAGTATGCACATCATACTGCTAGTATGATAGATAGAATAGATAGAATGTTTGTTATCCAGGCTTTGGAGTTTCATTTGCCACTAGCTACAAATGGCTATTTAAATTAAATTAGCTAAAATTCAATAAAATTAAAAATTCAATTCCTCAGTCACGCTAGCCACATTTTAAGTGTTCAATAGCTACATGAGACTAGAGCCTACTATATTAGATAGTGAAAATATAAAACATTTTAATCATCGCAGAAAGTTCTATTGCAGAGTACTGCATAAAGGGTGTCATAAAAAGGCCTGTTGCATTTTATTTGCAATGTTCCAAATCCACATAAGATTAGTGTACTTTTACCTGTTAGTCAATCCTTGATTTAAAATGTAGACTGTTACATTACATAATTTTGTCAGAAGACATGACTTGGGGTGGTGAACACACAATACAATATACAGATGATGTATTATAGAATTGTCCACCCGAAACCTATATAATTTTATTAACTGATGTCACCCCAATAAATTCAATTTTTTAAAAAAACTACAGACAATAATCAAGCCGTTATGTACCCTGTATTAACTCTGGACACAAAAATAGCTCTGGAGATTCTAAAGGCTTTGAATTGCTTGAACTGCACTACTTGAGAGTCAGCTAGTCAGGTTAGTTGGTAAAAGACTGGTAAGTTCTCTAGATCATCTGCCCTGGATTGACATTGAAACACAGTCTGGGACATGTCTACAGCAATTAATCTTTAATCTGCCTTGAAAGATAGAATTCCTATAAGTAAAAAACAAGGAAAGAAAAAAAGCAACCTCGAAGATCATTTCTTTTGCTCAGAGATTTCATTTTGAAATTGCCTCAATATTTGCCACCACCTACATTATCCCCAACCTAGTAACTAAGACTAAGGAGAGTATAAAAAGACTCTAAATGACAAAAAAAGAAGTCACTGTTTAGAAGAGCTGAGCTAAACAATATCCTCTTTGGGTTTTATGCCAATTTAAATTTGGGAATACTTGAAAAGACCTCAAGTTTAGTTTGACTCATCAAAAAGATTCAGAATAGAAAGATTTTATCTATATTTTCAGAAAGTCGCCAGTCTCTAAAACAAATCCAAATCCAAATTAGGCCTCTAAAAGCAAGTTTTGACAGAATATTAAAACCTAAGCTAGAGATGAAGCCTCTAAACCTAAGTATTTAAAAATTATAGTTATGTCTAATATTTAATATAAGGATATAAGATAGACATTTTACCAGTTTCTAAAACATATTAAAAATTAAAATATATTAAATACTTATAATCAACTATAAATATATACTTTAGAAAAACCCATGTTCAATATTATTGTGACTCATTCATTATTACAAATATTGAATCTTTATACTAACTCAGAAGCTTCTTTTAAACACAGTGATCAGTACAATGACGAGTTTAGGAAAACATTGTAAGATTAAAAGAATTCCTAACAAAATGAATAATGCTATAAGATCTTAAAAATACTAATTTCTAAAGAGGCAACCCCCTTTAAGAATCAAATAATCAATTTTTCATCTATAATATAATAAATGTTTTTCAGTAAAATCTAATAGCATGCTTAAAATAGCTTAATGTATAGTGATTATCATGCACTACAACTATAACAAAACACTTAAAAGTATATAAATTAAATACAGCTATAAAATTAAAATTAGCAACAACAACAATAAGAAAGAAAATAATATTAGACAGAAAAAAGACTCTAACCACTTTGTCCTCCTGGTGTGAATATCCACGAAAGCAAGTTAGAAAGGACAGAAAAGACAAAACAAAAAAGAAATAATTAATTCCATTCTCAAACAAATACGAGTTTTTTAAAGTGTTAGTGAAATAAAAATTCTAAAAAAGTCTAATTACATTTTGACTGAAACCTAAACATTTTAAGAGGAAAAATTTAAGAGCATACTATATACTAGATATATTAAGAATAATTTCTATAAAAGCAATTAAATACCCAAATTTTAAAAAAAGGAGAATGTTCTTTCCACAAATGAAATCCTAATTAAACATTCAATTAACTCAAGAAAAACTGAAAAATGTTAAGGAAAAAAACTTTATGCACAAAGACAGTAAAACTCTGCATCGCTCCTTATCTTTAATTTTATCATATACTAGCAAAAGTAGACAAAATGTATTTTTATATAAATTATGCATATTGCTTCTAAAAGTCATATCTTGTCCCTTTAATTTGTCTCCTAAATATATTATTAAAAAGAATAAATTAATCATAAAAGTCATTAAAGATAAATTACTGATTAAAATTGACAATTTTGGGTCATGGTTTCCTAATATTATAAATGTGGAAAATGAAAAATTGTAAGTTACATGATTTGGTCAAAAGAATATTTTAGATATAATAAAATTAAACTCAGTTATTGCATTTCTCTGTATTTAAATAATGATACTATAGCAAAAGTGATAATGTAATAATGATCTACTATATTACAAGAACTTACATAAATTAAAGTTAAAATCATGTGTTTTGAGGTTCCCTTTCCCTAAAATATGGGTGGCAGCATATACTTGTGATTAAGAGGACAAATTTTGCAATCAGAAAGGCCTATCTTGAAATTCACCTTTTAAACAACACACCTAGCTGTATATCTTGTGCAATTTCCTTAAACTCTGCAAAACTTTATAGGGTTTTTTGAGAATTAAATAAAATAGCATGAAAAGCCCTCAACACAGTCTACAATATAGTTCTATACCTTATATTCTAGCCTATTAAAACATAGGATATTGCAAAGAAGAGACAGAATTGCATTCTTTACAATACTGTATTCTTGACTGCTCTGTTACAAGTGTTAAAACTAAAGATAATATAAAAGCAGTTGCATACAGTCAAGGACATCTATCTATTGACAACAATTTAGTCCAACAAAAATCATTTTTGCAGCACTTATATATGTATCAGACACTACCCTAGAAGTCTCAGGTATAAAAAAATGAGTAAGACAGCTTCTGACCTCGAGGAATTAATGTGATAAGAGATAAATAAATCACTGCAGAACAAAGAGATATACTGAAAGCAAGGAAATAACAAAGCATTATGGAAAACGCAAATAAAAGAGGGAATACCAGGACTTGGAGAAAGGATTAAGAGAAGGTTTCTGTGACTTAAGCAGGGCTTAAGAATAATGAAGAGAATGTCAGCAAGACCAGTGAGAGAGAACATTTTATGCACAGAATATGGCATATGCAAAAAGCACAAAAGCACAAACAAGACTGGCATGTTTGGAATACAAGTAGTTAGGAATACATAACTAGATTATAAATGATATATTGGAACTAAAATGTTCATGGTTAACTACATTAATATCTGTTGGGCAAAATCTCAGAAGCATAACACTTTCACAAGATAACTCACATTGCAGAATTTTTTTTTAATTAAAAGAAAAAAATTGAGCCCTAGCTGGTGTAGTTCAGCGGACTGAGTGCCGAAAGGTCACTGAGAGCCGAAAGGTCACTGGTTTGACTTCCAGTCAGTGCACATGCCTGGGTTGCAGGCCAGGTTCCCATTGAGGGGTGTGTGAGAGGCAACCTATCAATGTATCTCTCACACATTGATGTTTTCCTCCCTCCTTCTTTCTCTCTCTCCCTCCCTCCCTCTCTCTCCCTCTCTAAAAATAAATAAATCTTTAAAAAAGTCAAGCAAAATTCTAAAAGAAAAAGAAAAATTGAAATTATAACTAATAAATTTGCAAATAGTTAATCGCTCTTAACAGATTAAAACAACTTCAGTTTTAGCTATGACATATACATGAAAAACTTAGCTAAAATATATCATGAAATATTACTGCCATCATACCTTTATTATCTTTCAATAAAAAGAAAAATAAACACAAAATTTACCATATGATTTATAAATAAGACATTATATTAGCTATCAAATGAACATTAAGTGTTCGCTACGCTACAACATGCAAGCCCATTGGAAGGAGACAAGTCTGGAAGCAGGGAGAACAACTAAGAATTGTTGCAATATTTTGGGTAAGAAACAAGTGTCAGAGTAGTATGAATTACAGTAGTAGCAAGAGGTATGAAAAGAAGTGATTTAGAACATAGTGAGAAGTAAGTCCCCTTAAGACTTGATTGAGGAAGAAGTAGAAAAGTAGTTCCACAATCTGGTTTAGGCAACAGGGAGGATAAGAGGACAGCTCCTTGGGGCAGGGGGAGGACATATGAGAAGCAGATTTGGGGAAAATAATGAATTCAGGTGTAGATAAGGTGAATTTGAGCTGCCTATTAAGCAGAGATTTTCAATAGGCAGTCATATAAATAGATCTGGAACTCAAAAGTAACCTGGCTAAACAGTGTCTGTAAATCATCAGCATATGTATAGTATTTGAAGCTTTAAGAGTAAATAAAATATCCCAAAGAAACTGTTACAAGAAAAAGAAAGAATGAAGATGATGACCCTAATCAAAATGGTTCTTCTCTTTGAACTGGCAAACCAGAAGAAAAGAAAGTCAAAACAAAAGGATCAATATATCTTCTAATAAGATTTTAAAATACAATCAAGTCAGGGGTTTCAATATATTTGCAAAAGTGATATTAAACTTATTAATAATCAAATTGGAATTGAGTTGCTTGAAAATCAAAGGTAATGTACAAATATAAAATATTGTCCAGGACCTTAAGACAAAGATTAAAGATTAAGACATGATTAAAATCTCATGTAAATATAAATAATAACCTAATAGAGAGGAATATTTTTATTTTAAATGTATGGATAATTTGGATTTAAGTATACTTTCTTTAAAAGTGAATTTCAACCTGAATCATCTGGATATTTCCTTCAATTTTACACTTAGTCTGTGTGAAAAAAATAAAAATAAAAAGATTAAATGGTTCAATTCAAAGGTGAAAATTGTTTTATATAATTTACATACATATTCATTATGGCAGACCCAGTTTATGTATGCAATAAGGAATATACTAACCCAATATACAAATATGATTAATTAAATAAGAAAATATATGTGATAGCATTTTATAGAATACCTAACATATGTGGTATGTTAAAGAAATCTAGTCCCATAAAAATTATTGCAAAACAGTTCTGCAGCACTCACTGTGTGACAAGTACACATCTAAGTGCTTTATATAAAATTAAATAATTTTACCTTCATCAATAGCCTGTGAGATAACTACTATTATTTCCATTTACGGATGGAAAAATTGAGGAAGAGAGATTAAGCATCTTGTACAAGTCGATTAGTAAGTGCTGAAGATGGGGTTCAAACGTAGTCTCACTTCAGAACTTGCGTTGATATGGCTCCAGGACAAGTTTACACGGTGAAAATGTGCTCCTTTATGTTCAGTTTGATACATTACTTGGCCTCCTTCCACAATGCTAATATTCATCAGGAGCGCAAAATTTCCTAAGATTCTGCAAGTTTGACTCTTTCTCAGAGTCACTACACTATCCTGCACTATTAGGGAGGCTGACGTCAGTGAGAGAGAAACAGAGTGCAAAGCAAAAGGGACCTCCATATAGCGCACATTCCCCAACAGCCCATGGCTGGAAGACGGGGAAAAGCGGAGGATGCTGCTTAAGCTGCTTTATATAACAATGGCAAGATAATAGCCTTGTCTTTCCTGAAAGGAAGCAATGCTGCCACCCAGGTAAGCGGTCTCCTCTCAGAACAGATAGAGTCAAGTATGAGGTCACATACGAAGCTTCCGGCTAGCATTTAAAATTAGGGCAGCCAGCCATGAAGGAGAGAGCCATGCAGTTTGAAAGGATGTAGAATGGGACACCCCACCCCACCCCCTCGCCGGCCCGCAACCCATCCGCCGTGAGTTGTGGTGTGAAAGGAGGTGCCACGCAGTTTTGGATTAAGAGTTGGAGTAAGAAAAAGGAGACCCACTGGGAAACCTTCCTGGAGAACATGGCAGCACGGCTAATAGAGTTGAGAATTGTGAGAACCTACCTAACCAAGCAAGGATTAGTGGCAGATGCCTGGAACTGTGACCAGGAATGCTGAGCTGCAGACTTCTGCTTTTCAGAGAGATGGTACCTCTGACTGACGAATTCTGAAACTGGCCAGGGTTGGCAAAGGAGGCGAGGATTATGCATGTGCTTGGGGTGGTTAAAAGGAGTGGCAGAAATCCACCATTATTCTGAATCTGTATAACTTTTAAATAAACCCTCTTCCCTTTTTCATCAAACTCTTACACTGGGAGTCACCCTTCTTGGCGGTGGGCAATCAGACCCCACAGCTATTCCAGAACAGCATAGGCTGGGGTTCTGTAATATGAAGAAACAATCCTCTCTTCTTAAATTCTACAACTTGTTTCTGAAAATATTCTCACCCATTCTAGGTTATTCAGTTTAAAGACTTGAAACTGAGGATCCATCTGATGAAACCATTTACTTAACAATGGATCCTGCAAATTATATCATTCTGATCAGTTTTCCTGCTTATTCCTCAAATTCCTATAAATACAGTTTTCTAAAATAGTAGTGCCCTCAACTCCCATGTTATGTAAATGTGGGAAGGGATGTTAAAACAAAGCTTAACGCACAATATGCTAGACACAGAAACATCAGAAAATTAATGAAGTTTCTCAATTACTTTTTAAAAATTGTTTAAGTTAAAAAATTAAAAAATAAAAATTGTTTAAGTGGTAAAGTATGTGGCTATATAAATATATTTTTCAGGTACTTCAAGAATTGCATAAGTAATCTAGTATTAATTTTTAAATCATAAAATGATAAACCACCCCCCAAAAAACCCTTATAAATCAGTTAGAATGATGCTTTCATTTTATGTATTTTAACACAGAAGCACTAAGACACCATGTAACACATCAAATAAAAGTCACACAATACCAGGGCAGGAACTACACTTGGTTCTCCTAATTTTCTCAAACAATGCCACCCTCTTCCTGGAGAATGTCCAATTTTTTCGCAATATACTGGAGTATAGTAATTCTATGAAGTCTAAAAGAAAATTCATGTGACATGCTTGCCTTTGATGTAAGGGGAATGATTGCAAATTGCACTAGCATACTAGCTACAGACTTGCAGATAAGCAGAATAACTTGAAATTTTAAGAAAAGAAAGGAACTATGTAGAATATTGAAAAAATCCTCTAATCATTTTATCCCTCAATGTACAATTTAAATATTAGTCATTAAAACCACTCATATAAGTGATACTTAATGACTCATTTACTTCATTCAGAAGCATGTTAATATTATCACTCCATTCTTACCATCTGATATACTGAAAACGCATATACCAATATATTTTAAAGAACTTTCTCAAGCATCACTCTGTTATCACTATAAAGTTATAATTCATTCTGCTTCAAATCTAATAATTCATGATAGAAAAGCTCATGTCTGTTACATTTATAAATTAAACAATACAATTCTAAAAAAAGTATGTTCTTTATCAAAATCAGATTAACCATTAAGCAGATGGTAATTTATTTTTCATATCAAAAATTAAAAAACAAAAAAATTAATGATGCCACACATTGAAGCTTAAAATAATCCTTATTGTAAATTATCATAATGTCTTTCTTACTGGAGTCAGCATTGTATGATTACAAAATAATTTCTCCCTTATAAAGTCATCATTTTTAAATTTGACTAACTAAATAGCTTTTATTAAGTGGTTATCATCTTAAAGGAAATTAATGGAAGCAATATTTCATAAAATCTTGTACTGGAATTTTTATATGTCCTTTACTTCATTTGTTCTCTCTGTATTTTAAATGTACTCAGAAGAATTAAATAATTTTCAAGGATGGCTGCACATCTAGGAGCCTCAAACTTAAAACAAAAGATTATTTTATCTTGATTCTTAAAAGGTTACTAACCTAATTTTTAAATAGTGTTATAATTAAATTTTAAGCCATAAAATATTTGTATTCTTATTATTCTACTTCATTAGAATAGCATGACCAAATTTCACTGGGCTGAATCCACTGGGGCTACGATAAATCAAGGAAATGTATTCAGCATCTACTGAAAGCAGAAGCCTTCTATTACATAATGATATAACTTGAAAAGAGACAATGCACTGAATACTTTTTTCTTTCATTTTGAATATAGACAACCTTTATACATATCATTTAAAGGAACACTATCCCAAGTAAATTATGACATTCTTATGACAGGTTTCTTACCTCAGTGAAAATGTACAAAAACTAATTTAAAAATCTAGGCTATCTTTCCTGAGCTAAACTATATTTTTTTATGTTTTACTCCCTTGACACTTTCCATATATATATATAGAAAATATATATATATAAAATATATATAAAATATATTTTATATATATTTTAAATATATTTTATATATAATATATATATATTATATATAAAATATATATAAAAGCACTTCTTCTTCTTCTATAAACCATCTCCAACAGACTAATCCACAACATACAGAATTTTGTAGTAAATTAAATTGCAACAGATTTTCAAGGGGTATTCTAATTTTTCACAGTACTTAATTTATTAACTAAAACTTTGCTCGGAATAAAGGCACCTGTGTTAGAAATCAAGAAATATATTTTTAAGCAAACTATAATCAGATGTCATTAGAGACTTCTGCTCTGATGTAAATGGGGTAGCAAGGGCTTGATTTCTCCACCTGCTGAAAACAAACAAAATACATGAAAGAATGGCTTTCAACACACTGAACATAGGCAACAAAAGACAGTGATAGATGGGAAACAAACAAGATAAGCTCTACAATTGCCCTAGTTTACTGCTTTTGAAAACAATGTAGGGAGCAAGTGCAGTACAGAGGAGCTGAAGTTCATCTTGGAAGATATCCTGAGTCTAATGGATTAAAACTGAAAGCCTAGGAGGGCAACAATATGTCATAAGACAAGTTACCAGAAAAAAGAAAGCTATGCTGAAAGAGAACCTCAGAGATCTGCAGAGGGTCCCTTCAAGTATTTAGCTTAGTAATGATCAGTGAGCATGCATGTGAGAAAACACCCAACAGTGGGGGGGGAAATTATTTGAAAAGATTAAAGAGAATAACGGGTATTCTTTCCCACCAGCAACACTGGAAAAACCTCTTAATTCATGGGGCACTGGTTAAAGTACTCATGAAAGCCTTACCTTAGTAGAAGAGAATAATTAGTGTTAAACTGAGCACTACTCTGTATCTATCTAACAAATCATAAAAAATGCAAAAGTGTCAAATTGTTTCCATATAACTGCATCCCAAACAAAGCTGAAGAAGAGTTATAGAAATACAAAAAATATCCAGCAACCAACAAAGTAAAATATGCAATACCTGGCATCCAACAAAAGATATCAAGTGAGCAAAGAGTCAGGAAAATGCATACGATAATGAAAATAATCAATCAAAACCAACAAAAAACTGACAGAGATGCTAGAATTAAAAAAGGAGAATATCACAACATTTATTATAGCGTATTCTATATGTGCAAAAAGTTAAATAGATCATGAAAGTTATTAAAAAGCCCAAAATTGAAATTCTATTTTTTTATCCTCACCTGAGGACATTTTTTTTTTATTACTTTTAAAGAAAGAGGAGGGTAGAGAGGAAAGGAGAGAGAGACCGATGGAAGAGAAAAGCATTGATCAGTTGCCTCCCATATGCACCCGGCCTGGGGATCATGTGTCTGAACCAGGGATGGAATCCACAGCCCAGGTGTGTGCCCCGACCAGGAATCGAATCCACAATTGTACAGTTACAGGAGGATACTCCAACCAACTAAATCACACCAGACAGGGCTGAAATTCTAGTTGTAAAAACTACAATATCGAAGATAAAAAAAAACACTGAATGATAACACCAGGTTTGGCACTGCCAAAGAAAAGATTAGTAAACTTAAAGGCATAGCAATAGAAAATTTATAAAATAAAACGCAAAATAAAATTTGGCTTAATGAAAAAGACATAAGTAAACTGTAAGACAACTTCAAGTAGCCTATTATATGAATAACAGAAGTCCCCGAAATAGAAGAGAGGGAGAAGGGGCCATAAAAAATAAGCAAAGAAAAATGGCCAAAATTTTCCAAAACTCTGTGAAAACTGTAAATTCACAGATCAGAAAAACTCCAAACACAGGAAGCATGAAGAAAAATATACCAACAATAAGAATGATATCACACTTCTCACTGGAAAAAGTGAAAGGGAGAAAACTTGAAACATCTTGAAATTTAATGAAAATAGTTGTCAATGTAGAATTCTTTATCCAGCAAAAACATCCTTTTAAAAACTGAAAGGCAAAATTTTCAGCATAAAAAGTTGAAGGCAATAGTCACCAGCAGATTGCACTACAAAAGAAATGGAAGGAAATCCTCTAGGCAGATAAAATAGAATACCAGATAGAAATATAAATCTGAAATAAATAAATAAATAAATAAATAAATGCACCAGAAATGGTAATAACAAAAGCAAATATCTACTACTTCCCTTATTTTGTAATACTCATTAAAAGATAAAATTTTAAAACAAAAGGAGTAACAATGTATATGAGGTTTATTAAATAGGTAAAAGTAGTACATCTGAAACCAATACCATAAACTCCAAGCGTAGAGAAAAGGAAGTGCACTATTGTAATATTCTTACATTATACATATATTGACATTATGATATAATACCATGTAAGGTTGACTATGATAATTTAAAGATGTATACTACAAACCTGAAGCAATTACTAAAATTACAAAACAAAAAGTTATAGCTAATGAGCCAACAAAGAAGTTAAAAGAAAATGAAAAAATACTTGGTGAATCAAAACAAGAATAAAAAGAAAAATATAAACAAAACATCAGAGAGTACAAGTGGGAAAAAAAGGAAATGTTATAATAAAACATAATCACCTCAATATTCATATTATATGTAAATTGTCTAAACACAGCATCTAAAAATGAGAGATTGTCAAACTGGATAACAAAGCAAGACTTAACTATATGCTGCTTACAAGAAAAGTACTTTCGATATGGAGACGCAAATAAGTTTAAAGTAAAAGAACAGAAAAGCATAAACCATGTTAATATTACCCAATACAAAGTTGGAGAGGCTACATTAATATAACACAAAATGAATTTAGAACAAACAAAATTACTGGAAATAAAGAAAGTCACTTAATAATGATAAAGAGGTCAATTAATTTAAAGAACATAATAATCCCAAATGTTTATGCACCTAAAAACAGATCTTAAAATTGCATGAAACAAAAAATAAATAAATTGCATGAAAAAAACTGATAGAACTGCAAGAAGAAATAGATAAATCCAAGTATAGATATATATTTCAATATACCTCTCATAATAATTGATGGAATAAATAGGAAAATAATCAACAGGGATATTGTAGATTTAAATAACTCTATTAACCAACTTGACCTAATGAACAATTAAAAACACTGTCCAAAAATAGGAGAATGTATATTCTTTTCATGCAGAATATTTACCAAAATAAGTCACATTCTGGGCCATAAAATAAGTCTCAATACATTTCAAAAGATTCAAGGCAAACAAAGTATATTCTGGAACTACAACAGAATTAAATTAAAAATCATTAACAGAAAGATCTCTGAAAAACCCCAATATTTGGAAAATAAATAACATAATTATAAAGTATCCATGAATCATAAAAGACAAGGAAAATTATTTTTAAATGGATGAAAATTAAAAGACAACACAATTTTTGGGATGCCGCTGAAGTAGTATCTAAAAGAAAGTAAGGCATGTGATGCCTATATTAGTAAAGAAGTCTCAAAGCAATGACCTCAGCTTCCAGCTTAAAAATCAGAAAAAGGAGAAAATTAACCCCGATGTAAAAAGAAATAATAAGGATAAAAGATCAAATCAACATTAGAGAAAAATCAATGAAACAAAAAGCTGGTTCTTTGATAAATAAAATTGAAAAATATCTAACCAGACTAGGAGAGGACACCAAATTACCAATATCGGGAAAGAAAGAGGTGGAATCACTACCAATCCTACAGAAATTAAGAGTAATAATGCAATACTCTGAAAAAGTTTACACAAATAAATTTGACAGCTTATGAAGAACTGGACAATTTCCTTGAAAGACACAAACTACCAAAGCTCATTCAAGAAAAAATAATAACCTGAATAATCCTTTATCTTTAAAAAAAACTGAAAATGTTCTTTAAAACCTTCCCAAGAAATAAAATAGCATACCTAGATGGTTTCACTGGTAACGTTTACCAAACATTAAAAGATAAGTAATACTAATTCTACACAAACTCTTCTAAACATTTAAGAGAAGGAACTACTTCCCAACTCATTCTATCAGGCCAGCATTACCTGATATCAAAACCAAAAAAAGGACATTACAAGAAGAGAAAACTATAGACACTGACACTCATGAACATAAAAGCAAATACTGTAAATAAAATGTGATCAAATCAAACCTATTAATATAGAAAAGGTATCATCCATCATAACCAAATGAGGTTTACCCCCAAAACAGAGTGGATTTAACATATCAAAATCCATCAATGTAGTTCACCATATTAACAAAGAATGAAACACATTCCTAATCTCTACAGATGGAAAAAAAGCACTTGAGAAAATCCAATATCTATTCCTAATGTTAAAAAAAAACAACTCTCAGAAATTAGGAATACAGCATCTATGAACTGATAACTAACATAATTTTTAATAGTGAAAGACTGAATACCTTTTCCCTAAGATCAAGAGTAAGTCAGGCTGTCTGCTCTCACCACTTCTATTCAGAATTGTACTGCCATTTCTAGCCAATGCATCTAGTGGGAAAAAAAACCATCAGGTAAACGAGGGTGAAAAATCAATAGAAATAAACAAAACAATGAGAAAGGGGAGAGATAAGAAAATGGAGAAATGAAATCTCACAGGGGAACAAAATTAGCACTAGTATGCCTAAGTAATGTATGTAAAGATATCAGCTTACTATTTAAAAGCCATCTAAGAACTGATTGATGAGATACTAGTGAGGAGATAAAAGCAAATTTTAAAGAACTTATTGAGACAAACATTTTAAAAAACTGTTTTTGCTAATTTCAACAAACATTCTTTAGGTATCATTAACATTGTTCTAAAGGGGATGGGTGAACTACAAAAATTTAGTATAAATGTGAAATACCTCCTTAACATTTCTTCTTAAAATTCCATAGTATCATGTTTATTTAATTAATGTTAAGACAAAAATAAAAAGTAATGTAGCTTTGAAGGCTTTAAAATTATGGAACACAGAATCTCAAAGCTAGAAAGAAGGTCTTTCAAAAGGAAATAAAACAGGGGCCAAAGGAAAAGTATGTCTATAAAGTTTATAAAATTATGTATGGCAATGGAAAAGGCTATGTCACAACTCTAATATTAATCAGTTCTGTGACTTTAAAAATGAACTTCGGTCTCTCTGGATCTGAGTTTTCTGCACCTGTAAAATAAAGGAATTAGACCATTTGGTCTCTAAATTCTATTCATCATCTTTGAGAGTCTAAGAGTCTACGATCCTAAACAAAATCATAAGCTAAAGGACATAAACAATGAAACAAATATATTTTTTAACCCAAAGAAAAAGAACTAAAAATTTCTTTTAATTAAAATGAAGATGCTAGAAAAGGTTTTTGTTTATTGGTTAATCTGAATATTAATTTCAGTTGTCTTTTACACTTTACTCACAATAAACAACAGAATTATTATGTGTGACTTTCATTTCTGTACCTTGTTAGAGCGTAATGACACTCGACCTCCACAACGCGCACAGAACTTTGTTTGGCAATATGAACAGTTATGGCCACATCCATCAGCAAACTTTGTTTTGTGGCAGATACCACATGTTGGAGCATCACCCTTCTGTTCTTGCTGCTGCTGTGATTCTTCTCCCATCTTCTTTACCTGTTCCTTATACATTTCAAACTGCTGATGAAGTTTTCTGCAAAGAGAACAGGTGAGAAAATATTGGTTTCCTTATGGTCTCAAAAAAAAACTATCACTACAATCTGTAGGCACAATTTCATACCGAAAAATCCATAGATTGAGAAAAAAATAAAAATTTAATTTTCTGATAATGGAATAACATCAAAGTGTTGCAACCAATTCTGCCTTCTGACAAACATATTAATTTAAGGATAAATTAATACAATATATGTTTATGGAGTATTTCTTTGAATATAATTGTAAATTTTCTACCTACAATTTGCAATATATTATCAATCATACTCTCCAAAATATTTAACATATTATTTTTCAACAGTTTAATTTCAAAATAAAGGGAGCTAATTTTACTTACACAGTGAAACCAAAACCTATGAAACTGAAATCATTGAGACAGAATCTCAGCTGGAGCGATCATAAGAATCCACACAGAGGGGAACGCACTGGATAAGTGCTCTCACTAACTGTTTAAATCTGTTCAACGGTCTGGACATTAGTTGGCTATAAAAACACTGTGAAATATTAGGATCCTACAAAATAAGGCTAGGCAAATAAAAGTAATGGTAAGATTTACTTTCAAGATAATAGATAAGAAAAATGATACTTAGTAAAAGGTATTATTTACTCTAGCTAAAAATAAATAGTGATATAACTTTCACTTTCATTGCTTTTATAAGGAATGTAGGCAATATGTTGAAACTATAATTAATTCTGTTTAGGATTTACAAAGCTATAAATAATGTCACTCCCATTCCAAACCTATCTGAATTCCTGACTTGATTGATAATTTAATCCCCAACACTAATGGTCTCACAGAAAAGGCATGCCCACTTTAAAATATAAATACTATTCAAAACCATGAGACTCGGGAGGAAATAACAAGGATTGACCAATTGTGAAGAGATGAAATAACCAATATAATTAAATTCAGAGATGACAGGAATAATGACATTATGAAACACAGACTTTTAAATAATTGAAATTGTTAAGGTAAAAGATATATAGAAAAAGGTGGGCAATATGCATAAACAGATGGAGTATTAAAGCAGAAAGATGAAACTATAACAGTCAAATGAAAATTCTAAAACTATAAAGCATGCCATCAGAGATGAAGAATTTCTTCAATAAGCTCATGAGTAGGCTTGAAAAAATGTGAGGCAAACATCAGTAAATTTGAAAATGAGACAATAAAAATTATCTAAAGTAAAAAAAAATTTTTTTTTAATAGCAGAAGAAGAAAAAAAATAACCCAGAGCATCCAAGAGCTATCCGAGAGTTAAACTGATATAACATATGTGAAACTGGAGCTCCAGAAGAAGAAAAAAGAAAAAACACAACAGAGGAAATACCTGAAGAGATGATGGCCATGAATTTTCCAGAACTAATGAAACCCACCAAATCACAGACACATGAACCTCAGAGAATCCTTTGTAGAACAAATACTAAATACACACACACACACACACACACACACACACACCCCATAGTTAAAGTGCTAAAAACTAAAGACAAAATCTATAAAAGCAGCCAGAGAAAGTGACACATTATGTAAAGAGATGAAAGATAGGAATTATAGAAGATTATCCTTCAGAAACCATGCAAGCTAATAGACTTTGGTGTGACATCTACAGGAAGTACTAACAGATGAACTGTCAACTCAAAACCCCATATACGGTGAAATTATGCTTTAAAAAAAAACAGGCAAAATAAAGGTTTTTTCAAATAAATAAATGTTGAAATAATTCATTGTTAGAAGACCTTAAATGCAAGGAACTTAAAGTACGTTCTTTAGGTAAAAGTATGATGTTACTTGTATGTATTATATAGAAACATTTTCAAAAAAGTAAAAAGTTAAACCCAAAAAGTAGAGGAATAGAATTAAAAAACTTAGAAAAGAAATAGATGAAACCAAATGCTATTCTTTTAAAAACTTCAGTAAAATCGATAAAACTGTAGGCACAATGATCAAGAAAAAGAATGAAAAACAAAAATTACCTATAGAAAGAAAAAAATATATCACTACAGACTCCACAATTAAACAAAATTAAATTTAAAGGATTTTAAGAAAATGCTGCGAATGACTCTATATCATAAATTTTACAACTTACATGAGAAATAGGCCATTTCCTTGGAAGACAGAAGTTAGAAATTAGCACACTTCACTCAAGAAGAAATAAATAGCCTGACAAGTACTGTATCTATTAAATAAATTTAATTCATGCTTTAAAACTTTTCAAAAATAAAACTCCAGTTCCCAATGACTTCATCAGTGAATTCAACCAAACATTTAGGGGACAAATAATACCAATTCTATACAATCTTTTCCAGAAAATAGAAGAGAAGGTATTTTCTAATTAATTTCCTAAGGCCGGCATTATTTGGATACCAAAACTCTACAAAGATATGAAAAGAAAATTATAATCAATATTCCTAATTAGAAGATGCAAAAATCCTCAATACAATACTAGCAAGTCAAACCAAGAAATAAGTTAAAGAATAATACATCATATATAGGTGGTGATTATTCTGGGATTGCAAGGTTCATTTCACAATCTAAATTTAAGCAATGTAAAAAGGAAAAAGGACCCATGGACACTGACAGCAGCGCAGTAACTGCTGGGTGAGGGGGGGTGAGTGCAGAGATGTCCAACCCACAGCACATTGGCCGCATGCAGCCCAGGATAGCTGTGAATGCAGCCCAACACAAAACCATAAATTTACTTAAAACCTTTTCTTTGCTCATCAGTTTTCATTAGCATTTGTGTATTTAATGTGTAGTACAACACAACTCTTCTTCTTCCAGTTTGGCCCAGAGATGCCAAAAGGTTGAACACCCAAAAGGGGATTAAATTGTAGTGGAAAAAATGCAATAAAGATGAATAGAATAGAATAGAATAGAATAGAATAGAATAGAATAGAATAGAATAGAATAGAATAGAATAGAATAGAATAGAATAATAAAAAATTTAAGCAATGTAATTCACCACATTTACAAACCAAAGGGAAAGAAACATATAATTATGTCAAAATACTCTGAGAAAACACTTGACTCAGCAAACGAGGAGTAGACAGAAGGTTCCTTAATGCAATAAGGGTATTTACAAAAAAGCCTACAAATATCCAGTATTGTAAAAGACTGAATGCCTTCCCTCTGAAATCAGAAACAAAGCACAGTGTTCTCTCATATTCTCTCACTACTCATAATTGACACTGGACTGGAAATCCTAGCCAGTGCTTTAAAGCAGGCAAGACCAATAAAAATAAAAAGCATAGGGACTGGAAAGGAAACTAAAAAACTGTGTGCAGATGGCATAATTGTCTTTGTATAAAATCTAAAACTAACTATAAAATATCTCCTATGATAAATGAGTTTAGTAAGGTCACAAGATACAAGCCGAATGTGTACAAAAATTGTATTAATGTGTACTAGCAACGGAAAATTGGAAATGAAAATTTTAAAAAGTAGTCTCACATTATTTACAATAGCCAAGATATGGAAGCAACCAAAATGTTCATTGGCAGACAAGTGGATAAAGAAGATGTGGTACACACAGACAATGGAATACTACTAACCATAAAAAATATGAAATCTTACCATTTGTGACAACAAGGATGGACCTAGAGGCTATTATGCTAAGGGAAATAAGTCTGAGTAGACAAATACCATAGTATTTCACTTACATGTGGAATCTAAGGAACAAGATAAATAAAAAGGTAAAACAAAACAAATTCATAGATACAAAGAACAAAATAATGGTTGCCAGATAGGAGGAGGGTTGTAGAGATGGGTGAAAAGATAAAGGGAATAAAAAGTACAAATTGTAGTTACAAAATAGTCACAGGGATATAAAGTACAGTATAGGGAATATAGTCAATAATGCTATAATGCCTATGTATGATGCCGGGTTGGGAATAGATGTATTGGGGGATCACTTCTAGGTTATATAAATGTCTAACCACTATAGTGTACACCTAAAACTGATATAATATTGAATGTCAATTGTGATTGCAAAATTTACAAAAATTTTTTTTAAATAAGTAGTCTGAAATTGCATCAAATAAAAGACTAAGGTATAAATCTAACAAAATACGTACAAGCTTTCTATGGTGTAAACTATAAAACACTGATAAAAAAATCAAATTACGACCTAAATAATACAAGAAATATACCATATTCATCAATATTAAGATATCAATTCTCAACAAATAAATCTATCAATTCGATGTCATTCCAGTTGAAATCTCAGCATAATTTTTTAAATAAATTGACAAGCTAACTCTAAAATTTATATTAAAAAGCTAAGTTCCTAGAATAGGTAAAATATTTTGAAAGAGAAGAAGACTGAAGGACTCACAATACCTGATTTCAAGACTTACTATAGAAGCTACACGAGTATAAGCAAGTCAATATGGTAATGGTAAAGAAGAAACACATATACCAAAGGAACAGTCGAGTCCAGAAATAGTCCGCTGCTTAAATGGTCATTTATTTTTTTTTAAAGGTTCCAAGATAATTCACTGGAGAAAAAATAATCTTTTAAGCAATGGGAAATACATGTGTAAAAAAAGTAATTGGAAAATCCATGCATAAAAAATGAGCCTCAACTCCTACCTCACACCTTATATTAAAATTAACTCAATATATTACAAAATTATAATCAATTGACTACAGAAATAAATATAATCACTGAAACTATAAAACTTCTGGAAGGCAGTATTGAAGAAAATTGTGTTCGTGGGTAAATAAAGACTTCTTCAATGGATGTCAAAAGTATGGACCAGAAAGCAGCACTGGCAATATATAAATGAATGAACATAGCTGTGTTCCAATAAAACACTATTATGAACACAAATTTGAATTTCATGTGATTTTACAGTGACAGAATACTATCATTTAAATTTTTTTCATCCAATTTTAAATGTAAAAACCATTCTTACCTTACCAGTTACACAAATAAAAAGCAGTAACCTAGATTTGGCCCATAATTTGCCCACTTCTATCCTATATGATTTCATTTATATGACATTCTGGAAAAAGCAAAATTTTAAGTACAGAAATCAGATCAATGATTGTTAGGGGCTGGAGTAAGGCAAGGGGCATAAAATTACAAGTGGGCAAAAGAAAGTTTTAGGGGTAGGAAATACTATTTTGATGATGGTGGTAGATATACAGTTATGTATGTTTTTCAAAATTCACTAAAATGTTTATCCCAAAGTGGTTAATTTACTGTAAATAAATTATACCTCAAGAAACCAGACTTTTTTAAAAAGCTTCACAGTGCTAATCTTAAATCACATAAATTACAAGAATAGCTCTGTGAATTAATCCTTATATCTAGTTAATCACAAAGCATACCTCCCTTTTTCACACATACTAATAAATTCAAATAGCCATGCCAGTTTTGTTAACTTTTTTTGTAACTTCAAATAATACACTGTTTTTCCTGTACGATCTCCAACCAGGTTTAAATAAAGCTTTGCTAACACAGAACAAGCACCAACCACTACAGGAGGTTCAAGCCCATAAAACATGTACCAGAACATGCATGATTTTAAGTGGACTATTAATTGAGCTCTACAACAGAGTTTATCTTTCAATGTGTGAGATACGTTGCACATTTCTACTGCATAGCTATTGATACACTTACGATCTCTGGCATACCCCTTAGTAAATGGCTGAACCTCATTGAGAGAAAGAGGAAGATAGCAGGAAAAGGAAAATTAGAGCAATGTTTTGTCTCAGTTGGAGAGACACTGGAGTACTTGCCAGGCAAGTTACCAAGGCACATAGGACAAAAAGCAGAAGGGTAGTTAAGTGAACTGTGCTACAATACAGTGCCTCCAGGGAAGCGGAAGTCCTATTTCATCCAGGGGAAGGTGGCCTGTCACCTTAGTAGCAAAATTCATAATAATGTTTTTCCAAAGTGCTAGACTAGAGCTATTTAAAATCCTTTAACATAAGAGCTATACTAATCCTGAGACTGCAGCATCAAGGTTGCAGGCTGGGACCAAATGGCCCCAGCTGTGGGAAGAAGAGATACAGAAACTACACTTCAGACAGGACCTGACTATGATAATCTGAGCAATCTGAAATACTAATTCTAAAGAACATAAGCACCCCTATGCTCACTGCAGCGTTATTTACAATTGCCAAGATATGGAAGCAGCCCAAGTGTCCATCAGCACATGAGTGGATAAAACAACTATGGGACATTTCCCCAGTGGAATTCTACTCAGCAGTAAAAAAGAAGAAAATTTTACTTTTGCAACAGTATGGATGGACCTGGAGAACAACACTGTCAAAACCAAACTCCAAATACAATGAAAGGTCTAAAAGATATGTGAACTTGAATAACCTTCCAGCGATGTAAATCAGAGGTCACCTAACATTTTCTGTAAAGATCTAGATAGCAGATATTTTAGGCCTTGTGGGCATAGGGTCTCTGTCACAAATACCCAAATCTACAGGTGGGATGTGAGAGCTGTCATAAAAAATATACAAACAAATGAGTTTTACTGTGTTCCAACAAACTTTTATTTACAGAAACTGGAAGCAGGCAGGATTTGAACCACAGGCTATATTTGCAAATTCCTGATATAATAAAAGAGTCAAAGATATACTCATATTTAATTTAAAACTTTTATTACAAATGAATATTTAAGAGACATGTACAATAATATATTAATTTAGAAATATGGCTTTTTCTACTTTCTTATTTCATAAAGCTCTTTTATAATCCAAATTTTAAAGTATATTTTCTACATCAACGTCCCCAACAATACTAAAGCAACTCATTGAATTCAGTGTTGTCCAAGTAAATTTTCTTCGCTTCTGAGTTCTTTGACAAAACTAAACTTTTCAATCTGTTAGTTCAAGGTAATCCTGCTGTTCCTGGAAATTGTATACCCAGCCACACAGGTTTCTGTTGCTATTGTTTTCTCACTTATCTGATAGGTATACTTTCATGATCTCCTTAAACTAACAAGTTACATTACTACTTTTTAAAGTAATCTTTAAAGTTTTGTTTACTACAACTTCCAACACCAGCCATTATAAATTTCAAGACTGATGCTAAATTTCTTTATCTCCCCTTTCACAAATTCCATCAGGTACAGTAGTCACCCCTATCACAGAATATACATTCCAAGACCCCCAGTGGAGGTCTGAATCCACAGATAACACCAAACCCTACATATACTGCTTTTTCCTATATATACCTATCTATGATAAAGTTTAATTTATAAACCAGACATAGTAAGAGATTAAGAACAATAACTAATAATAAAATAGAATAATCATAACAATGTACTGTAATTAAAAGGTTATATTTCTGTTCAGGTCTTCCATCCACAAATTTGATGAGTTTTCCATTTTAACTAATAAGCAATTATCACACACAGTAGCCATAACTTTTTTAGTTTGAAGTGAAACAGTAAAACTAACACAAATGTTTTTTTTTCCTTCTACACAATGTAATAGAAGATTCATTCTTACTGTGGATCTTAGCAACATCAGCATATGATTTTTTCCCTTTCCTTAAGTTTAGAACTTCCACACTTTGACTTAAAGAAAGCACTTTTTGGCTTCTCTTTAGCTATCTAAAATGCCAGCATCAATTGTCTTGTACTTTAGGGCCATTATTAACTAAGTAAGGATTATTTGAACACAAGCACTGTCGTTCTGATAACTGAGACAGCTACTAAGTGACTAAATGGTGGGTAGCATACACAGAATGGATATGCTGAACAAAGAGATAATTCACATCCTAGGCAGGACCGAGTGGGACAGCATTAGATGTCATCACGCTACTCAAAATGGTGCACAATTTAAAATTTACGAATTGTTTATTTCTAGAATTTTTATTTAATATTTTCAGATCATGGTTGACAGCTGGTAACTGAAACCATGGAAAGCAAAAACATGGATACTGGGACTAACGTAATCTCTATCTGCATAGATATGATTGTTTGAGGTCTTTTCAGGATAATGCATCTTCTCCAAGTAGTACTTTGTAATTCAAACTAAAGAAATTGAACACTTCTCATAAGAGAGATGTTTATAAAAACCAAAAAGAAAGCAACTTCCTTTTATTAGAAGGATGATTTCAGAAAAATAAAGAACTCTATATATTCCAGAATATATAGTACTTTGGTTTTCTAGCTTGTTTTGATATCTGGCAAAATGGATCTTCCTCCTTTTTCCTTCTGAAAATTGTTTTACTATTTGTAAATATTTTTCATCCATATAAATATTTTAATCCTTTTACCAAGTTCTCTTAAATATCCTGGTAGAATTTTTATTGAAATTGCATTACATTTATACATTAGTTTTAGGAGAATTGACATCTTTACAATGTTGAGTCTTCCGTCCTACAAGAATAGTGAGACCATTTATTGACAATCCTCAAAAACAGTAACTGCCTATATAGCCAGGCAAATTTTTAACTAAAATTTTTCCACCTTAATTTGCGATCCACCCCAAAAAAGTTCATGCATAGGCCTGTATTTCAATTTCATTGGCTCCCTTTGTAATTGCTTCTATTACACTATATCTTGTATTTATTTTTAACTGCATATCAAAACACTATTTTGAGACAGAGCCTATAGGGTTCACCAATTTGTCAAAAAAATAGATTAAGGGTCTCCATATGATATTCTCATGGTCTGTATGTTGCATCAGAAAAAAGTAAAAGCAAGTTTCTCAACAACTAACTGTATGAGGCCAATATAACCATAATACTTTCTACTTTCCACTTTCATAACTCCTCATTATTCTCATTGCATTTTAATATCATTCCTTGAGAAGGTATCACTTTACATCCCTGACTGTCAAATTCTTCCTTTAAATATTTTCAAAGCACTATAGTATATTATATTTCCACAGCTGGGCCTTTTATTAAGATATATGATTATCTGATTTATGCCTACTATAATCCACGGGGATTCTTTTATCTGTTTCTGCTCTCCATTTTATCCCATTGACTGGCATAATGAATAGGCCATACCCAACATCTCTAAAATACTTACCAAATGCTTGATTAATGAAGAATAAAAATATGTGTATTGTGTATGTACTATTTAATGTGATGGAGCAAAAATATTAAATTAAGTAAAAGTTAAATATGACCCAGTCCTGTCATAAGTAAGAGAAGATAGACAAATATAGACGAGTACAGACATGAGATTAATCTAAGCAAACTATAAAACAAGATAAAATGAGAGAGGACAAAATAAAATTAAAATTATTTAATTTATATATTAAGAAATTTCTGCAAAGGTTGAATGAACTTACAATGGAAACAAATGACTCAATCAATTTCTATTCCTCAAAGTTTATGAAAAGTCAAATTTCGATATACTGTTCTATTAATACCTACAATTTCATGTGAATTGCCCAAATCAAAATTAGTAAATCTTCCTCTTACATTAAAAAACTACAAAATGAACAAACTCCAAAAACACAGACCTCAAGAAACCTACATTTTTAAAGCTTTGCATACCCATGAAATGGAATGTATTGTCCAGGAAATGGTAGGTTTTTAATACTATCTGAAAGAATATTTATTTAATTGTTCTGCTACGGAAATGTTTATACAGAATACAAAAAAAAAATCCTACTTTTTAACATTTACAAATTAAAATGAATACTTGGAATTTAGCTCTCAGAAATAACTTAATTGGATGAATACATAAAGCAAATAGGAAGTTATTCTTACAAAATGGTAGTCAAAGACAGAAACAAATGAGATGATTCAGAAAGAAGTCTTAGAACTCTGACCAGAGAAAAGATAAAGATTCAGAAGTAACCTGGTCTGTGGATCTGAAAGATAAAGGAAAGCGCCTAGAAAATTATATGCCATAAATCTTTATCATAACAAGAATGTAAGATAAAGAAGGTAACTATTAAGAGAATCTGTTAATTCTGAATTTTTAAATCTGCATAAATTACAAAGCAACAGGAATGCATGAGTTGTCCAACAAACTTTAACGGAAACAATCTCTATTAATCAATAATTACTTTTTTAAAACATCTGAAAGTACATCTTTTCTCCAACCATCTTCCTATCTACTTATTGTTTCCTATTTATTATTGAAGTAAAGCCCTTTCTTTTCAAATTTGCCTTGATCTTTGTTTGTGCCAATCAAATGTCACTTCGTTTCAACAGAGATCACTTTTTACATTTATTAACAAAATGACTATTTATTAGCCATTGTAATTCACTAAATAATAAACCTTAAATTTGATTAATCTCTAAAACTCACAAACATGATACATAACTGGTCATTTAAAACTGAGGCAAAGTTGCATCTATTTATATTTTGCTATTGATCTTACTATTTTATTGTATGATTCAGTGTCCTAGGAAAAAAAATCACCAAAACAATGCCATTGTGTGCCATTTTGATTCAATTTTTGCTAATTAGAGACAAAAATTATTTCTATTCCTTGGGACATAGTATTATTATGTTATAAAAAGATAAATCATGAAAACGTTGGCATCCTCTAGATGCCAATGATAAAAGAGCAGAGAAGTCAAACAGGTCTTGACTTCAACTAGCTTATACACAGCAACAGTTCCAATTTTAGAACTATATATCAACTATTAGTAGTATATCACAACATAGTTTTACTTCAGTTGAAATTGAAACAATGACAAAATTTTAAGTAAAATGTATACAAGGTAACAAAGGGGAGATTGCTCTCATAGGAAAAGAGAATGGTTTTCTATTTCATTTCAGGGCTCCTAGTTGTCATTCTCGTTCTCTTCTAGAGTTCATATCCTTCTCAATCTGCTCATTCCTACAACCAAACCATGTTCTCTGTAAAAATAACTCCTACTTTAAAAAGTGCAGAGGTTGGGTGATGGTAAGAGCATTTCTGAGTAAGACAGGTGTTTTCATCAAGAGACTAGAATTCAAATATATGCAGTCTTTCTAACATTCTCAGAGTAACTTTCAATTCACAACATAAGTAATATGGCCTGCACAAAGTTAAAAAGATGCAAGTGTGAACAACTTCTTAAATAATAACAAAAAGAAATGGAATGGACCTTTTTTTTATGTTTCAGGTCAATATGAGAATAAATTTCTGCTTTCCCAAATGATGATATACCATCCTAATGAAATGTTCAGTGAAAAAATGACTCAGTAGTCAAGAAAGTTTAGTAAACATTGTATGTTCTAAAACTTTTGGAACACATTTAGAAACTCAGAAGTATTATAATAAAGAACATTGCTTAACCTTTTTTAAAAGAATCTTTCCAAAACTATTGACCAAAGATTGAATTTGGGAATTAATACCTCTTAATGTCTTCTGGAATTATTTTTTAAAGAAATACACTTTGAAATATACTGCATTATTGGAGAAAGATATTTTATTGCATAAATACATTTTACATTATTTATACGAAAACTAGGGGCAAGAGTTATCTCTCTGTTTTTACTATCCTATAATTACCCTTGTATTCTTTTTAGATTTCTCTGGGACAATTAAAGATTAAAGTACCAAACTCATAATCTAACAATTTTCATTTCTGTGGAATAGTATTCCAAGGGCAGTATTTTAAACATACTCTTTTGCATGTTATACTACCAGAGATAATATTTAGTCTATACAGATCAGCTTACTTACGTCTGGGGCTCCTTTTCATTTTGTTGTTTTTGCTGGGGCTGAAGAACGTTATTTACCAGTTCAGTGATCCCACTAAAGGGAAACCACCTGTTTAAATAAGCAAATAATGTAACTGAATAACCAAGTGAATAACAATGTAGGTCAAATGTTTTCTTATTGATAATAATAAAAATACGCAGGCACAAAAGCTACAGCCAATGGAAATGTGAGCTCCAATTATCATCCAGGCAGTCAGAATATAGGGAAATTAAGTTTGAACACTTAACCAGTCCAAAAGCAGGCAGCAAAAAACTACATCCAGTCAGTATGTGGATGAAGTAAGAAACTGCAGGCAGCTCTCTTACAAGCCAGAGAGTCAGAAAGCGGAAGACACACTAGCTGCAGCCTATCCAGTATTAGAGAATGCTAATACCACCCAAGGTGCAGAAAGCAGAGTATGGCAAAGGTACAGAAGTCAAGCCTACTGCACTCAATACATTTACTTACTGTGTCGGTTGTGGTTTGTGTTCTTCTTTGACCCTAAAAAGATAAGTTTGCACAACTGAGTGCACTTTACTAGCAAGAAATATCTATCTACAGATTTGTGGTCATATAAAAATGAAAACTGGGGTCTGTTACATGGAAAAGTTTAGTGCTTTGCTATATATTGGAATTATACATTTGAATTAATTTAGCACAAGAAAAAAGGGAAGTTGAATCATTTTGTTCTTAATAGAGGACTAATACTAAAACTCTACTGCTGTTCTAGATGATTTCATAATTTAGTCCTCAAGTTTTCTGTATATTGTTATTGATATCAATATTGATACTTTTAAAATAATTATTCTAAGGTACCATGTTAAACACAGTTACATTTGGTTTACTGAAGATAAATAGATTTCCTCTTTATTTTTAAAATTTCTTCATTAATATATATTGAAGCAAAGGTATAATATTTTAAATAAAATGTAGGTTTTATAAATGGATTTTTAAAGCCTTACAAATGACTGTATTTACTACTTAACGGAGCAGTTAAAGGAAATGGGGGAGGAGGGATGTATCCAATCTACCTAAAAATAGCTACTAAAATAAGTACATATGTTAAACTTAAAATATTCATAAGCTAAAGTAAATTATTCATATAACAAACTAAAACTGCATTTAAACTATAATCAATTCAGTTCTTCACTGAAAGGGCACTAAATATTTAAAAGGTGGAGAAAGATTATACACAAGGGTAGTGATACACCTGAAATTCGGCTTCTGACACTTCGTTTAGGAGTGGTCCTGAGAGGTAAACCTATGTCTTAGTGATGAGCTGATTAGCTTTTACTTTCCCAAAGAAAGACTAAGAATTTGTAACTAAAACTGGTCACCAAAATCCAGGACTTTCTTTAGGAAATTATATTAATACTATAAATTAAATTATCTTTACATCAAATTGATTTTCTTTCCCAGGGTGTTCTTATTTTTAATGATATAAGCAATAAATGAAAAGGTATACCCTTGTACATCTGCGTATCCCAATGAATAACTATAACTAGTAATTATATATCTCTGCATATACTTCAAAAAAAATCCCATTCTCACACACAAAAAAATCCCATTCTCTGCATATACTTCAAAAAGGTAATATTTTTAGCCTAAAGCTAGTCATTTAATATGTAAATAATTATATAACTGATTAGTACAAAAGGTTATATTTAACACCAAATATCATATTAACAAACATATACAAGTAAACTATAGTGACATTGGATCCTATCTAGAAAAGTTATCATTGTATTTCTTTGAGGATAAGGAAAAAATTTAACATTTTAGAACAAAAGTTGTCCCATTTAGATAATGACAAAGAAACACTATCATACCAGTTCATCAAAATAAAGAATTGAAGTTTACCCTTCACCAAATAATATGGATGTTAAAAACAACAAATAATTAAATAAACATGTAAATGAGAAGATATTTGTTTTTTAAAAATCCTGAGTGAGGATTTTTCAGGAATCATGTTGCTCTTAATTAGTGACAGAAGTTTTTAATCATAAATAGATATTAATCTACAAATCAGTTTGCCATTTCAAATCTTTACTTGAAAAAAATTAATAGACATAAAAATTTTGATTACTGATTCAGGAATTATTTCTGGGCTTTATAAAATATCTATATATAAAATATGCAAACATTTGCATCAGCTTCCTAAATAAAATATGTATCATAATATAGCACTATAAACATTTATCCTGTCTTTAAATAAAATTACAAGTGTAAATTTATTCTCCATTTTTCCAATATTTTAGATAAAATCAAATCTCAAAGTATCCAACTATAGTTAAAATTCATGTTGAGATAATAACTTGAGAACTGGTAATATGAAGTATGCACTTCTTTGACAATACACTGACATTTTTCGGGGGGTCAGGGTGATCAAACCATTTTATTGAGGATCGAAGGTCTAGGAGGATGAGATCCAATGTGCTCTGCGTGGCTGGGATCTCCCCAGCTTCACAGCCACAGAAAGAATACACTAACATTACTGACAACGAATGCCTACAGTTTTGCATTCCAAAAAGTGTGTAAGGGACATCTAGTTTCCAGTCTGATACACAGATAGCTTGGAAATCATTACTCCCATCCTTAGAAAGAAAAAAGCTGAACAAACTGAAAAATCAATAATTCTTAAAGCCATAAAGAGTGTAGGTCACAGGACAAAGTGCTGCCCTGAAAACTAGAGAAACAGATAAGCAGAGTATCACAATTTACCAAGAGTACAGGCCCCAGAACAGATGCCCACACCTGAAGCCAGTAACTGTAGAAATTGATTGCATAAAATTACACTTTTAACTGTACTTTACCAATTGCGGTAGACTAGGTGTAAACTAGAGCGAGTGTTTAAAATTCCAAGGTGTCCCAGTCTTAGGCATGTTCATAAATTTTACCTCCAGGAGCCCTACCAATTGCTCACTGAAAAGATCAGATAAAAATCTCCAGTAGGAGGAAGGGAAAGTAACAGACTTTGAAGTACTCCCAGAGCTCTCTACTCTCCTAACAATCTTAGAGTCAAGGGAAAATACTTTACCAGCATATAAGCAACTGGGGTTATAGAAAACCAAACAAGCCCAAATAAGGTGACTACCCAATTACATACCCCTCTAGTCATCAATGTGAGAGAAGGAAAACACCAAACTACAACCCCCTGTATCCTTCCATATGGGGAGGAAGGTAAATACCCAACTCAGGCTCACTAAAAGACTGAGACCTAATGATAGGACTATCGAATGCTTCTCCTATGTCAATGTCTTACCACCAAATCAGTAAAGGTTGTGAATAATAATAGGGGATTACAACTAAAAGAACTGCAAGCTTTAGACACCATTTACTAAGCAATCTCTACAGAAACACAAAACAGACGAAAATAAAAACAACAGAAGACAGTATTCCGGAAAGTTGACTGAGTACAAAGCAACAGAAATCTGTCCCCAAACTTGGACAATGGTAGAATCTGTCTGATGTAATTATTTTGGAATCTGGAGTCTGTTGAAGGTTTTCAACTTCAGGAGAAGGCTTGAACTGTACATTGCAATTAATTTTAGTTAATTTGAGATTTTAGAATGCTAGTAGCTATCCATCCCTACTCCTGGTCCCAACGCAGGTAGTTGTATACCTACTCCTAGAGCAACCTGCACACAGCTTACAGGAGCCAGGTAAGGTTAAAAAGACCCTGTCCTTCAACAGAAAACAACAAAACCTGGCAAAGGTGGAGAATGTGATTTCCTGAGTTACCAAATTATTAGATTCAAATATTCAGTTTTCAACAACAATAAAAAATCACAAGGCATACAGAAAAACAGAAAAGTACATTCCATACAAAGGAAAAATGAATCAACAAAAAGTGTTCCTAAATAAAAAACCTGATGGCAGATCTATTAGACAAAGACTTTAAAACAACCATCTTAAACATACACAAGGAATCAAAAAATAGAAGTGAGAAAAGTCAAGAAAACAATGTATGAACAAAATGGAAACATAAATAAAGATATATAAAAACTAAAAGGAAAATAAAAAAGAATTCTGGAGCTCAAAAGTACAATAACTGACATGAAAAATTCACTAGAAGGATTCAAAGGCAGATTTGAGACGGAATAAGAACTCAGTAAACTTGAAGATGTAACAATGGAAATTACTGAATCTGAGAAACAGAAAAAAAAATTTGAGGAAAATAAACAGACTCAAAGGGACCTGTGGGACACTATAAAGTGAACCAACACAGGCTTGATATGGGACTTCCAAAAAAAGTGAGAGAGAGAAAGAGAAAACAGAGGGAATATTTGAAAACATAATGACTGAAAACTTTCCAAATTTGATAAAAGATATGAATATAAATATTTAAGAAGATCAACAAATGCCAAGATGAAATCACCCACACAAACATAATAAACCAATTAAATCTAACAAATATATGCAGAATACTCTATTCAACAAGAAGAGTATACTCATTTTTCTCAACTGTACTTCAGAAATTTTCCAGGACAAACCACATGTTATACCACAAATTAAATCTCCACAGATTTTAAAATATATAAATCATATAAAGTATCTTTTCTGTCCACAAAATGAACTGAGAAAGTGTTAATAAAAAGAAAACCAGAAAATTCACAAATTTATAAAAATTAAATTACACACTTTTAAAAACAACAGATCAAGGAAGAAAACACAAGGAAAATCAGAAACAAGTGAAGACAAAAATAATACTCTATTGAAACTTATGGTATATAGCTAAAACAGTGGTATGCAAGAAATCTATAGCCATAAATACATTGAAAAACAAGAAAGGTTTAAAATCAACCACTTACCTTTAAACTTAGGAAACCAGGGCAGAGTAAAATATTAACCTAAACCCAACAGAAGGAAGGAATAAAGATTACAGCACAAATAAATGAAATAGAGAGGAAAAAACCAACAGAGAAAATCAATAAAACTAAAAGTTGGGTTTTTGAAAAGATCAACTAAATTGACAAACATTTAGTAAGATGGATAAAGAAAAAAACAGAAGATTCAAATCACTACAATCATAAACAAAGGTGGGGATATTACTACTATTCTACAGAAATTTTTTAAATATGAGCGTACTACAAACAATTATATGCCAACAAGTTAGACAACCTATATTAAATGGACAAATTCCTAGACACACAAAATCCACCAAGAAATCATAAAGAAATAAAAGATGTCAATAGACCTGAAACTAGTAAGAAGGTTGAATCATTAATCAAAAATTTCCTGACAACGAAAAGCCATAAACCTGATGTCTTCACTGGTAAAGTCTACCAAACCGTTAAAGATGAACTAATACACCAATATGTCTTTAACTTTCCCTAAAAATTCAAGAAGAAACACTTCCTGGCCTCTTCTTTGAGACCACCATTACCATAACAAAGCCAAACAAAGACACTATAACAAAACTACAGATAAATATCCAAATAGTATACAAAATGACCTACAGGTTCAATTCAACAGCTATCAAAATCCCAATGATGTTTTTTGCAGAAATATGAAAACTCATCCTAAATTCATATGGAATCTCAAAGGACCCCGAATAGTCAAAACAGTCTTGAAACAGTGAAACAAAGCTGGAGGACTCACTTCCCGATTCCAAAAATTACTACAAAGCTAGAGTAATCAGTGTGGTACTGGCAAAAAGGCAGACACAGACAAATGGCATAGAATACACCCCAGAAATGAACCCTCACATATAAAGTCAAACTTTTTTGACAAGGGTTCCAAGATTATTCCATGGGGAAAGGACAGTCTTTATAACAAATGAGAAAACTGGATATCCACATGCAAAAGAATGAAGTTGAACACTTACTTAACACTGTATGCAAAAATTAACTCAAAATCAAAGACCTAAATGTAAGACCTAAAGTTATAAAATTCATAGAAAATAATATAGGTCGAAACCTGCACAACACTGGATTTGGCAATGATTTCTTGGATATAACATGAAAAGCACAGTTTATAAAAAATAGACAAATTCAGCTTCACAAAAATTTTAAAATTTTGTGCTTCAAAAGACACTATCAAAAGAATAGAAAGCAAGCCACAGAATAGGAGGAAATATTCACAAATCATATATCTGATAAGTGATTCTTATATAAAGAACTTCTAAAACTAAACAAAAAAATTCAAAAATGAGCAAATTATAAATTAGACATTTCCAAAAAAAGGTATACAAATGGCCAATAAGCACATGAAAATATGCTCAAGCTCACTAACCAGGCAAATGCAAATCAAAACTACTGTGAGATAGCACCTCATATCCAGTAATTTGGATGGCTACTATTTAAAAAAAAAAAAGAAAAGAAAAGAACAAGTGTTGGCAGGGAGGAGGAAAAATAGGAACCACTGTGCAATTTTGGAAAAAATATAAAAAGGTCCAGGTACCATGGATAACAGTACAGTGTATCCTCAAAAATTAAAAATTACCATATGAGCCAGCAATTCCACTTATGGGTATATACCCTTGAAAAGTAAAAGCAGGACCTCAAGGAGATATTTGTACATCCATGTTTACAGCACCATTATTCACAATAACTATAGAATAAACACGTCCCCAGGGTCAATCCATAGATGAATTGGCAAGCAAAATTTGGTGCACGCATGCAAGTGAAAATTGTGCAGCCTTAAAAAAGAATGAAATTCTGTCATATGCTATAACATGGATGAACCTTAAGGACATTATGCTAAGTAAAATAAGCCACTCACAAATGACAAATACTGTATGATTCCACTTATATAAGGTAGTTAGAGTAGTTGAAATCAGAGAAACAGTCAGTAGAACGATAGTTTCCAGGTGCTGATGGAAGGGAAAAATGAGGAGTTATTTTTCAATGGCTATACAGTTTGCAACTTTACAGAATGAAAAACATTCTTGATATAGACGGTTGTAAAGGAAGCACATTATGAATGTATTTAATATCACTGATTTGTACACTTAAAAGTGGTTAAAGATGGTATGTTTAATGTTTCTGGATTTTACCACAACTTTAAAAATTAGAAAAAATATAAGGATAATAGAGGAAATTTTAGCCTCTGATACCATAGCTACACCAAAGAGTAACCACAGCCTAAATCCTAATAGGATAAATATAAAACCTGACTCAAAAGTACTACCTACACACATTCATTTTACCTGACAAAAAAAACACAGGACATTCTAAAAGGCAAAATAAATAAATAAATAAATGAACAAACAAACAAACCCGCACATAGTCTGAACAGACAAAGCATGAATCAGAACCAGACTCAGAGATGGCAAAGATTTAGATTTTTTTGTATCTGATTGGGAAACATAACTAATGTTAACATGTTAAAGATCCTAATAGAAAAGTAAGCAACATGAAAGAACACATGGGTTGCAAAGTTTTAAAAAAGACCAAAATGAAATGCTAAGAAACAATAGCGCGTAGAGGCAAAAAAACCTCAACAAATTATTAACAAACCAAATTCAGCAATACATTAAAAAGATCATATACCATAATCAAATAGGTTTATTCCTGAAACAAAAGAATGGCACAACATCCACAAATCAATTAATGTGCTAAACAACAAAAACAAAGTAAAAAAATAAAATTTATATGATTCTACCAATAGATGCAAACAAATTTGAAAAAATCCAGCACCCATTTATGATAAAAAGAAAACCCTCAGCAAAGTGAAAATAGAGAAAACATATCTCAACGCAATATAGGATATATATGACCAACCCCCAACCAACATCATACCCAATGGGCAAAAACCAAAGTGTTTCCAATAAGCTCAGAGATAAGACAGAGATGTCTTTTCTCAACACATTACTGGAAGTCCTAGCCACAGCAATCAGATAAGAAGAAATAAAAGGCATCCAGATTTGAAAGGAAGAAGTAAAACTGTCATGATTTGCAGAGGACATAATACTGTATATAGAGAACCCTAAAGATTCCATTAAAAAACCCGCAAGAGCTGATATATAAATACAATAAAGAAGCAGGATACAAAATAAATATTCAGAAATCAGTTGCATTTTATACACCAATAAACTATCAAAAGAGAAACTAAATAGTCAGTTTCTAAATAGACTAAACCAAAGTTAGTCAGAAAAGCTATGAAACATGAGATTTCACTCTTAAGTGGGATATAAAACGAAACCCCATAGATACAGACAATAGTGTAATAATTACCAAAGGGATGGGGTGTAGAGGAAATGAAGAGTAAAGGGGGCCAAATAAATGGTGATGGAAGATGATTTCACATTGGGTGTTGAGGACATATGCAATAAACAGACCATGTATCATAGAAATGTATACTTGAAACCTGTATGATCCTACTAACCAATGACACACCAATAAATATAATTAAAGAGTTTTAAAAAGTTTTTCCTTTAAATAAAAATAGGATCATAAACATATCTCATAATTTTTTCTTTTCATTCAGTGATGCATTTATTGTGTACATATTTCATTTTAGAATATTCAAATATGCTCATTCTATCTTATAGCTAAAAAAAAATTCATAATAGTTAGACAACAAAAATATCTATCATTCCACCACTTAGAGATAAAGGTTAATATTTTGTACACTTTTCTTTCACTATTATTTTTGATGTAATTTTCTTGAATATTCTATAAAACACATATATTTATTTAAATGTAGACTTTTTTAAAAACTACCATTTAACTTCTAGAGAGTTAGAGAGAAAAATACATTTCTCAAAAATATAAAACTTGCTCACATAGAAGAGGGTCATTACTTTTTACAAATAAGAAAACCAGGTAAATCATAAAGACAGAAAAACTATTTTTCCATAGTAGATTGCAAGAATCAATAGTTCAGGTGGACAAGGCAACAAATCAGTAGGCAACAAATCAGTCCATGTTAGAAAGGTATCTGTTTTTGATTTAATAAATATATGCAATGACACAAAAATAGACATTTTGAAATTCCTTGGCATCATCACTATAAATCATATAGCTTTGAGTCCAGAAGAAATGTTAAAATGGTATCTGGAAGAGTAGCTGTAAGTTGTTTTGCTTTATTTTTAAATGCAAAAGATTAAAAAGAGATAAGCATGAAATACATCAAAATATTATTAGTATTTTTATTACAGTGGCAAGGCCATGATTTAATTCTCCCTCTATTTTCCAAATTTTCTGTAATATAATTATAGTTCTCATATTAAACATGTAAAATATTTTTAAGATACCATCTAGTTTAGTTCCAGCCAACATGGAGGCATAAGTAGATACACTTCCCTTCCTCGCACAACCAAAAGAAGGATAACAACCAATTTAAAAACAAAAAACAACCAGAACTGCCAGAAAACTGAACTATATGGAAGTCCAAAAACCAAGTAGTTAAAGAAGAAACATTCATCCAGACTGGTAGGAGAGGTGGAGACAGGCAACAGGATGGAGAGGACACATGGGAAGGTGGCAGCTGGTAGATGAGGTAGTCCCACATTCATGTGCAGATAAACCAGGAGAAACAACTGGGGAGCAAGACAGACTGTGCAACCCAGGGTTCCAGCATGGGGAAATAAAGCCTCAAAACCTACCGCTGTAAAAACCTGTAGGGGTTGCAGCAGTGGGAAAAATTGCCAGTCTCGCAGGAGGGTCTGTTGGAGAGGCCCACAGGATCCTAGAATGTACACAAGCCCGCCCACCAGGGAATCAGCACCAGGGAAGCACCTGAAAGGGCACAATTCACTTGTGGGAAGCAGGGGAAGGGACGGAAAGCAGGGCAAGAGCCGAGTAAGTGGCACTGTTCCCTCTCTGACCCCTCCCCTACATACACCACCCAAACGCAGCCACGTGGGTCACCACGCCCTGCCAAATACCTAAGGCTCTGCCTCTGACAATATAACAGGTGCACCAAGGCAAAGAAATATGGCCCAAATGAAAGAGCAGATCAAAGTTCCAAAAATAGAACTAAGTGATGACGAGATAGCCAACCTATCAGAGGCAGAGTTCAAAACACTGGTAATCGGGGTACCCACAGAAAAGGTTAAGTATGGTCCCAAAATAGAGGAAAAAGTGAAGGCGATGTAAAGTGAAATAAATAAAAATATACAAGGAACCAACAGTGAAGGGAAGGAAACCAGGACTCAAAGCAATGATTTGGAACAGAAAGAAAAAATAATCATTCAGCTGGAACAGAATGAAGAAATAGGAATTCAAAAAAATGAGGAGAGGCTTAGGAACATCTGGGACAACTTTAAACATTCCAACATCCGTATCATAGGGGTGCCAAAAGGAGAAGAGGAAGAGCAAGAAATTGAAAATTTATTTGAACAAACAATGAAGGAAAACTTACCCAATCTGACAAAGGACATAGACATACAAGTCCAGGAAGCTCAAAGAGTCCCAAAGAAGTTGGACCCAAGTAGGAACACAGCAAGACACATCATAATTAAATTATCCAAGATTAAAGATAAGGAGAGAATCTTAAAAGCAGCAAGAGGAGAGAGTTACCTACAAAGGGATTCCCATAAGACTATCAGCTGATTTCTCCAAAGAAACCTTATAGGCAAGAAGGGGCTGGAAAGAAGTATTCAAAGTCATGAAAAGCAAAGGCCTACATCCAAGATTACTCTATGCAGCAAAGCTATTATTTAGAATGGAAGGGTAGATAAAGTGCTTCCCACATAAGGTAAAGCAAAAGGAGTTCATCAGTACCAAGCCCTTATTATATGAAATGTTAAAGGGACTTAACATAAGAAAAAGAAGAGGATCAAAACTAAGAATAGTAAAATGACAACAAACTCAGAACTATCAACAACTGAACCTAAAAAAACAAAAACAAACTAAGCAAACAACTAGAACATGGACAGAATCACAGAAATAGAGGTCACATAGAGGATTATCAGCGGGGAGAGGGAGGGGGAGAATGGGGGAAAAGGTACAAGGAATAAGAAGCATAATTGGTAGATACAAAATAGACAGGAGAAGGTTGAAAACAGTACAGGAAATGGAGAAACCAAAGAACTTGTACATACAATCCATGGACACAAACTAATGTGGGGAATAATGCTTGAGGGAATGGGGTTACCAGGTAGAAGGGAATTAAGGGGAGGAAAAAATGGGACAAATGTAATAGCATAATCAATAAAATATACTTTTTTTAAAAAGATACTATCTGGTATAAAAAAAGAAGAAACCATCCAGTGTACCCTATGTTTATAGGCTGTTTAAACATTAAACTTTTACATATAGATATAAAATCCATTTTCAAAGTCCCCAAGAAAAGAGACTTACAATTAGCACCACCTGTTCAGCTACACAAATTCTTTCTAGCCTCATCACAATAACTTTGAGTTTTTTAAAGAACAGAAATAAATCTTATATGTATGTTCTCTGATCCTTTGATATCCTCTGGCAATTCTCTGTGGAAGTAGAGTAGAAATGCTGATGAGATTGGATATGTGGATCTTATTTGAGAACCTAATTCGTTCTCATCTCTTCTCTTCTATCAAATGGAGCACTGTCCACAGGCAGTTGGCCAAGCAGCCAGGTGAACTGTTCTAGTCACTCAGGCATTTTCACATGTCTAAAACACTTTATATCCTCCTGATAAAATTACTCAAAACATAAAGAAAGGAAGTAGCAGCAATAAATCATGCTGGCATAGCACAGGCTATTTATTCTGAACAGGATGGCTGACAAAGGAACCTGCTGTCACAACATATGAGAGAACTCAAAATAATGAGGCTTCAGAAAAACTTAAAAAGGAATAAAGACACTGTGTCTGTATTCCATCTACAAGACTCACAAAGAAAATGGGGATGTATTTGACATATTAGAGATTAAGAAAGAAACACTGTGATCTCCCAATTTAATTTTATATGGAATAGTATAGGTTTTAGAATCAAGCAGACTAAAGTTTGAATACTACCAGCTCCAGTGTTCATTGTTTGGCAAGTTACTTAATCATTTTATAATCCATTTGTAAAAATATGGACCAAAAAAGCTACCTCATAGAGTGGTAGTTAGGATTTAAAAAAGTAATGCATGAAAATACATGATATATGTTTTATTACTCTCTAAACTTTCTATATGTTTGTAATAGTATAAAAATAGGTAGTACAATGAGTGGCATATAGTGGGCTCTTAATACACATTGATTCACTTCCTTGTTACAATCATGAACATTAAACCAGAGGGTTCTTTTTTAGCTTAAAAAAAAAAAGAAGAAACTAGAAGAGGTCACCAAATTTAGACCTATACCTCTAGGCAGATTTATGGCATTAAATAAATATCATGTGACAACTTTCAGCACAAGGGTGTGAGAGGGAGTTTTCTCAAAGCCTAAGAGAAAAGAAACATAAATAAAAAAATAATGATCAAGTAAATCCAGGACAGACAAAGTTAAGGTACACTACAATAAAGTACCCACTTCTAAGGACCCCTGTAGCTTAATGACCAAAACTGACAAAGTCATAGTAGTTCAAATAGATAAAAGTCATAGAATAGGTTGTATCATAAATCAGCAGAAACAAAAAAATGGATGTTTTGGTTGATTATATCATAGAAACTAACTCACTCTAAAGGGAAAACTGAAATTATATCCTTACTTTACATCAGGGATCAGCAAATTTTCTATAAGCGCCCAGATAATAAATAGTTTATGCTTTGCAGGCTATATAGTCTCTGTTGTGACTACTCAACTATGTTATTTTAGCACAAAAATAGCCATAGACAATAAACAAACAAATGAACATGGTAAATTCCAATAACACTTTATTTATAAATACTAAAAACTGAATTTCATATAATTTTCACATATCACAAAGTATTATTATTCTTTGATTTTATTTACCATTTAAAAACAGCAAACCATTCATAACTCACAAGCTGTACAAAAAATTCAAATTTGAAACAAATATGGACTGTGAATTGTAGTTTGACAAATCCTGCTGCCCACTTTTAAAAAATGGTGGCGGGGGGGCAATACGAAAGGGTAAATAGGGGAATAAATGGTGATGGAAGGAGACTTGGGGTGAGAAACACATAATATAATATACAGATGATATATTATAGAATTGTATACCTGAAGCATACATAATTTCTTAACCAATATCATCCCAATAAATTCAATGAAAAAACTCAAAGTACTAAATGTGAGAGATAAAACTATAAAACTAACATAAAAAATAAAGAAAAACATCTAATTGACTCGGAATGAATAAAGATTTCTTAAAATCACATTGAGGTAAAAAATTATGCTTTTGACAACATTAAAATTAAAGATGTCTGTTTAATGAAGGACAACATAGAACATTAACAGGTAGGTAACATGGTGGAAGGAGAATCTGCAACAGTAAAAAGGCATTAGTATCTAGACTACTCAAAGAATTCCTACAAATCAACAAGAAAAGAAGAAATCCAATTATATTTGAATGCTGATTAATGCAATTTACTCTCAAAATAACAATGGGAAGATTATGTTCATGCTTCACTATTTAACAAGGTTCATTATCTGAGTCTCTTTTCCTTACCAGCACTGTAAAAATTTTTTCCCTAATTTAATTTGTTGGGGTAATATTGGTAGACAAAATTATACAGGTTTTGTAACAGGTGGGGAATGAGGTTCAGAATGCAGTGTTTGAGCTAGAGGTCTCCCAAAACTAAGGAAGTCCCCTACCCCTCAGGAATATAGGGGGGAAAAAAATCCCAAAGCCAGTGGTTGGGAGATGAGAAAGTGGAAAGACCCGTTGAGAGGTACTCTGCATTTCAATAACAGCTGGCCAGTGTTCTGTTAAATAGCTGAGCCTGCCCACTGGGGCTAAGGGAAATGGGCATGACTTCGTGATGTAGCTGGGGGGTCTTGCGGCTTGGAGGCCATGTGCTCCGTGCCTGCCTGAACTAAAAATGACAGTCAAAGGCAGAAGATACCAGAAGACTGGCAGATACAGCCCTTTGTGGGAAGAGTCGGAAATGCAGTTAGGGAGGAGGCACCAGGATTTAAACTAGGAACGGCAGACGTTCTCACGCTGCTCTTGACCATGCATCTTGGGAAGGGGAAGGACTCTTGGCCATGTGGGGAATCAAAGAAGGATTAAGGTCGGTTGAGGCCCCCGGCGCAGAAGAAAATACTGGGCCCCTGAAAAAGGAGAGACAGAGAAAATAAAAATATATGCCTTCAGAAGTCGGGGCCCAGGGCGCGCGCCCGGTGCTCCCGCCGTTAAATCCGCCTCTGTGGGGAATAGTAGTGAGGGAAGAGACATGCAGTCGGTAATAAGATATTTTTGCTGTGCGGTTTGAAAGAGAGCAGTGAGAACGGAGAAGTAAGCAAGCAGCTCTGTAGTTTATGGTGAGGAAGGAAGCCATGCGACCTGGATTAATAAGAAAGGAGATGCTGCTGCTGTGTCGTGCCTGCTCTAGCTGACTCCGGAGCTGCAAAGGACTTCCTAGTAAGATCCTGACATGCTATACCTGGATTTTACCTGGACTATTAAGTTCTGCGCCTTTCCTGAGTTTCACTATGATCCAGAGTAACATGGCACATGCTTTTCTGGACTAATATGCAGAGGATGATGGTAATGTATTCCAGATCCTGCAGAGATAAGAGCATGTGAAACTTTTGGGGGTGCTTTTAGCCAGTAGCCTGGTGGGGAGCATGAGAAGTGCTGGGTCTTGTGAGAAAGGAGGGCTCTGAGCTGAGGTGCTCTGAGCCCCGCCAAAGTTGGATGTTGTAAATAAAGATCTGTTCCTTCCAGAGTTAATTATTGGGTCATTCACCAAGGCACCACGTGGAAAGGCCCCGGTCTCGTCTGCTAGGTAACAGTTTCAGGTACACAATTCTACAACGCATTATCTGTACACTGTCTTGTGCGTACGCCACTCCAAGTCAAGTCTCCTTCCAACACCATTTATCCCCATACTCTCCTCTACCTCTCTCCACCCATGACTCCCTCTAGCAATCATCATATTGTTGTCCTGGCCCATCGGTTTTTTCTCTCTCCTTTTATTTTTTGCTCAATCCCTCCACCTCCCCTAGCCTCACAACCCTGACAGCTGTCAGCCTGCTCTCTATCTCAGTCTGTCGCTATGGTGCTTGCTAGTTCACTGTGTTCATTAGATTCTACATATGAGTGAAGTCATATAGTATTAATGTTTCTCTGACTGACTTATTTCACTTAGCATAATGCTCTCCATATCCATCTATGCTATTGTAAAGGGTAAGATTTCCTTCTTTTTTATGGGTGAGTAATATACAATTGTGTAAATGTACCAGAGATTTTTTATCCACTCATTTACTGATGAACACCTGGGCTGCTTACAAATCTTGGGCTACAGTAAATAACACTGCAATGAACATTGGGGTGCATACAGTATTTCTAATTAGTGTTTCAGGTTTCTTAAGATAAATTCCCAGAAGTAGAATCACTGGGTCATAATGCAGTTATAGTTTTAATTTTTCGATATAACTCCATACTGCTTTCCACAGTGGCTGCACCAATCTGCATTCTAACCAACAGTGCATGAGGGTTTCCTTTTCTCCACATCCTTGCTAACACTTGTTCTTTGTCAATTTATTGATGATAACCATTCTGACAGGTGTGATGTGATATCTCATTGTGGTTGTAATTTGCATCTCTCTGACGATTAGTGTCAGTGAGCATCTTTTCATATGCTTATTGGCCATCTGTATGTACTCTCTGGAGAAGTGTCTATTCAGGTCCTTTGCCCATTTTTTAATTGGAATGTTTGTCTCTTTGGTGCTGGTTTAATAACTTCTTTATAAATTTTGGGCATTAACCATTTAGCAGATATAACAGCAAATATGTATACTCAATACGGTGGGTTGTCTTTTCATTTTGTTGATGGTTTCCTTTGTTGTGCAAAAACTTTTTAGTTTGAGGTAGTCGCATTTATTTTTTCTTTTCTTTCCCTTGCCTGAGGAGATATATCAAAAACATATTGCTGTGAAAAATGTCAGAGATTTTACTATGTTTTCCTCTAGGATTCTTATGGTTGCGAGTTTAACATTTACGTCTTTAACCCATTTTGATTTTATTCTTGTGTGTGGTATAAGAAGGTGGTCTAGTTTAATTGTTTTGCACGTATCTGTCCAATTTTCCCAACACCATTTATTAAATAGACTATCTTTACCCCACTGTACGCTTTGCCTCCTTTGTCAATTAATTGACTAAATGCGTGGGTTTATTTCTGGGCTCTCTATTCTGTCCCATCAGCCTATGTGTCTGTTTTTATGCCAGTACCATGCTGTTTTCATTACTCTTTGTGCTATAGTTTGGTATCAGGTAGTATGATTATTCCAACTTAATTCCTCTTTCTCAAGATCACTGTTGCTATTCAGGGTCTGTTACTGTTCCACATAAATTTTTTCCATACTTGTTCTAGTTCCATAAAATACACCATGGGTAACTTGATAGGAATTGTATTGAATCTGTGGATTGCTTTGGTTAGTATGGGCATTTTAATGATGTTAATTCTTCCAATCCATAAACAGGCCAAATCTTTCCAATTCTTTGTCTTCTTCAATTTCTTTCAACAATGTCTTCAGTGTCTAGGTCCTTCACTTTCTTTGTTAAGTTTGTTTCTAGGTATTTTATCCTTTTTGTTGCAATTGTAAATAGAACTGTTTTCTTCATTTTTTTCCTGAAAATTCATTGTTAATATTTAAGAAAACACAACAGAATTGTGTATGTTGATTGTGTATCCCACAACTTTACTGTATTTTCATTGTTTCTAGTCTTTTGATGGAGTCGTTAGGGTTTTCTGCATGTAGAATCATGTCATCTGCAAATAGTGAGTTTTACTTCTTCCTTCCCAATTTGGATGCCCTTTTTTTTTCTTTCTCTTGCCTGATTACTCTGGCTTGGACTTCCAGTACTATGTTGAATAACGGTGGCTAGAGTGGGCATCCATGTCTTGATCCTGATCTGAGAAGAAAAGCTTTCAGTTTTTTACCACTGAGTATGATATGAGCCAAGGGTTTGTCATATATGACCTTTATTAAATTGAGGTACTTTCCTTCTAAACTCATCTTATTGAATGTTTCAATCATAAATGGATGTTGCCTCTTGTCAAATGCTTTTTCCACACCTATTGATATGATCATATAATTTTCATCTTTTATTTTGTTAATATGGTGTACCACATTAATTGATTTGCATACATCAAATCATCCTTGAGTCCCTAAAATGAACTCTACTTAATCATAATGTATTTCCTTTTTAATGTAAAGTTATAATCAATTTGCCAGTATTTTGTTTAGGATTTGAAAACACTTATTTGTAAGGATAATATGTACCTCTATGTTCATTGCAGCATTATTCACAACAGCCAAGACACAGAAACAATATTTAAGTGTTCTTCAATGGGTAATTGGATCAAGATGTAATACATATATAAGTATATTGTAATACTATCTGACCACAAAAAAAGATGAAATACTGCCATTTGCAACAACATAGGTGGGTCTTGAAAGTATCATACTAACTCAAATAAGTCACACAGAAAAGGACAAGAATCATATAGGTCCATTCATGAAGGATATAAAACCAAAAGCAACAAATGAAATAGTAAAACAGACTCATAGACACAGACAACATTATGGTAGTTTCCAGAGGGGAAGTGTATTGGGACAAGGATGAAGATGGTAAAGGTGGTCAAATATATGGTAATGGGAGGACTAAACTTTGGGTTGTGAAAACACAATGGAGTATACAGATGTTGTATTTTAAAGTTGTACATCTGAAACTTAGATAATGTCATTAACCACTATTACTACCCCCAATAATTTTAACTTTAAAAAAAACAGTATCCACCTCACAAAGTTGACATTTGAATAAAATACAGATAATACAAATAGAAAAGTCTTGGTTCACATTAAGTGTTCAACAATTTGCAGTAGTGCTTACTGTTACTGTTGTTTTTAAGAAGAAGAAAATAAAGAAGAGGAGGAGAGGGTGGAAAAGAGTTTTAATATGCCTTTGAGACAAGTCCTGCATATCAGCTGTCTCTCCCTAGCTGTTGGCAAAATTGGAAGAACAAAGTAGTCAAAGCTCAAGTGGCTAAGAGCAGATTTTCTCCTAACTGAAAGATCAATACATTTTGCTATCAAATACCTAAATGATAAAGAGAGCAATTTTTGTAAAAAATAAAGATCCTATCTTAGATGTCTCACTTCTTCATAGAAGCAGACGATAGAACTATAGAGCTACCTGTAGCTAAAGACCTACCTATAGTTAATTACCAGGGAAGAAGAGGGAGAAAGGGAGAGGAAAGAGGGAAAGGAGGAAGTAGAAGGGGAGGAAGAGGAAGAAGAAGAAAGAAGAAAGAAGAAAGAAGAAAGAAGAAAGAAGAAAGAAGAAGGAGAGGAAGAAGAAAGAAGAAAGAAGGAGAAGGAGAAGGAGGGGGAGAAGCTCTAGCTCAAGTTTTAGAATAAGTGTTTAGTAGTTGAACCCCCAGATTTTTTCCATATCTTAAACTACTAGAGATGTATTTGGTCTGGAAGATTTTGAGAATAAGACTTACTGCTGAAAACCATGTTCTATCATAATGTCAAAGAATACTCCCCATTCAGGCAGGTGACAAAGTGCTGGTACCAGGACAGAGCATAGGAATAAGGTTTTGTTTCTAACACTATTTGTTTTTAATGTGTTGGCAATGCTGCCACTTGAGTCAGACAAAATTCCTAGTCCTAACCATTTCTAGCCCTATGCATATTTCTTCCCAGTATACAGTCCTCTAATGCATATTTTTTCTGAAAAAAAATTATCTGAATAAATTCAATTTTTTAAGATTATAACTAGAAGAATAGAATTTCAATATCTATGAATTTTTCAGTGCATTCCTCTTAGCCTAGTCAGTTTGAAATGTAACATTGGACCAAAGGAGTGCAACAACTTCAAATGCTCATATGCTGCTGAATTATACTTTGGAATCCACAGTAGCTTCACCAAATGAAGGCATCTCAGAGAGAATGTTGTTCTGGGGCTAATGCAAAAATTTTGATAGAATTCAAGAGCTTCTGCTATAAATCTGATTTAGTTCAGACCCACTTCAAAGCTTTGTATGTATGCTTCTAAAGTTGATCACAACCATATGGAGTGGTTTCTTTAAATAAGTATCATGTGAAAGCAGCCAAAGCTAAAAGTACATTTTTTATACAATTATTGTCAAACATTTTGTAACTTGACCCACATTAAGAAATATGTTTTACACATTTGTATAAAGGCATATAATAAAATTCCATGAAACAATTCTTACTGGGTATAACATACAATGATATAGTCTATTCTTTTCCATTTATATCTTTGTTCTTAACTGCTAGTTGTACTCACACTAAACTGATTTCATCACCCACAGTTTGAAAAAACACTCCCGTATAGTAACTACAGATGAAAACTATACCTTATAACCTCAGACCAAATCCATACCTTCTGAGTTTCTCATGACTTTCAGAATATTCCTTAAGTTTAGGAGAGCAGGTTAAGACTTAAAAATAGCCAAATAACCTGAGGTATTTTTATAACCACCTTTTATATATCCAGTTGTAATAGGTTGTCGGGTAGCCCTATGGGTTTCAAATCATTGTAATTCTGTGTATAAAGGAGTGCAAAGAGTATATCAGAGGAGGGAAGTTTATTAGGGCCAGAAGGTAAGCATAAATACTGAGCAAAGAAAAGGAAATGAACATTAAGTGGGCAGAGAGGCAGGAGGTGCGGGACCTACTGGGCTGACAAAGGAAGTAAAGAATGGAATATAAACACAGCGTAAGCCAAGAAAACGAGCAGAATACGAAGCAGGAGGCTAAATGGAGCCAGAACCAGGAGGGAAAGCAGATAAAGGCACCCAAAAGGAAACAAGGCCAACAGAAAATAAAACTCTTTGCCAGAAAGGAAAAAAGGCTGATGGCATTTGGCTGCCTGATGCATGAGAGCAGAAAAGGCATGAAACTGTGCTGTTATGTGTGTTCTCTGGGTCTATGAGAGAACTAGAACTTTATATGCAACTAGAACTCACTGTAGTTAAAAAAAAAAGTGATCTTTGTTTACTTTGCTCTATTAATTAGCACTTCTTTCCTACCAATTATCCTGACCTATTTTTATTAAAATGCCCTACTGAGTAAATAGACATGTTCTTTAACTATCTGATAATTTTCTACTGCCAGAATTTAGAATAAAATTCTGCCACATTGTTTTATAATTCTTTGCAGATCCAAATGGTTTCCTAATTTCCTTGACATGTCATGCATACAACTATACTCTGGAATCCTTGATATGTCATGCATACAACTATACTCTGGAAATATTTATGTTGCTTTAGTTGAAAAATACATTAAGATTCATATTACAAGAAGCTAACTTTTTGTTTATCTTTTCTTATTCTTTACTAATAAAAAACTATTTCCAAGATAGTTCAATAAGTTATGCAATTCTTACAAAATAATTATCTACAAATTATCATTTGGTAATGCTTAAGCTACATCTTTGAAAAATGACTAAAGTTTTTTTTTTTAATATTTAAAAAAAAATTTTAATCCTCACCTGAGGATATGTTTTATTGATTTTGGAGAGAGAGAAAGGGAAAGAGAGAGAGACAGGAAGAAACACTGATGTGAGAGAGAAATACCGATCAGTTGCTTCCTATATGCATTCTAACCTGGAATTGAACCTGCAACCTATGTATGTGTTCTGATTGGAAAGTGAATCCACAACCTTTTGGTATACGGGATGACACTCCAACAAATTAAACTACCCAGACAGGGCTCTTTTTTTTTTTTTTAAGAAGAGCATAAGAATTGGTAATTATGTAAAAAATTAAAGGAAAATACAAATAGAGGTTGGATTTAAATTTATCAGAATTAGATATTGATGTTGATATTGATATTGATATTTATGAGCAGAACAAATTCACTACATAATAATTCACCAAAACCTATTCAATCCAGTTCATCCTTAGGCAAATGTACCACAAAAACAATTTTTTAAAAGGCCTATGTGATATTAGCTGTCCTATTAATTGGTGAACACCTAAACTGATTGGCAAAATATTAGTCAGAGTTAAACTTTAGTAACAAACAAGTTAACAGAATAAAAAGGAATCAACTTAGATGATTAAATATTTCATAAAATATATATAGCACATAATATACTCTACGATTTTGAAATTTAGAGATTTTCCCCAGTTAACTGACTTATTATTAAAGTAAGATTTACAAAGACTTTTTAGTTTTAGTAAAAAAGACATATGAAAATAAGTTCCATTAAAGATAAATTTCAGAAGATTATGAAGCATCTAAAAAAGGAGTAAAAGCTGCAAAATACCCTAAAATCCAAGAATGTTGCAGGCATGTTCGGTGCAGTAGTTTGTAAAAGAAATAGTGAAGTAACCTGTAATAGGAAATAGGTTACCAAAAACAACTACCACCACCTCCTATTTTTTTTGGGGGGGGGTGGTTATTGCTATATAATTGACATATAACATTGTGAAAGTTTAATGTATACACTTTGTGGATTTGATACATTTATATTGAAGTACGATTACAACCTTAGCATTAGCTAATGATTCTATCAAATCACATAATTATCATTCCTTTTTTATGGTGAGAACATTTACCTCCATTCTCTTAGCAACTTTGAAGTATGTAAGACAGTATTATTAATGATAATCACTATGCTATGCATTAGGTCTCACAAACTTAATCACCTTTTAGTTGTAAGTTTGTACCCTTTAACAACTCCCCAATTACCTCAAGCCCTACCTAGGTAATCACCATTCTACTCTCTATTTTTACAAGTTCAGCTTTTTTACATCCCACACATAAGTGGTATCATACAGTATTTTTCTTTCTCTGTCTGATTTGTCTCACTTAGCATCATGCCCTCAAGTTTCATCCATATTATCATAAAAGACAGTATTTCCTTCTTTCTCCTGACTAATACTCCATTGTGTATGTGAATGGTTGTGCAATGTTTGTGTGTCTACGTGTATGTGTACCTTCTTTATCCATTCATCCACTGATGGACACATAGATTTGTTTGATATCACGACTATTTGAATAATGCTGCAATAAAATTGGGAGTACAGATATCTCTTCAATATCCTGTTTTCATGTCCTTTGGTATATCAGAAATGGAATTGCTGGATCATATAGTTCTATTTTTAGTTTTTGAGGAACCTCTATACTGTTTTCCATAGTAGCTAACCAAGTTACATTCCCAATAACACTACACAAGGTTTCCCTTTTCTGCACATCCAGGCCAGCATGTCATCTCTTGTCTTTTTTATGATAGTCATTCTAACAGGTGTGAAGGGATATCCCACTGTGGTTTTAATCTGCATGTCCCTAATGATTAAAGATGTTGAACACTTTTTCATTATCTGTTGGCCATTTGTATGTCATCTTTGGGTAAATATTTCTTCCCTTCTGCCCATTTTTTAATCAAATTGTTTATATATTTGTTATTGAGTTGCATGAGTTCTTTACATAGTTTGGATATGAACCCCTTATGCAATATATGGTTTGCAAATATTCTCCCATTCTGTAGGTTGTTTTTTTACTTTGTTGATAATTTCATTTGCTGGGCAAAAACTTTTTAGTTTGATGTAATCCCAGTTTGTTTATTTTGTCTTTTTGTTGCTTGTGCTCTTGTGTCATAGCCAAAAAAAGATCATTGTCAAGACCAATGTCAAGCTGCTTACCCCTTTTATTTCTTCTATGAGTTTAATGGTTTCAGCTCTTATGTTCAAGTCTTTAATACATTTTGAGTTGATTTTTGTGTATGGTGTAAGATAGGGACCAGTTTCATTCTTTGGCATGTGGCTGTCAGGTTTGCCCAATGGCATTTACTGAACAGGCTATCTTTTCCCTATTGTTATTTTTGGCTCCTCTGTTGTAAATTAATTGACCATATGTGCATGTGTTTATTTCTGTGCTCTCAATTGAGTTCCACTGATCTACTCTGTTTTCATACCAATAGCATACTGTTTGGATTACTACAGCTTTGTAATATAGTTTGAAACCAGGAAGTGTGCTGGATGCCTCCAGCTTTGTTCTTTCTCAAGACTATTTTACCTCTTTTTGTGATTCCATATAAATCTTAGCACTGTTTATACTACATCTGTGAAAAAACTGACATTATAAACTGAATTTTTATAGGGCTTGCACTGAATCTATGCATGGCTTTGGGTGGTATACAGACATTTTAACAATATTAATTATTCCAATCCATAGACACAGAATAATTTTCCATTTATTAGTGTCTTCTTCAATTTCTTTCATCCGTGTCTTATAGTTTACAGTATACGAATCTTTCATCAATTGGTTAAACTTATTCCTCGGTATTGTATTCTTTATGATACAACTGTAAATAGAAATATGTTCTTAATTTCTCTTTCCAATAGTCTGTTATGACTATATAGGTACACAACTGATTTTTGTATATTGATTTTGTATCCCGTAACTTGACTGAAATTGTTTTAAGTGCCGACTTTTTTTTAGTGGATCTTTAAGGTTTTCTATATATAATATCATATCTTCAAACAGAGACAGTTTTACTTTTGTCTTTCTGATGTAGGTGTCTTTTATTTCTTTTTCTTGCCTAATTGCTCTGGCTATTACTTCCAGTCCTATGCTGAATGAGTGTGAGTTGGCATTCTTGTCTCATTCCTGTGTTAAGGAAAAGTTTTTAAGTGTGAGCTTGTTACATATGACCTTTATTATGTTGAGGTATGTTCCCTCTGTACCCAGTCTGTTGAGAGTTTTTATCATAAATAGATGTTGAATTTCATCAAATTTTTTTCCTGTGTCTATTGAGATGATCATGTTTTTATTTTGCTAATGAGGTTTATCACATTTATTGAGTTGCAGATGTTGAACTATCCTTGCGTCCCTTAATAAATTCCACTTCACCAATGCAGATTATCCTTTTAATGTAGCCATGCACCATGGAACATTTTAGTCAATGACAAACCACATATACAACAGTGATCCCATCAGATTATAATGAAGCTGAAAAACTCCTATCACTGTAGCTGTGTAACATAACATCATAGTGTAACTCATGCACTATGCATTTGCAGTGATTCTGGTGTAAACAAACCTACTGCACTGCCAGTTCTTTAAAAGTATAGCACATAAAATTAATACATAATTGTATGTATTATGTATTTATGTACATCTCAGTACATAATACTTGAGAATAATAATAAACAAATGTTACTAGTTCATGAATTTACTATAATATATTTTTAATCATTGTTTTAGAGTATACTATTCCTATTTATAGATTTTTAAAAGTCTGCTGTAATATAGTATTGTCATGTTACACTGATGGCATATCTTTTGATTGCATCACTTTCTCTTGTGTGTGATTTAATCTCATGTTGTTTCATAAATTAAGTGTAGCCTAAGTGTACAGTTTATAAAGTCTACAGTAGTGGGCAGTAATATCCTAAGCCTTCACATTCACTAACCATTTACTGACTCATTCAAAACAACTTCCTGTTTTGTAAGCTCTATTTATGGTAAGTGTCCTATATAAGTGTACCATTTTTATCTGTTATACTGTATTTTTACTGTACCCTTTCTATGTTTAGATATGTTTATCTTAACACATGGAACAATTGCTTACAGTATTCAGTACAGTTACATGCTTTACAGGTTTGTAGCCTAGGAATAATAGGCTATACCATACAGCCTAGATGTATAGTAGGCTATACCATCTAGGTTTGTTAACATGTACTTTATATGTTCACACAATGATGAAGTCCCCTAACAACACATTTCTCAGATCATATCCCTGGCGTGAAGTGGTCAATGACCGTACCGTTGAATTTAGTGTGCTAATATTTTGTTGAGGATTTTTGCATCTATGTTCATCAGGGAAATTGGCCTATACTTTCCTTTTCCTATAGTGCCCTTTTCTGGTTTTGATATTAGGAAAATGCTGGCTTTGTAAAATGATTTTGGAAGTATTCACTCCTCTTTAATTTTTGGAAGAACTTGGAAGAATTTACCAGTAAAATCATCGAGTCCTGTACTTTTGTTCATTGGGAGGTTTTTGATTACTTATTCAATCTCCTTACTAATAATTGGTCTGTTGAGACTTTCTGTTTCTTCATGATTCAGTCTTATGTTTCAAGGAATTTACCCATTTCTTCTAGGATGTCCAATTTGCTGGCGGGTAATTGTTCACAGCAGTCTTTTATGATCCTTTGCATTCCTATTCTATCAGTTGTAACATCTTCTCTTTCATTTCTAATTTTAGTCATTTGAGCCCTTTCTCTTTTCCTCCTTAATCTCCAAAAAAACAGCTGTTAGTTTCATTGATCTTTTCTGTTGTCTTTCTATTCTCTATTTCATTTACATCTGTTTTAATCTTTTTTATTTCCTTCCTTCTATCAACTTGGAGCTTAGCTTGTTCTTCTTTTCTTTAATGTGTAAAGTAAGGTTGTTTATTTGGGTATTTTTTCCTTAATGTAGGCATTTGACACTATAAACTTCCCTCTTAGGACTGCTTTTATTGCATCCCATAAGTTTTGGTATATTGTATGTCCATTTTCATTTGTCAAGATTTTTTAAATTTTCCTTTTATTCTTTGACCCATTGATTTCTCAGGAGCATGTTGTTTAATCTTCAGATTTTTTTAATTTTCTGATTTCTTCCTGTAATTGATATCTGGTTTCATCATCGTGGTCAGAAAAGATGCTTGAAATGACTCCAATATTCTTAAATTTATTAAGATTTGTTTTGTGGCTTAACATATGATCTATACTGGAGACTGTTCCATGTACACTTGAGAAGAATGTTTATTCTGCTACTATTAAATTGAAAATTCTATGAATATCTGTTAGATCTGATCTAATGTATAGTTTAAGTCCAATGTTTTTTTTTCAATATAAGTTTAAAAAGAAATCCTCCTTTGCTGCTTGAATAAATGTATTGTGTTACTTTTTTTATTGTATTTTTTTCCATTACCATTTAGTCCTCCTATACCCCTCTCTCTCCCTGACCTGCAATCACCACACTGTTGTCCATGTCCATGAATCCTTTTTCCTTCTTGCACAATTCCTCCATCCCCTACCCTGCACCCCAATTTTTTTTAAATTAGCTTTCTGTTTGGATGATCTATCCATTCTTGAAAATGGTGTACTGAAGTCCTCTACTATTATTATATTACTAATTCTCCCTTCAGACATGTTAATATCTACTTTATATATTTAGGTGCTCCTTTTCCAACTTTAAGATTCTTTTTGCTTTATTTTCCAAACCACATTAGAGGATATCAACATACATCCAGCTTCCTCATCATACCTGACTTATGAAATTTAGCCAGTTCTAAATCTGGTATTTCCATTATATAATTTCCCAACCTATTTCCTCTTATTGTTATCCTGATTTTTTTAAATGCTTTATTTTGCCAGAACTCTTAAAAATGCCTGTTAATTAATAGACTCTGTACCTCTTTGTAGTGAATACTGTCCTGCACTGCCCACATTGCCCTTCAGGACAAAGACCCACAATGCCCCAGCATTGTAAAGAGTATTGCCGGCTGACAGCTTACAAAGGAATGCCTCCCCGGAAACTTTCCCCAGCTGAAGAGATCTGCCTCATCCAAGTTTATGAGCCTCCCCAGGAGGTGTCCACATCCAATGACCCAGGCATGAGGACATACAAAAGCTTGGCTCCATGGCCTCAAGTCAGGAAAACCCTGAAGGGCCATCCACTTCCAGAGCTCTCTCCTCAGGATCGGTTAAGGCCTTTGTTGCAGCTCCATCACAGTCTAACTTCTCGATCGTCCTAGTTCTGCTTCCTTCATCCCCCTCCTCAACTCCTCACCCTCAGTATTACCAAGAACACTCTCTAATAAACTTCCTGCAGACAAATCCTCATATCGGAATCTATTTCCTGGGGATCCCAATCCAAGATACTCTTTCACTGCTTTCCTCTAGTTATTCTGACACTGCCATCAAAATTACTTTTCTAATTGAATCATATATATGTTCTCTTTCTCAATATCATTTTCAAAGAATTTCATTTCACTACTCTATGTAATTCACTTTTCTTGCCCCGTCATCAGTAAGCATTTAACTTCATAAAGTTGATTGGAAAAGAGATGGTAATTCCCCTAAGTCAAACAATTATAATCTAAAGTCATAGTTACTCAGGGTTTCTTTACTGGAGCATAATATTCTTATAGAAAATTGCACAAATCGTATGTGCACAGCTCAATTAAGTTATATAAAGTGACTACAACTGTATAATCAGCACCAAAATCATCAAATAGATTATTACCAGCACTCCAAAAATCCTCACTGGGTATCAGTCATTAATACTTACCAAAGTTAACTGTTTTACTGACTTCAGCAACTATAGGTTAATTCTGCCCATTTTTGAACTTTATATCAAGGAAATCACAGAGTATATATTCTTTTGTACCTGGTGTCTTTTGTAAACATTGTTTTTGTGAAAAATTTGCCCATGTTTCTGGGTTTAGTAACAGTTCTTTCATTTGTATTACTTTTTAGTGTTCAATTATATAAATAGACCACTGTACAATTATCCATTGCACCGTACTTTGCCATGTATAATGTGCACTTTTTTTGCCCAAATTTTTGAGGGGAAAATAAGAGTGCACATTGTACATGGGTATTGCTAATTCCATATCTATATACATGTTTTTATTTGTGCTTATGCATTAAAAGTATAACTCTAGAAAGCAGTAACAACATCCATATGCAAAATAATACCCTGGAATACAATAATCAGTTTTATACATATAAAAATGAATTAAAAAATTAAAATGAAAGATTTTTTTCTGCCAAAAATGTGGGTGCGTACTATACACAGCAAAATACAGTATTCTCAATGAATGTTTAGGTTGTTTTTAGTTTGGGAATTGTGGTAGGCCAAATAATGACCCTTGAAAGATGGCCACATCCTAATCCGTAGAACTTGTGAATGTTATCTTATATAACAAAAGGAACTTTACTGATGTGATTAAGAATCTTGAGGTGACAGCATATTCCTAGACTATCCAGACTGGCCAAATGTAATAACAAGGGTCTTTATAAGAAAAGAGCAAGATAGTAAGAAAAGAGGGTCATGTGAAAACAGAAGCAAAAGGAGAAAAGGCAATGAAACATGGGGCAACAAACCAAGGATTCTTAGTAGAATCCTTGTAGTAGCTGGAAAAGCACATGGAAAGGGATTCTTCACTAGAGCTTCCAAAAGGAAGCAGCATGCCAGTAACTTGGCTAGCCCAGTGAGACCCATTTTAGACTTCTGAACTAAAGAACTATAGGAGAATAAATCTGTGTTGCTTCAAGCCACTAAGTTTGTGGTTATTTGCTACAGCAACAATGGGAAACTAATACAGAATCATTACAAATAATGAAGCTATGGATATCCTTAACTTTTCTTTTGGTTTAGCCATGAATTTTTTTCCATTGGGTAAATTCCTAGGAATGGAACGTTGGGTCATAAGGTATCTATCATATGTTCAGTTTTGGTGGATATTACCAATTTTCCACAGTGATTGAATTAATTTAAACTCCCAGAAACAGTGTATTGGATTGCAGATCCTGCAACACTTGGTATTGCTTTTTTAAAAATTGTTATTTTAGCCACTCGGGTAGGTATACAGTACAGTTTTGTTGTGGTTACAATGTGCATTCCCATTGCAACAAATGATGTTGAGTACTTTTCACATATTTATTGCCCATTTATATAGCCTCTTTTATCTAGTATTTTCACATGTGCTTTACCCATTTTTCAATTAAATAGTCTGTTTTATTGATTTGTGTGAGTTGTTTATACAACCTGGATGAGTCCACATTGTCATATAAATTAGGACTTTTATTTAAGAGTTAAAAAAGAAGCATTCTGGTGGTTCTCTGTGGATCCTTCCTTGTAGGAAACTTTGATGGCTACAATGCTGACATTGTGACTTATCAGAGCCTTTAATATAATATGGCTAAATGTCTAACTTAAAAGATACTTCAGAGCAGGGGCTAAAAATATCTCCATTTCCTTTGTATCCTCTGCAGATCCTAAGTATACATTTAGTGTACACTGAGTATACATTTAAATGAAAGAGTCTTCTAGGTAAACAGAATTCATTTATCTTCCAAAGTAAGGACTTCCTGGTAATCAGTCAGTCACAATTACTGAAGCTCAAGCAAATGTATAACAGCCAAGTAGCAGGAAGTGGCTGGAACCAGGTGGACCGAGTAGCATATTTTTACAGAGTAATCAAATATATCTTAGAAAGAATGAAATTGTCATAAATGCAAACATTATAGACAAAGAATGACAGCAGTTACATATCAAAGGAGTAAAGAAATAAATAGGAAAATGAATCTCTAGAAATCGGAACAAGTCAACCACAGCAAACTTGGGGAAATTGTTCAGAATACGGCTATGAACAATATCAGACTGAGAGATACCTGTTTTTATATGACAAAGTCTTAGTGAAAAGTACAGGAGGGAAGATTGGTATACGAAAGTATTGTCTTTAAAGTCACTACTCTAAGAATAACAATAGCACTCCATATCAGAATTATTACAGTTGTTAGAAATACTTTTCGTCCAAATATCTTTTTATTTAATGAATTGGGAGAGCCTAAGGCAAATATGATATCCAATTTCTCCTTGAATAACATCCAATAAGTATTGTCTCTTAGGTAGTTCCATACAGATAAGCAGTTCACCTCAAAAAAGAATGAAGCCTGCATATAGTAAGCAGATGAAAGACTTTGATAGGGTAAAAAACCAAACAGCTTACTGCAGTCAATGGTCAATTGAGGAAAATTATGGGAAAGGTGCAATAACCCAAAATTAATAAACACAATATTGACATACCAGTAAAAATAATACAAATACCTAAAATCCAATCTGCTCAAAGGCAAAAGAAATTCTGCCTTAATCACTCAAGTTGTTCTAGTCATTTGCTTTAATAAGTTTGGTCCTACCTAGACTAAATTTAAAATTTTTTTTTAAAAAAAGAAGGCTAAAAAACATTTTGGAAAGTACCTTTTATGATTATTTTATCTGCTTCATTTTCCTTTTTTCCAACAAAGATTCTTTTGATTATTTTTAAATTAAATTTCTTTTAAAATTAGATAAATAAAATACAGATGAGTTTAAAGTATTTGAAACTGCCCAAAGTAATTTGTTTTAAAAAGTTTTAATCTAATATTTTCATAAATAATCATTCAAACAATTTATTACCAGCAAATGGTCTCACCTACAAAAACAACACATTTAAGTAGCCTATAATCAAAAATAACAATACTAGGCCTCTGACGGTTGCAGCTAAGCCTTTCCATGTTTAATATGGGACTCTGTTTCTAAGCAACATTGTCAACAAAATCTTTGTTTAGTGGACATATTTGGTTTTTTATATGCCCGAGATCACTTTCTTCAGGGAATCACCCTCCCCCATGCTATGTGGTTCCAATAAAGCTGCCAATGGGGTCAGGTAGATAACTCAGCTCTGAGTAAACATGGTACCATTATTTTTTGCACACAGTAATTTGTCTGAAAATGGGTCTGTGACTGAAACAAAGATAATAAGAGTTCTTCCCTGGGTTGGTTTTGGTTGGACAGCATAATGTAATGGTAAGCACACAGAGTCCGCCTGGACTTTAACTCCTGGCTCTACCACTAACTAGTTGAATGATTATGCAAGTTGCTTAACTGATCTCTTACAATCCTCATCTTTAAAATGTAGCTACTAATACCTTCCCCACAGAGCAATTATGAAGATTAAATATAATAAAAACACATAAAGTACTTAGCACCGCAACTGGCATATAAAAAGCATTAAATAAATTTAATATTACTTATTAATACTATTACTATTAGTATTGCTTCCATTACTGGTATTGTAAATGCATGCTAAGATTGATAAATTAGGACACATGGCCTAAATATGCAAGTAGCCTTTGTCAGTTGCAGAGCAGACAGAAAAACATCCTGAAGCCAACAAATAAAAGGAGCAGAACCAAGAGAACAGAGGAAACAGAGTCCTAAAGACACTTTTTGAGACCCTGGTTCCAGTCACCTACTGGACTTCCCAAATATATCAACCAATATATTTTTTTTCCTTAAACAAATTTAACTTTTTTTAACTCAAAGAAAAAAGATACTAACTAATATAAAATCTTATGTCTATAAATCACAAAATAAATGGAAATATATACACATATATCAAACAGATTTTTATAATTTGTTGATGCAGCATATACACATACACAAAAGGAAAGCAGCTTTATTCTATATACCCAGAGGATAAAAGAGCTAAATATAACTTTACTGGGTGGTAATATGTTGCCTAAAAATCTTGGCCAAATCTTCAAATTAATGTCCTGTTTCTAGTAATGTCTTGTTACAGTATTTTCAGGAAATCTCAAACAGATTGGCATGGGAAAAATAGAAAAGAGGAATAATGCAGATGAGGTTGGAAAAGTAGATTGATTGGACTATTGGGGACTTTTATATCATATTGAGAAATTTAAAATTTGTTCTGTTAAAAAGAGATTTATGATAATTTTAAGAACATAAGTGACATTCTTTTATTCATTCAATGCCTATTTATTGAATACCTCCTACACATCAGGTACTATGTTAGAGTATATATACACCTGAGAGCTGCTTTAGTGGAATTTATAACATAGTGATCAGGTCTGGGTTCTTTAAAGATAACACATGATAAGAATGGATGTGAAATGGATGAGAACAGATAAGAAAAAGGAAAAATCCAAAGCAGGCCAAATTAGTCACTAGTATGAAAACAGTTAAAAATGACTCAAAAATAACTATTTTGAGTAATTAATATTAGAAAAACAGTAAAAAGCAACAGGTTGTGTCAATAAATACTATAAGCTTGATCTGAAAGTTTAAGTACTTCCTACTAGAAGGTAAGCTCCATGAAAGTTGTAATCATTATTAAAACCCAGGGTCTAGAGTAGTGTGTAGCCCTTAGCAGGAGCTCAATAAACAGGTTATTTTTCAACAAAGCATCTTTAATATTTACAAGTAGAAATATTCATCCAATAGTGAATTTATTAATAATATTATATGTCAGGTACTGTGTTAATAAATAAAACACAATTCCTTGCCTTAAGGAACTTATAATCTGTGGGGGCATTGTTAATCTTTTCCATCTCTAAACACATTTGCATCTCCTGCCCAAATTTCTTCTTGGAAAAATGTTCACAGAAATCAAGCATCAGAGAATTAGTAGAGTCTGAGTGAGTTATTCATAAAAACATTAAATATGCATGTGAATTTAGTAAACTCATTTAAAGAACAAAAAATGTCATTTCATCAGGGTTAAATAAATAATAAAGAATAGGAAATAAGATAAAATTTTTAAATCTTGAAATTTACTTTTTTTCAAAATTGGTCTTTTTTCCCCCAAATTCCACTCTATATGTATTATAAATAAGATAAGGGAACAAGTGCCATTGAAAGATAGAAAAATGAACCTTATTTTGTTAAGTTACATTTACAGAGTTTTAATGTTAGCTATTATTAAGTAGCAAGTAAATCCTTCACAGACTTCAGTACTTCAAGAAATATTTAGGACAAACCTTTTCACTAAACTTGGCAGACAAGTATGTTATGACATCGGGATTGAAAGTAAATCTCATAGTTTAGATAAGAGGGCTGAATATAAACCCACAATAACAAAATATCATAGTACATTATATAATGATGGTACAGGTAGAAATTTATAGCAACATAAAGGTTTACCTCATTCCCTCCAGAAGGATCACTGAAAACTTCACAGAAAAGATAATATTTGAGAAGAGTCTTAACTGAGAAGATTATAACTCATTGCAAGACATAAGACCAATATACAAAAATCAACTGCATTTCTATACACTATCAATGAAAATTCCAAAAATGAAATTAATAAAATAATTATAGCTTAAAACAGTAGCAAAAAGAATTTATATATATTTAGATATATTTAACAGAAGAAGTGTAAGACTTGTACACTGAAAACTGCAAATCATTGGTAAAAGGAAGTAAAGATCTAAATAAATGGAAAGACATTCTATGTCCATAGACAAGAAGACTTAATAGTTAAGATAGCACTACTCCCTAAATTGATCTACCAATTGAATGCAAAGGTTATCAAAATCCACGTTGGATTTTGTGGATATTTTCAAACTGATTCTAAAGTTCAACTGGATATTCAAAGAGCCCAGAGTAGCCAAAATAATGTTGAAGAAGATGAACAAGTTTGTTCACTTCCCAATTTCAAAAGTTACTACAAAACTACAACATTCAAGAGAGAGTAAGACCAGCATAAGGAGAGACATGTAGATCAATAGAATAGAAATGAAATTCCAGAAATAAACCCTTATATCAATGATGAATTGATTTTCAACGGGGCTGTCAAGATAATCCAATGGAAATAAATCGGTTTTTCAACAAATGCTGCTAGGGAAACTATATATCCACATGCACAGTAATGAAATCAGTTAATGTAAAATTAACTCAAAATTAAGTAAAGGCATAAATGTCAGAGCTAGGACAACACAACTCTCTAAAACAGAAGTAAATTTTCATGACAAGGTTAGGTGGTGCTTCATAGATATGACACCAAAGAATAAGCAACAACAAGAAAGATAAATTGGACTACATCAAAATTTAAAACTTTTGTCCACCAATGAACACCATGAAGAAAGTGAGAAAACATTCCACAGAATGGGAGAAAATATTTGTAAATTACCTATCCAGTAAGGGACTTGTATGCAAAATATACAACTCTTAAAACTCAATAATAAAAAGACAATTCCAGTTAAAACTAGGCAAAGGATTTGAATAGGCCTTTCTTCAAGGAAGATTTTTAAATGACTAAGAAGCACATGAAAAGGTGCTCAACATTATTAGCCATTAGGGAAATGTAAATCAAAACCATGACTGACAATGAACTTCTATATATATACATGTTTTTAGTCTGTCAGGTCTCACATGACAACCCAAACAGGATCCAGCCAGCCAAATAGCACCCAGCCAGCCAAATAGCACCCAGCCAGTATGAGGCTACTCTAAAGGTGTGGCTAAAAAGCCGAAGATGGAACTATACCACGTAAAAATCAGTCCCTTTCTTTCTTTCTTTCTCTCTCTCTCTCTCTCCCCTTCCTCCTTCCCTTCTTATACCCTCCTTCTCATTCACACTTTCTCATTCTCTCTCTCATTCTCATTCTTACAAAAAGATGGCAATACCTAATGCCTAAAGATGTTAACAGCAATGACAGGATAGTTGGGGTAAACCCATAATCTCCCAAGGTGACTACTTTAAGGAATAAAATATTTGTTCAAAAGTACAGGTTCTGATGCATTTATTAAATATCAGTTTGTTTTTCCCTATAATCATATTTCAAATAAACACATGTGAGATGAGAATTGGAAAAAAAATATTAACTTTAGTGCATGTGTTATGAAAGTTCTATTCTTTCTCTACAAATGAGAAGTAGGACCAAAAACAATGCAACAACTTAGTCATTGCAGTGCAACAGTATAAGCTGTGATTTGAGGTCATAAAAACAGGCCAGGAGAAACACTTACTATATAAAGATCTTGAGTAACCCAGTCAGGTAGGCACTAACTCATCTTTATTGTTATCAAGTAGCTAATATTTATTAAAGCAAAAGGAGCATACCTTTTTCTTTTGTTGCTGATATGACTAAGGAATTGGTTCTCAATGGATCAGGACTGGTAATTTATATATCTCTTGACTTCCACCATAATCATAATAGGTAAATAATTTTAATCATTACAAAAGCAATAAATCAGATGTTAAGGCATAGTGATTGGGCAATATATCAAACATTTAAGTAGCTACCTCTCAGTGAAAGTAATAGTATTTCTTTTATTGATATATGCCTGGATTTTTTATGTTGATACAGTGAGCATGGGTTTTTTATTTTAAAATTACATAATCATTTGGAATTCCTATTATTTTTATCTATCCAGATGAAATATCTAAAATAAAAAGTATATGAAAACTGCATTTCATAGGACTAATAATTAGATTGTTATTCTTAAATATGAATAACTGAGATAGCACTTTAATATGTACATATTTCAGATTCTTGATTACATAGAGGAAAAAAAATGGAGGAAAACTTCTTAACAACAAAAATAGAGATCAGGATATTCTCTGCAGTTTCATTCCCAGAAAAGACGTTTGGATCAAGCACAATTGGGCTTCCCAGTAAAATGCAATATGATGAAGCTGAAATCAGAGGTGTCCTAAACTACTGTTTTATTATCAGTCTTTTCCATTTGCTATAGTATGTACTTGTGTCAACTATATCATAAAGAGTCAAATACTGAAGATAGACACATTGGGCTTTAATCTACTACTCACTACTTTCAATTACCTCAAAGAAACCTGAAATACTAATTCAATGGAATATGTGCACTCCTATGTTCATTGTGGCATTATTTACAATAGCCAAGATCTGGTAACACTGCAAGTGCCCATCAGTAGACGAGTGGATAAAAAGTTGTTGTACATTTACACAATGGTAATACTATCTGGCCTTAAAAAAAAAGAAGAAGAAGAAAATCTTACCTTTTGTGACAGCATGGATGGCACTGGAAGTTTATTATGCTAAATGAAATAAGCCAGTCAGAGAAAGGCAAATACCATATGATCTCACTTATATGTGGAATCTAATGAACAAAATAATTTAAACTAGAAGACTTCCAGTCAAGATGAAAGTGTAGGTCTGCCTCCTCACACAATCACATGAAAATTACATCTAAACTGCAGAACAACTACCATTCAGAACTGTCAGAAATCGAGCTGAATGGAAGTCCTACAACTACATTAAAGAAGAAACTACATGACTGGTAGGGGAGGCAGAGACACAGAACGAGTTGGCCCCACACCCACGAGAAGTGATACAAATTAGGAGAAATATCTCAGGAGTGAAGGGTCCCACCCCACACCAGGACCCCCAGTCCAGGATTTCCAATGCCAGGAGAGCCTGCCATTAACATCTGGCTGTAAAGACCAGTGGGAATTGAGGCTTTGGAAGACAGAAACAGCTGCACTCACCAGCAGATCCTCTTAATGGGTCCACACACAGACTTACTCAGACTCACTCCCTTTGAGTTCCAGTACTGGGGCAGCAACTTGAAAGGCATCAGAGACATACATGGAGGAAATGAATCGGCCGGCACAACGGGGAGAGCTGGGGGACAGCTTTCTCCCAGGCATAAGTGCTGGCAGAGGCCCCTCCTCCCACAAAGCCACAGAGCCAGCAGGCAGGTGCCATATCTGAGTCTCCATCAACGTGGCTCACACTGTTTGTCCTTCCCTGGTTATCCCTGAGACCCTACCCCTCCCAACTTTCAGACCCACCCAAGCTGTTTCTAGTGGCTTTTCCATATGAATGCTTGTTTTCCACATGGGCTTGTTTTGGCCCATGCTTCAGATTTTCCTGAATTATCTTAAACAAACAGCATCTGGCTTCAGCAAGCCCTATACCTCGTGCGGCATTGCCACAGGCCCGGCACTAGCAGCAACCAGCCTTGGTTCACAGTTTGGCATTGCCTGAGTACCTCCAAGCTCAGCACAAGTAGCACTCATCTGTAAATTGCTTTGTTGCTTATGCCCTGTGATCCTAGAGAAAACACTGGTGGTGACTGACCTTGGATGTGCCAAAAGCAATCAAGGCTCAAATACAACAGGAGGGTGTACACAGCCCACACCAGGGGCGCACCTCAGGCAGTAGGGGAGGCTATGCCACTGGACCCTATGGAATACCTACAATATTAGGTCACTCTACCAAGCCTAGGAGACATAGCAGCTCTACCTAATACACAGAAACAAACATAGGGAGGCTGTCAAAATGAGGAGATAAAGAAACATAGCCCAAATGAAAGAACAGAACAAAACTCCAGAAAAAGAACTAAACGAAATACAGACAAGTAAGCTACTAGATCCAGAGTATAAAATATTAATTATAAAATACTTATACTAATTATAAGGATGCTCAGTAAACTTAGTGAAAACTTCAACAGCATAAAAAAGAGCATAAAACCCATAAAAAAGAACCAGTCAGAAATGAAGGATACACTAATTAAAATAAAAAAACAATTTACAGCAAATCAACAGTAGAGTGGATGGGGCAGAGAATCAAATCAGCAATTTAGAATATAAAGAAGCAAAAAACACCCAATCAGAAAAGCAAGAAGAAAAAGGAGTCCAAAAAGCTAAGGTTAGTGTAAGGAGCCTCTGGGACAACTTCAAGCATACCAACATTTGCATCATGGGCATGCCAGAAGGTAAGAGAGCAAGAAATTGGGAATGTATTTAAAAAAATAATGACAAAAAAATTCCCTAACTTGGTGAAGGAAACAGACATACAAGTCCAGAAAGCAGAGTCCCAAACAAGATGAACCCAAAGAGGCCCGCCCCAAGACACATCATAATTAAAATGCCAAAGGCTAAAGACAAAGAGAGACTCAAAAGCAGCAAGAGAAAAGCAGTTACTTACCTATGAGGGAGCCCCCATAAGACTATCAGATGATTTCTCAAAAGAAACTTTGCAGGTTAGAAAGGACTGGCAAGAAATAGTCAAAGTGGTGAAAAGCAAGTACCTACAACAAAGATTACTCTACCCAGCAAGCTATCATTTAGAATTGAAGAACTTCCCAGTCAAGAAAAAGCTAAAGGAGTACATCATCACCAAACCAGCATTATATGAAATGTTAAAGGATCTTCTTTAAGAAGATCAAAACTATGAAGAATAAAATGGCAACAAATGCACATCTATCAACAACTGAATCTAAAAAAATAAAATAAATAAGCAAAACAGAAGAATCTTAGGTACAGAGAACATTTTGATGATTACCAGATGGGAGGGGGTTCAGGAGGATGAGCAAAAAAAGGTGAAGGGATTAAGATGTACAAATTAGTAGTTATAAAATTGTCACAGGGATGTAAAGTACAGCATAGGAAATAGAGTAGCCAAAGAACACATATGCATGACCCATGGACATGGACAATGGGGATTGCTTGAGGGATGGGGAAGAAGCTGTGTGGAGTGGGGCAAAGAGGGAATAATTGGGAAAACTATAATAGCATAATCAATAAATATAAATTAAAAAATTAAAAAATAATTTAACAAACAAAATAGAAACAGAAGCATAGATACATAGAACAGACTGACAGAGGGCAGAGAGGTTGGGAGGCTGGGTGAAAAAAGGTGAAGGGGTTAAGCAAAGAAAGAATAAAAAAAAAATATATATATATATATATGACACATAGAAATGGACAATAGTATTATGATAGCCAGAGGAAAATGGGAGTTGGGGAACTAAAACTGGGCAAAGGGGGGGATAAATGGGCATGTAAAGAGGCTTCAACTTGGTGGTGAGTGCACAATGCAGTGTGCAAATGATGTTTTATTGAATCATGCAGACCTGTATAGTTTTATTAACCAATGTCACTAATAAATTCAATAAATAGAATTACTTGATATCTGAGTTTCACCTATCAAATAAGCATGGTACTACATCAATCCCAGGTTTTTTGGCTATAATTTAATAAAACAATACATGCAAAGCATCTAGCACCATGTCTGCTGCTCTATAAATTTTAGTCCCTTCCTGAACTTTGGTTCTTAGGTCTTTTCATATTTTCTCCCTCACTCTAAGCTTATAGTATTCAGAAGATCATTAAAGCCCTACTCATATTGTCACATTTAGCTACCCGAAAGCCTAACTCATCACACCTTGCTAAGTCTATCATTAATCAAATGCACCAAACTGCTGCCTCGCTGTTTGGTAAAATCTCAAAGTGCAGAAGCCAACCAGATCGCCAAGATTCACCACTGGCTCCTGGAGCCTAGTCAAAACCTAATACTGAGTTCTAGCAAAGCTCTGCAGGTACTCCAAGTAGATCAGCTCAACGATGGGGTTAAACATAACGCTCAAATTCTGACCATATATTTGAGGCTGAAGTGCCACTTACAGAATGAATAATCACATTTATGAACAAAGTCTTGGTAGTTTCTAATATCAGAGTCAAAAGTTTAGAATATGGGTTTAGATAAGGTTTTCTAGAAATGCAGCTAATTGCTAGACTATTTGAAATAATCAGGGTGAACTGATAGGTTGCACGTCAAGGGAAAAGAAAGCGTTTCTATTATGCCTCCATACCTACTCTTACTCCTACTGTTACATAGCTAATTATTAATAAAAGAAGGAAGCAAGGGAATCTGACATTGTTGAGCCTACTGGGCTGGGGAACATAAGCCTGTTTGCTTAGACAGAAGACTACAGCTTCGCCCTCCTCAGGGAATCACAGCATTGCCCTGACAAGGATTAACACTCCTCCCTTCCCCTCTCCAGTACTGGAGTGTTAGGGGGAGCAAGGGAAGGTAAGCATATGTGCAACAGAAGTTAAAATGGTAGGGGAAGGTGCTTGACCATAGAGGCCTGTCAGTCTAACCTGGGAAAGGAGCTAGAGGGTAGACCCATCAGAAGCCTGTGAAAGCTTGGGAAGGTGATTGGTTATTTTGAAAAAGCTCCTGGTCCTTCCCAAGCCCAAGATAACATAGTCCCAAGAACAAAAAAGAGCTCTCTCAGTGACCTGCGTTCACCCTCTGCACTTGCACATTCTCTCTCCATAACCACGTGGCCCTAGCAGTCATGTGACCATCAGTCCCTCGAACTCAAAACATAGGCTCCAGGCAGGAGCCTGGATATCACAGCACTGCAATCAATTGCAGCAAGGAACACAAGCTAACTAGGAGATGGAGAGAAAGGCTAGACTAGACTAAGCTTTAATATGGCACAGAAACTCTGGACGCTGGCCTTTGTTTTGGCCTTTTTGAAGACACAGTTGGACTTCTTCCATGGTGGAACGGATGGAAATGAGACACGTGGCAGTCTTGCACCCAAAAGAATCTTGCCACGCCACAATCTCCCATGCCTGAGTCCATGAAATGTTTTTCTCAGGATCCTGTCAAAGAGCCCACTTCCAAGGGTGACACTACTGGCCTAATCTCTCACAATGCTAGAATAAAATTTCATTAGGAGAAAGGAGCTCTGACATTCAGAGCTGATGATGAAGATAGTTGTTCTAGCTCTGTCCACAGTTTACAGTTGTTCTGGCTGGCCAACTTTGCAAAGGGTGGAAAAAGAAAAAGGATGTGATGATACTGAGACCACCCATGTATATAATAATACTCTGAAGTTGTAAACAAATTATATTCGAAAGTTCCTCAAAAAAACATTCTTTTAGCCAGAAGGAGACAATAATAAACTGGATATATCAAGCTAAAGGGAAAAAAATTCCCCTTGATTACTCAAAAAAAAGAAAACCCATACAATGTAGAGATCTCAGATTAGCATCTCCTGGTATTTACTGGCCTAAATTAAAGGTCAGCAAAGTTTTTCAGTAAATAGCTAGATACTATATATTTTAGGTTTTGTAGGTCAAAAGGTAAGATTAAGGATAATATGTACTACTAACATAACAAGAGAAGGAACAAATTTCCACAAAATTCTTATTGACAAAATTCAAATAATTGAGTGTAATAATATAAGCCTATTAATAAGAATATAATGGAATCCTTTTGGAGGGAATAATATTTTACTTAGGATACAAAGTTAGTACTCCAAATCATCCAAATAAATTGCAAATGTTCTCTGTTAATAATCCATAACATGACTTTACACATTTCATCTTAAAAATGTCTTTTCACACAGATAAGAAATAGTAAGTCCTGACATTGACCATAATTCATCACTTAAATGACACTTACAGAATTGAATTAGATTCTTCTCTTGGTATTTGCTTTTTAGCATGTCATTATATTGAAGATTAAGGTTGAACGACAGTTCTTCAACTGAACCTTTAAATATGTAAAATTGTTGCACCTGCCTCAAAGTCAGAAAGGTGTTATTGGAGCCATAGTTGGAGTTGGGAAAACACATACACTGAAAAGTTGGGTGTGGAGAACTTGCTATTAATTGCTTTAACTTTTGACAACATAGGAAGCACAAAAGCAGTTGAAATTATTTGTGATAAATATTATCATTGAAATGACTGTATCACAATATAATCACAGTTTTGCCTTGTAATTATAGGTTGGACTCAGAAATTTTAACAATTCTGCAGCAAAAACAAATTTCCAAAGCCATTGTGTTCCGTAACAGTGGTTAAGGTTGTTTTGCTCCCATGGAGACAGCTAAAACGTCAGCCCTGAGCTCAAAAACTGTAATTTTACCACTTGTAAGCCATTAAACTTCTATGTGGTAGAGCAAGTCATGATATTTAGTTTCTGTTTCTGACAAAAATGTACATAACTGATGGTTAACTTCAGAGAGAAAATTAAGTTCACTGTTGACACTACTATATTCTGCAAAGCACTTACTCATAAATAACATAGTGAGTAACCATGGGTGTTAAAAATCTTATATTTCCACAAGGTTTGTAAATTTATCCAACTTAGCTTTTTTCTACTCCATACAAATTTTTATCATCATCAGTTTCAACACATTGTAGAAGACTCCACTTCAAGCTGTACTGAATTTATGTTTTCTTAAAGTCTTCAACAATGGTCTTGCCTCTTGTTCCACACAGGCTATTCATAGAGGCTTATTCTTCAGTCACAACTCAGCACTGACTCCTCACATAAACAACAAAGCAGTACCAATAATATCTGTCAACTCAGCAGGATGAAGGAAAACTATTCAAAATCATTTGCATTGGTTTTTAACTGACTGTAAGATGTTGCTCCTAACGTCCCAACTATTTGAAAAACTATTCTCATTGAAAGGCTTAATAGTCTTAAACAAGTTTATTTTCTCTAGGCACATTTTCTCAGCAGTTGCAAAACAATGTAATTTAAATGTGATTTAATTAACTCACCATGGTAAATGGACTGAATAACAAATGAGCCATTTTGGAACCTTCTTTGATTAAAGTGTGTTTTCATTTTATTACTTTTGCAAAGAAACTCTGCTATAATAAACATTCCATTTTAAATTTTCTAATTTTCCCTGCATGGGAATACCATGATGGGAGCTTAGTATTGTAACTACATATATTGTATTATTTGAACACAACTATAGCATCAATACATAATAAACACAATGCTTTATCCTCTAACTCGGTAACAAAATAATCCATACTACATTCTACTGCAAAAGCACACATTTGAAGTTCATTTTTCTCTTCTTGTTTTGACCTGATGAGTATGCACAGGTAAGTAAAAAATAAATACGACTAAATGTCACAGTACAGGTGGACACATGCCACTCAAAATGCTGTTGAGTTTTAACTGCATCGCATAATTTGTGATCAAGCAGCAGTACAGAGAAAGAGTGACACACATCGGTCTCTGTTCCAACTACTCAACTCTGCCATTATAGTATTTACAAAAACAGCATAGACAAGGCATTAAATGATCATGACAGCTGATCATGACAGCTCCATGACAGCAATGGAACTTTATTTATAACCACTTAAAAATGTAAAAACCACTCTTATCTCATAGGTCCTACAAAAAAAAGAAAGCAGATTTGGCCCATGGTCAGTAATTTGCTAATCCCTCACTAAAAGCCATCAATGGAGTGAGAGACATAAAAATCAGAACATCCTAGAAAACTTTTTCCTTCACTCCTACCTAGGGCCACATTTCAGATCTAGTGAACCATAATTCTGTGATGTAATGAGTGAGACATAGATTTCAATTAAACAGAAAATCATATTTGTGGACAATGAAAAGCCAAAAAATAAAGGAGATCTGACTGGAACCATAACAAAGCTATTTCCTCTAGCCACATCTGGCTGAGCATTTCACCATATCTTTATGAGGAATAATTAGAAATTAACACTAGAAGTACATAATAGTTATAGCTGTATATCATTGCACTTTACTATGTGTGTGTGTATATATATATATATATATAAATATATATATATATTTATGCCTAAATTTACATTAGCTAATTATTGAACATTGCATAGTGTGTCATTTCTATTTCTCTTCTTTACGTAGCCTCAGGTAGAGAGCCCCACTCAGTATTGTTAAAGAGAGAATGGAAAATAATTTTTAACTGCAAGTACTATGGCTATGCACTATTAGGCACTTGATGTGTTTCCTACTCCATTCTCAACGTACTACAAGATAAATTACCTTACATTACAGTCCATCAGGGTAAATAACTTACTAAAGGACAAACTAATAGATGAAAGAAGAAATATTACAAACCAGTTTTGTTTGCTTCCAAAACCTAAATTGTATACGTGAATCCAATAAAGCCAATCAACATTACAGCAAATATTCTATTGTTCAGTGTGATCAATATTTTTCTTAAAGTTTTTAAACAATTTAAAATGATATTAAGTATTGATCCTAAGTGTATCTTCTGTACCACATACAATTTTAAAGACATAACCACAGAGCAGAGAATGTTAAAATAATTAGCAGAAATTGGACATGTACTATTAAAACTCAAGTTTTATATTTTAATAATCATTAAAAATCTAAAGTATAATTCACTTGCTTCATAATGCAACAAGTGGATAAAAGTTAATTCTTCTAACAATAGAATTAAAAACATTAAAAGTGGGAAAAGCCAGAGATAGACCATTCAGCCCAGTTAAGTCTCTTAACTTTACAAATGAAGGAAGGTATGAAACTTTAAGGCCACAGAACTAATGGGAGAGGTAGGACTATTGCTACCTCTTGTTTTCACTTTTCTTAAAATACAAAAACTGACTTTTCAATATGTGAGTAAATTGAGGTGGCTAATCAGAAATGGCCCTGAATTTCTCTTTTGTAACATTATAATAATCACATTTATAGCTTGCAACTAGTATTATCATTGCCAACCTAAATCAGTACTATTCATTTATCCATCAAACAATAAAGAATTCAAACTATGAAATAAAGAAAACAGCAAATATTTTTAAAAACCTCAGAGTCTAGCGGATACACAGACACATACAGATCATTTTATTATATAGTGTCACACATGGAATATAGGAAAATGTGGTCCCTTTAGACTAAATATATTATTTAATATAATACTTAAATAAATTAGGTCCCTTACCAGCAAAAAGAACTTTCTAAGATCCAATTTGAGCAACTGTACTAAAAATATGTGAACAGCTCAATAGAGAAAGTATCTGATACAATGCATACTATATATATATTTAAAAGATATTGTGACTGTATTTCCAGCCATATGATTTTTACCCAAATTTTCAAATACCTTTAACTCTCTGACTTGTTTTGTACTCTGTGATATTTTTGATGAACAGATTTTCAATATAATACAATATACCAATCATCTGCTACACCGTTATTGCTTTTTTACTCCCATTTAAGGATTCTTTCCCCATCCCAAAATCATTAAGGTGTTTTCCTGAATTATCTTCTAGAAATTTTATTATTTTGATTCTACATTTAGACCTGGGATTAATATGTGAATAGAGCATATGGTAGGAGCAAAATATTAATTTTTCCCACCAGAATATCACGATTGGCCCTGTACTATTCATTGAAAACACAATCTCTTCCTGCTGCTCTGCTGTGCTCTTCTGTCATAAACCCAGGTGTCCATATACTTATGGTTTGTTCATGGGTTCTCTACTCTGTTACTCATCTGTTTACCTTTGCACAATTAGCTCAAGCTCTTAATTATGGTAGAATTATAATAATTCATAATATCCGATAGAGTATTTTCATTTCTATATAAACTTTAGAACTAGCCTATCGGTCTACTAAAAAATTAAAATAAACTGCTGGGATTTTCATTGGGATAGCACTGAATCGGTAGATAAATTTGGAGATAATTAACATTTTAATAACACTGAGCATTCCAATTTACCAACATTATTTTATTCTTATTTGTCTAAATAATGTTTCATTGTTTTCAGTGTGAAAATCTTAATATCTTTCCTTAGATTTATTTCTTGTTATATGATATAAATCATTATATTTTAGATTTACTTTCTGGTGCTATATTTATATAAAAATACACTTTTCTATATACATTTCTGTATATTAACTTTGCATCCAGAAACCTTGCTAAAATCCTTATTAACTATGAAAGTGTATCTATTTTTTTAATTCTCTCCATACCAACATCTGCAAATAATGGTTTTACATTTTTCCTTCCCAATCCCTACATGATATATTTCTTTTTCTTACTGGCTAGGACTCAAGAAAAGTGTTGAGAGGGGGAATCGCTTTCTCTGTCACAGGTATGGTATTTCCTATACAGTCTTTGTAATATTTTTATCAGATTAATGATGCTCGTATCAATTCTTAATTTGCTAACAGTTTTTATCAAAAATGGATAATGGATTTTATCAAATATATTTTCTATATCTGATGACATGATGACAGTTTTTGTTAATTACATTGATTTTCAAATGCTAAACCAATCATATTCCTGGAATAAACACAATTTAATCATGTTCTATTATCTTTTTTCTTGATAGACTTCTGCTAATTGGTTTTGTTTTTTTTTACAACTTTTCTCCTACATTTCTGAGCAAAATTTAGCTGTAATTTTCCTTTATAATAAGTAATACCAGGTGTTGGTATCAAAGTTTTGCTGACTTTACAAAATGAACTTTAAATAGTTCTCATTTTTTTCTATTCTCTGAGTTTAAGATAAGCATTATTTCCTTTTCAGAGATGTCTGTTAAGCCATCCGGTCTTTAAACTTTCTTTGTGAGAAAATTTTAAAATTGTAGACTCGATTCCATTCACTGAAATTGATAGGACAAGATAGGTCAAGTTTTCTATTTCTTCTTGTAGCAATTTTAGTAAGTTGTATTTTTCTAGGCATTTGTCTATATCAATTCATTTTTAACTGTATTGTCATAAATTGATCATAATATCCTTTCATTCCTTCTAATGTCTATAGGGTCTATAGCAATGTCCTCTTTTCCATTCCTGACACTAGTTAGTTGTACCTTCTCTGTTTCCTCTCTCTTTTTTTTCATCAGTGATATCAGGTGTTTACCACTTTTTATTAACCTTTTCATTGTTGACCTTATGTTTGTTTTTCTTTTCATTGATTTCTCCCTTGTCTTTATTATTGACTTCCTTCATCCTTCTCTGGGCTTAATTTGCTGGGGTTTTATGTTCTCGAGATAAACACATTAGATCATTTTTACCCATCTTCTTTTATGATATACGTGGCCAGAAAGCTATCAAGTACCTTCAAAGGACCTTAGCTGCATCATACAAATTTTGACAAGTTGTGCTTTCATTATTATTCAGGTAAAAATATTTTTAAATTTTCTTTGTAATTTCTTCTTTAATCCTTGGGTTATTTGAAATGGATTTCTTGATTTCTAAAAATATAGGAATTTTCTAATTATCTTTATGTTACTGATTTCCAGTAATGTTCAGAGAACGTACTCTATATTTTTATTATCTGATTTTAGTTGAGAATTGCTTTATGATCTAGGATATGGTCAGTTTTGGTGTTCCATGTGCACTTCAAAAGAATATATATTCTGCAGGTGTTGGGCGCAGTACTCTGTATATGTCAGAGCATATTAATCATTTGTTCACATATTCTATATTACTAATTTTTTGTCTGCTTCATCTATTGGTTGTCCAAAAAATCCATTATTTCGCTCCCTTTTGAGTTTTCTGCTATGGTCTTTGTTTCACTTAGTTTCAGTCACAGGACCTTGTCTCCAGAATGCCTGGCTATTTTTGTGTCCATGTGAGACATTTTATGAAAAAACTGTAAAAATTATTTGGGCCTAAAATAACATTACCTTCCTCCAAAAGTAGTTGAATTTTGTTTAAACGGTGGCTAAAGTCACTAACAATCCTGGGTATCCTTAATCCAATCAATGATTCTAGACTAGGTTTTATTTATAAGTAGACCATCCTATTTTTGATTTACCCTTACTCCTTCAGGGTCCCAACCCCAAGCCTGAAGAATTTAGCAGGAAATCTCCCTTCTTGGTGGACCCTAAACTCAAACTGTTTCTCCTTTAGCCCCACCCCACGAGTGTCAAAAGCTCTTCTCAGCTTCTTGCCTCTCAAACACCTCTACTGGAAACAAGTTTCTCCTAAGGGAAAAAAGCCTCACATGCCCAGCTCACCTCTTTGAGTTTCCTTCTTCTCCAGGATCTTGTCCCCATAGTCTTCACTGATGTGTTAGCTCTCTGATACTTTCAAACAGATGATTTTTATATATGATCCATCTTTTCTAGTTGTTCTCAGTGGGAGAGTTAGTCCAAATTGCCTAATCCACCATCACCAGAAGTGCACCTCTCAATTCCTCTTATCTGTAAAATGAGGATAATAATGACAACTTCCTCAAACATATTATTAAAAGAGATTAGAGTGCCTATTACATACTAAGTGCTCAAGAACTTTCAGCTATGGTTTTGAGCTACCTTTCGCTAATCCAAAACAAGGCACAGTTAATACATATGTTGTGGTTTTGCCTGCCTACTATCCACTCTCCTCTAACATCTGAAAATTCCTTTGACAAACTAGTCCTGAGTTATTGAGTAATCTTGACGTAGCTGTCAATCAAGGTGCCATGTCCTCCTCTGATGAAAAGTGGGCAACTAATCAAAGTGAGGGTTGATCTGCCTCCTTACTGGTAATGTGACCTTTAAGAAGAAATCAGTGAAGCTGATCCATACAAATAGCAAGTAACACCATGAACAGGCCATCCATTACTTTTGGCAAACTAGCCATCAAGAGCTATCCAGATTTCTGTCTTTTCCAGGGACCAGTTATTTTACTTTTCTGTGATCTATCCAATACTCTTATCATAAATACATTTTCTTCTTAAGTTAACCAGGGTCCATTTTTTGTTGCTTGAAACTAAAATACTTAATTGATATCCCAATAGAGATTTCACTTTTAAAAGTTTTCTACAGGTCCCTATAACTTAATCTTTCTGTCAACCAGAAAAAAAAGAAAAAGAAAAAAAGAAGAGTTTTGACATTACTCTGAAAGTTACAAAAAAGCTTCTATTTTGATTAAAGAATCAGTATTGTATAACCTCTCTATGCTGGTTCTTTGTTGGCTCTCAGCTCCATTCCTGCTCTTCCATGCTCTCCTTTTACTTCAAAGGGCTAGAAGCCTATAGACTACATTTCTCACACCCCCTTGACAGCTGGTTTCCTTAAGTTCTGCCACTGGGAACCAGTAAAAATCAGACGGCAGGAGAAGATAAACTATTTTATTTTCTTCCTTCTGTTTCTAGTTCCTGCAGAGACAGCAGCAGTATTCCAGGAATTTCAGCAGAAGTTTGATCATGGGTTCTGGTTCCAGCAGCAACAGCAGCACCAGGTAATGATTTTACAAATGTTGGTTACTGCAACAGCAGCGCGGTTCCAGTAGAGGTAGCAGTGGGTGACTGCAGGCTCTAGCACCTTCTAAGGTGAGTCCAGCATCAAGACTACAGGCTTTCTACATCACTAGATGCACAGGCCTCTAGGCTTTCTGCAAGCAGTAGAAGCTCCAGAGATAGCAGTAATACTCTAACAACATAGTACTTATGGGCTCAGATTAACAGCATTTTCATTTTTAGTCTTAGAAGTGGTAAAAGCTTCCTGTAGTTGGTGATCTCTCAGTAAATTCATCACCCACTTTTTGCTTCTCCAGCCCTTACTTTTTGCAATTAATTCCATATATGAAATTCCCCTTGTTTGAAATACTTAAAGTAACTCTTTTTTTTTAATTACACAACTTCCAGTGTTATGGGCATTTTCTTTTTCAATTTTTCCATTTTTGTGTTTCTTTTGTCCATTCATTTTTTTTTCATTTTTATCCACTCCATTTCTCTGCCCTCTTTCTTCATTTCTTTCTTTTATTCTTTCTTCTTGCCCTAGTTCTTAAGTATACAAATAGTATCTATTTCATTTTTTTTATTATAATGACACTCAGGGCAAAAGAGTTGGGGATGTTTTCAATTTAAGTAATCAATAGTTCAAGTACAAAAACAATAAGTTCCTTAGAAATAATAACTCTTCATTAAAATCCAATTTTTGTTATAATTGCAAATGTCAATAAATACCCAGAAAAAAATTTTTTAAACACTACCATAATTCACCATTTCAGTGGCAACATCTTTTTAGCCCAAAAAACTCAAGACAAGTAACAACTTTAATTAAAATATAAATTATAATTCATAGCCTTAGGTTATATTTCATGTATAATTTTAAAAGTAGCATCATTATCCCATAATAAACAAGAAAAGCTTGGTACATGTTTCAGAAGATACCAATAAGATAATGTCAAGATATTTAACTCACCTAAAAGTTTTTTTAAAAATCTACTAGTTTTGTCTAGAAGACACAACTTCACCTGTTCATTTGGGATAACAAACCGAACTTAGCATTTGTTCAAAACTAAACTCTTGTTTGAACCAGAAACCTGGTACCTCTCTTGCCCCACTCTAAAACACTCTCTACCACCACTTCCCCCACCCCACATCAACACACTGAAATCTTATACCATTAAGTTGCCATTATATTTAGAATAAAACCAAATTCTTTGCTACATCATATAAGTCTCTGCCTAATCTGGTTGGCTCCGGCCTGCTGGTCCATCCTCAAGTTACCTGCTTTCCTTATTCAACACAGAGATAAGGAAAATAACTAATGGTCACAGAATTACTCAACCTAACTCATCATACATAGACACACACACATGCACAAAGTCCCTTTCAGTCTTTGGGCAAGACCCTTCTATGCAAGTACCCCACATACTTTCTTGTCTCCTGTCCTCCCTCTTCTTCCAGAGAAGTAGCTAAAATTAAAGTTAATGACATCTTTCCTAAGCAAAAAATAGGTAGCAAGTAAAGTGATGCTCAATCCAAAACTGAAGGTAGAAACTGTACTGTTTGGCAGGGAATACATTAACACAGAATGGATACTGAATATTCAAGAGACCCCCCCCCCTTTCTCCTCTGTGGTGAAGAGT